>CM029926.1:49638886-49939422 GCA_017639245.1 Myiopsitta monachus
ACGAATACTGGGGCTTATATTAATTTTACATGTAAGTCTATAGGTGCTGCAGGGCCAAGAATATAAAATACTTCAGGATTTAGAAGAGACACAGTGTGTGTCTTATTGTACCTCGGTCTGTGTGTTGTGCACAATAGCTACAGGGTATGGATAACTTTGGTTTGTTTTGTTGTCTGTATAAGTACATTCCACTTTTCCAGTAATTCTTTGCTTAAGGTGACTGATTCTTATTTGCTTATTTTTCAGTGCAAGTGGTCCAGAAAAGGTTTCATTCGAACAAGGTGGTGTATTACAGATTGGTAAGTTGCATCGTAAAGTTATCTCTGCTTAGGTGTATGTTATGTGTGTTTTTGTTGACAGCCATTTCGAAGAGGTATTTGTATGTCTAGATTGGTCTGTTCATAGAACAGTTTGCTTCCAAAACAGTTGCCTTGCTTTATTATTTATTGAACACATCATGCTCAGTAGGTTGTGATGGTGCACAGCAAAAAGTGATGTTACTGTTCACATGTATGTGCAGTGAGTGTGGGATAACTCAGGTCATAAGCAACCTCTCAGTCAAGCATGGTCAGAAACCTTGGTGTCTGTGGCCAGGGCCACAGGAGCCAGCATGGCTCGCACCTGCCACAGCTGAGGCTCAGGGGTACGCAGCCTTCACCTCTTGAGGAAAGAGATTGTTCTCCATGCGCTTCTAAAGCCAGCACTTCAAGCCCAATCCAGTTTCCACTGAAGTCAGTGGAGGGACACTATGTTTAGTGTGCAGCTTTTAAAACCAGTCCCTGCTATAGTACTTGTAGTGGAACAGAACTTCTAATTTGTTTTATTCAGGTTGGGATTCACATTTTGAAGTCAAGGCATGGTCCTGCTCAGTGTAAGGTTCCTTAGTGTCATCCTAAGGTAGAACAAAGCAGCTGGCAGCCCAGTGCAGGGTGGGATGAGAGGGAACAGGCAGCAGCATGCTATCTGTATGTTATAGTCACCTAAATATATGTGAACAACATATATAATGAACAACATTCAACATTTTTCCCTTCCTCTTGTGGTCGTTTCACTTCTCAGAATCCTAAGTTTGATTTGGAGGCCTGATGAGCATTCACACAGGCTACCTGCTAAGTGCTGAGCAGTGCTCTTTCTGCTTTGCGTTGGCATCTGTATTAGATTCATAGAATCATAGAATAGTTAGGGTTGGAAAGGACCTTAAGATCATCCAGTTCCAACCCCCCTGCCATGGGCAGGGACACCTCCCACTACACCTTGTCACCCAAGGCTCTGTCCAACCTGGCCTTGAACACTGCCAGCGATGGAGCATTCACAACTTCCCTGAGCAACCCATTCCAGTGCCTCACCACCCTTACAGGAAAGAACTTTTCCTCATATTCAGTCTAAACTTCCCCTGTTTCAGTTTGAATCCGTTACCCTTTGTCCTATCACTACAGTCCCTCATGAACAGTCCCTCCCCAGCATCCCTATAGCCCCCTTCAGATACTGGAAGGCTGCTCTGAGGTCTCCATGCAGCCTTCTCTTCTCCAGGCTGAACAGCCCCAACTTCTCAGCCTATCTGCATACGGGAGGTGCTCCAGTCCCTGATCATCCTCGTGGTCTCCTCTGGACTTGTTCCAACAGTTTCATGTCCTTTTTGTGCTGAGGACCCCAGAACTGCACACAGTACTCCAAGTGAGGTCTCACAGAGTGCAGAGTAGAGGGGCAGGATCATCCTCCCTCGACCTGCTGGTCACGCTCCTTTTGATGCAGCCCAGGATACGGTTGGCTTTCTGGGCTGTGAGCGCACGCTGCAGCCGGCTCATGTTCATTTTGTCATCGACCAACACCCCCAAGTCCTTTTGTGCAGGGCTGCTCTGAATCTCTTCCCTGCCCAACCTGGAGCTGTGCCTGGGATTGCTCTGACCCAGGTGTAGGACCTTGCACTTGTCATGGTTAAACTTCATCAGGTTGGCATCAACCCACCTCACAAGTGTGTCAAGGCCCCTCTGGATGGCATTCCTTCCCTCCAGCCTGTCAACCGAACCACACAGCTTGGTGTCATCGGCAAACTTGCTGAGGGCGCACTCAATCCCATTGTCCATGTCACCGACAAAGATGTTGAACAAGACCGGTCCCAGCACCGATCCCTGAGGGACACCACTCGTTCCTGGTCTCCAGCTGGACATGGAGCCACTGAGCACAACTCTTTGTGTGTGGCCATCCAGCCAGTTCTTTATCCACCGAGTGGTCTAAGCAAACAGCTTGTGAAAAATGAACAAGCAGCAGGTTTTCTCCCTTTGCAGACTCATGACCCACAGGCAGGCAGCTCTGGGAGAACGTAGGTTCCTGGTAATTTTTTCAGGTCCGTGTGGCATGGCATGTGATTCCTGCAGCAGAGATCTGCAGAAGTGGGCATTTAGTACCAGTTGCTAATCTGGTCTTTGTTCCTGCCCCATGACTTTTCCAGGCCCTGTCTCTCCTGTCCTCTTGTATTCCCTCATTGCAGAAAAATAATGTTGTGAATTTATTTTTAGGCCTTTCCAAGAAAAAGCAGCTGTTAGGGACAGGTGTAAAGGAAATGTTCTCCTGCAGGCTGATATTACAAATGATAGTTCTTGGAAGGGGAGCATAGTTGGCTGTTCCGATCAGATATTGTACTATGCTTATGATTCCTAAGGGCACATTGGGAGGTAGGAGCGAGGAGGCTCACAGCTCTTTCTGTGAGCTGTGTGTGGTAGTTCTGCATCTGGAGTAGTCTGTGGTTACGATCCCCATGGTCCAACAACATCTCAGATGTTCCTAAGGAGAAGTGAAAGGGGCAAGTTACTGTGAACCATTTCTGAAGAAGGAAAGTGAAATATTATGGCAAATGCAGAGGGTTGGAAAATACGCCTACTCCAGGTATAAGTGCACAGTGTGTCTGTCTGTGGTATGATGAGGGTTCTAACCCAGCCTGTGCATGTGCACATCAGCAAAGTTCTGGCTATTTTCATACTCCTGACTTGTGATTGATACATTTCTACATGCTGATAGTTAATAAAAATACAGGCAGGAGAGAATGCTCCTGTGTGAGCCCTTGAGTGAATTTCCGTTCACATCATCACAGAGTGTACCTCGTGCCAAACCCAGACAGCTTCAAACAGCCCCAGAAAGCGACCTTAAAAGATTTCAGAGAACAGTCCCCTGTCCTCCTCTGTGATTCAGTGATCTGAGTCCCTCTGTGCATCCAGACCTGTCACCTCATTATTCTTCATTAGCTTATCTTTAGTGTGGATGAAGAACTAAAGAATCTTGGGGCACTCGGAGATTTCATTCTAAGAAAAAGTGAGAGTGCTACATAACCACGTGCACTTCATTTTGCATTTGTTTTCAGTGTCTTTAATATAAGGGGGTGGCATTTATTTCTATTCCAGTAGTTCTTACTGTTATGTGTTAATAGGTGCATGGTAGTGCCTGAATGCATTACGGTCTTCAATATTATTTACATATATAGAATCATAGAATCCTAGAATAGTTAGGGTTGGAAAGGACCTTAAGATCATCCAGTTCCAACCCCCCTGCCATGGGCAGGAACGCCTCCCACTAAACCATGTCACCCAAGGCTCTGTCCAACCTGGCCTTGAACATCGCCATTGATGGAGCATTCACAGCTTCCCTGGGCAACCCATTCCAGTGCCTCACCACCCTTACAGGAAAGAACTTTTCCTCATATTCAGTCTAAACTTCCCCTGTTTCAGTTTGAATCCGTTACCCTTTGTCCTATCACTACAGTCCCTCATGAAGAGTCCCTCCCCAGCATCCCTATAGCCCCCTTCAGATACTGGAAGGCTGCTCTGAGGTCTCCACGCAACCTTCTCTTCTCCAGGCTGAACAGCCCCAACTTTCTCATCCTGTCTCCATACGGGAGGTGCTCCAGTCCCCTGATCATCCTCGTGGCCTCCTCTGCACTTGTTCCAACAGTTCCATGTCCTTTTTGTGTTGAGGACAGAGAACCGCACACAGTACTCCAAGTGAGGTCTCAGGAGAGCAGAGTAGAGGGCAGGATAGTTTATATTTGGTAGGGGGGGGGACTAGAGAATACGTTTATAAATTTAGGTATGGCACCACCCTGGGAATGTTGGCAAGTACATCAGAAGCCAGAATCAGCAGTCAAAATTGGTTTGATATTTTAAAGGAAGTAGGATTTCAAGCTTGTAAGCTTGAAAGTCAGGGAAGTGCAAAGCATTGCACTTTGAGAGGAGAATTCAAATGCACAAACACAGTATAGGAAGCAATTGACTCATTACCTATAGTGTAGAACAGGATCAAGGGAGTAGCTGTAGAATATGGCTCATGATTATCTTACTGAGTTGAGAATGGTGGGTGTGTTTCAGTAGGAGCTGAAAAGAGCCTCCTCTTCAGGCTAGTTGCTGGCTGTCTCCTCAGCAGAAAGGGCAGAAGGAAATCGGTGTCATTTCTTGTCAAGACAAGTGATGTCATGAAAGTTTGAATGTAAGGACAGGGAAGTTGTAGGTGCCTGGAAGAGCAGCTCTCTGCTGAGGAGTGTTGCTGTGACCATCAGCATTGATTCCAGGAGTGTCAGACGGGACAACCAAGAACCAGCTCAGAGCAGCTGACATGGTTCCTTTGCCCATGGAGCATGCCTGTGCTGCCAAGGGCAGGAACAGAACTGAAGCATGCTTGGATGGAGGGCTTTAAACCAGTCCAGTATGACCACCCCTGTGTCCTGCCTAATAATGTCACTGAGATTGGACTTGGTCAGTGCTGTGGCACTTTCATTTTGCCTCTATTCTTCCCATAATGTCTTTTCTCATTAAAGTGCTGGCAGCTTGAAGTGCATTAAAGTGCTGGCAGCTTTCATAGAATCATAGAATCCCAGCCTGGTTTGTGTTGGAAGGGACCTTAAAGCTCCTCCAGCTCCAACCCCTGCCACAGGCAGGGACACCTTCCACTGGAGCAGCTTGCTCCAAGCCCCTGTGTCCAACCTGGCCTTGAACACTGCCAGGGATGGGGCAGCCACAGCTTCTCTGGGCACCGCGTGCCAGGGACTCAGCACCCTCACAGAGAAGTTCTTCTGCCTTACGTCTAACCCTAACTTCCCCTGTTTAAAAGAAGTTTAAAGATATCCATTTATACCTGAGACATTTTTTACCCTTGTCAGTCTAACACTAGTGTAATAATTATTATTAGTGTTCATGGAATCTACCCAAAATGTATTTATTGAAACAGTAACCACAACTGTGCCCTCAAAGTCAAGTGCAGCAATTTTTATAACACACAGCAGTATTATGCATGTGGGAGCTGATGGGCATCCCACTTTCTGCAGGTGCTCAGGGACCTCCTTTCCAAAATACAGTGTTGTCAATGCTGTTCCTAAGTATCCCTTTTGGACGTTCAGTCCCTCCAGGCAGAAACTGCTGTGTGCACTGGTTGGTTTGAGGGGTTTTGTTAGGGGGATGTTGTGTCTCTAGGTGAAAAGAACATTCCATATTTCTAGTTCCATTGTGACTCACCATGTCCCATCACCAGAAGATGCAGATCAGGTCTCTAGGACACAAGAAGCCAGGTATAAAGCAGAATACCAGTTAGGCCATAAGAACTGCACAGGTTTCTGTTTGCCACTCGGATGTGCCCTGTCTTCCAACTGTGGGAAACCAGACCTCAAAGAGCAGTTTGCCTTCCAGGTGACTCCCAGCCAGTGAGAAGTGACACCTCCGTTGTGATTAGCACAAGTGACAAAGGGAAACTCCTCTGTCTGGGCATATTTATAGCAGAAAATTCCATCTACATGAAGGTTTTCTGCCACAGAGAAAAGCAGGACTGTGATTTGAAACAGGAAGTGATTTAAGGTACAAGAATACATTTACATACAGGTTCATTGTAAAGCCAGCAGCACTAATAGTGTTAAAAATGCTGTTACCAGCCAAAATCAGCCAAGTGCTGTGCAAGCCCTGCAAATGCCAGTCCTTGTGCCACGGCACTTGTGCACTGATAGTGAATGTATGTTAGGATTTAGTTATAGATACCTCTCAGAGCGGGGAAACAGTGGACATGTAGCAATCATGAGAAGAAGACCTGCTCGAGGGGGTCCAGAGGACAGATGAGGAGTTGCAGTGGTATGATTTAGGCTTTAATGTCAGTAAAATACTCCTGTCAGTAGCTTTTCATTGTGTTCCTTGCAAAGCCACGGTTCTGCTGTATAAACTTGAAGTTGTTTGTTTGCACATTCAATTTTGTTTTGCACATACTTGAGTGAGGGCACTGCTTGATTTCTGCCGCCTGTAACTGACAAGCAGCTTTTCCTTTTCATGTGATGCATGTTTCAGTAAAAGCCTCAATGCAGTTGTCCCTGTCAATGACCTGCTGTAAGTTTAATGATAGTGTGTGATGATTTGCTGTTGAAGAGAGCTTGATTTTATACCATCCATGTTAGGAAATACATGAGGGTGAATACCGGGTGTGTTGTTATGTTGAATGCTTTGCTGATGCAACAAATGTTTTTTTTTCTTTTATCCTGAATCATTTTATTTTTTTTCCTTTTTTGTCATAGTGCCTTTGACTTGGTAAACATTCATCTTTTCCATGATGCTTCCAATTTAATTGCTTGGGAAACAAGCCCATCGGTTTACTCAGGAATACGGCATAAGGCTCTTGGCTATGTACTTGATAGGTATGTATTAGCCTTTACTAGTCTCTTTCAAACTTCTCTGTTCTTAAGCAGCATATAAAGGATGTTTCAAAAGGTACACACAGAAATGTAGAGGATTTTGTGCTGTGAACTGGAAATGGTCACTTCTGATGGGAGTTTTCTAGGTGGTGCCAATTGCAGATGAGTTTATGCCTCTTCCGCTGTTAAGCTAAATTACTGAGATTGCAGAATCAATCTGAAGTTACCAGAACTTGTAGAGTAGAAAGCAGGTTTGGTTTTTAAATGTGTTGGTTAGATGAGCTGCTCTATATTCTGCGTGGAGTCTCATAACACTGCCATGAAAGTATGTTTTCAGTTACAGAATAAGAGACTAAAGCCTGTTGGAAGGGACCTCTGGGACTCTCTTGTTGATCCTCCTGCTCAGAGCAGGGCTGGCTTCAGCATCGGATCAGGTTGTTCCAGGCTTACCCAGCTGAGCTTGGAAGAGCTCCACGCACAGTGACCTATAGCGTCCCTGGGCCACTTGTTCCTGGGTTTGACTGCCCCTATTGTGGAGCTTTTCCTCCCTGATATGCAGACAGGATTTCCCATTGCCCTCATCTTTTGGCACGTGTCACTGGGAAGAGTCTGGATCTGTCTTTTCTGTAACTACCAAATAGATGGAGCCAGCAAGAGAATACTGCTGGAGTCTTCTCTTCTGTAAGCTGAACAAATCCAGCTCTTCTACCCTCTCCTCATAAGCCATGAGCTCCCCCCAGCACTAAACCCTGTGCTGTTCATATCTCAGGCCTAGCTGAGTGCAGTAGGCAGCTTGTCTTTTTCAAGCAGCAGCACAGCATTTGTGTGCAGTCATCACTGTTATTAATAACATCTGTTACAGAGTTGATTCATCTGGTGGGTGGTACCATACAGGGGACAGTCCCCAAAACACCCAACAATTTACAGCTGCCCTCATTAGCAGTTATAAAGCTTTCTCTTGAGCAAAAAAGTGTGATTTCTGCATGGGCGCACGTGCTTTGGCAAAGTGAACAGGCATTTATTTCCCTTGAGGTACTGCTTGACTGCATGAGAAATAGAGCTGGGAAGTGTCTCCTCAAAGCAGCCATGGCAAACACTGTCGATTTTAACTGGAAGAGGCTCTGAAATGTGGAATGGGCTATAAATACTTTTCAGTTACTTTCTGTCCAAAGTTCTATTTCTTTCTTTAAGTTTTGTCTTCTTTAAGGCAGATACTTTAGCAGAGGAGGCTGCTTTCCCCACTCTGTCTGAAGAAGTGCTTTTCGTGTGCACCCCAGCAGAGGGCTGAGTAAGAATTTCTCAACAATAGGCTTTCATTTTCACTTGGGGGGTGATACAAGGATGAAGAGGAAAACTCCAGTGTGTCTGCTCTTGTATGGCTTGTAAAACCTGTTCAAAGCATCAGAAACCACTGGGGCTCTTGCGAGGTTTGCAGGCTGGTAGGATGTGGTGGTTTATAAAAGATACCTCTAAAGGTCTTTATAAAAAGGGGACAGATACAGTAAGATCGAGATCTGCTCTCTGTGCAGTTTGAGAGCCAGGTTGTCGGGTCCTGTCACATACAGCCTGGGGGAGGCCTGGTTTTATCTCATTTTAACTTGGCTCCATTGGTCTCCTTTTCCTCTGTTTTGCATGAGGAGCTGTAGCAAACCTGTGTAAAGCTCCCGTGTTATTTACTGCACACTTATTTACAGCTTGCACTGTCCTTCAGGAGCTGGTGTTGGCTCTGGACCTCCCACGATGCCCGGGCAAGGGTAAGGTAGCAGGACAGTGGTATTAGTGTCAGCTCTGGGTCAGAGATGTCAGGATGGTCTATCATTAAAATGTGACACTGCCAGAACCTGCCCCAGCTCCCCTGTCCTCGGGGCTCCTGTTGCACAACGCTCCTGTGAGCTGGCATTCAGTGCAATTGTGCATTGGGAGGGAGCAGCCAGCCGCAGATCCGGACCTCCGCAGCGCGGTGATGGGCTGCCTGCCACAAAAGGGGAGTTCTGTAAGAGCAGTGAATAATGGGAACCCCCTTTCATCGGCAGCGCTAACCTTTTGGCAGCCACCAGCAAACTCTATTCTGATCCTCTGATTGGGGAGGACAATACACTGGAGCTCGCTCTGAATGAATGCTGCCACCAACAGTGTCCCCATTCAGAGGGTTTTGGGAACCATCTTTGACCATTGTCTGCCATCACCCCTTCAGACAGTAGGAAAAGGGAAAGTGAGAGCATCTATAGAGGGAAAGTACTTCTTTTCTTGGCTTTAATCTCTCTTTAAAGCTTCATAGATCTACATTTCCAGCTGAGCTACTGGAACTATGCAGTGTCAGATAAATACAGAAGAGAGAGGTTTCAAGCTGAGCTTTTAAATCCCCTTATCTGCATGAACTAATAATGCAGATTTAGTGCTGTTAAAAACAGAGACTGGTAAGTCTTTTCCCTTAAAGCCTTTAAACTTCTAAAGAGCATTTAACAGCAATGCAGTTCAAACCCAGTGAACAATACTGAGAAGGAAAACAGTTTAATGAGCTAAACCTTCACTGAATGAAGCAGAAACATCTTCTCACAGTTGGGTTGGGTCACTGTGAGAGCAGGGGAAAGCACAGTCCTGCTGTTGTTGCATCTTCATAAACATGAGTTTAGAGCAGCCTTTTAATGTATGGTAAAAGCCATCACGGGAGTTTGGAACACAAAAGAGAAAAGAGTTTGCAAACAAAGCTCAAATGAATTAGTTTCACCGTTAAAGTGACCAGGAAGTTGGTTTCCCCAAAGTTATTGTAACTCTGATGTTTTAACACAGGAGCTGTGCAGCATCCCTGAGTTACTGCGAGGGACAGGGCTGGGGGCACAAGGAAAAAGTGGCAAGTGAATGATTTCAGTTTGGCACTGAAAGTTTTCCTCTGAGGGAGTCTGTTCATAATCGTGGGAGTAGAAAGGCTGGATCTGACAGTGGTGTTCTGAAGTGGTTTAGCTTTAATAATGTAAAAATTAATTAAGAAGTGAGAAGATTACATGCAGCTGGCTGGTGTGCCCTGCACCAGACTGGTTTCAGCATTTGCCATTGAACAAGTGTGAAGAAAATGTTGTGTTGGATAGGTGCTTTAAAGAGTAAGAGATCTGGAATTACACTAGGGTGAAGCAAATGCTTATGTATTTACAAACACATGCACAGTGTATATGTACAGAATTGGTGTGTGTGAGGAGTCTTGGTCAATGCTAATATAAACCAAAAGGTACTTCCCAGAAGTCAGTTATATTGTTCCAGATAGGCATAGATACTGCCACAGCTGAACTCGCTTTACAAATGAGAATAAGAACACCTGCTTTACGTTTTGTGGGGCAGAAATATTCTTTCAGGCCCAATTTGGGTAATTCCCACTTACAGTTATCCCTGTTTCTATAATACTTGAGGGTTTGTATTTTCTAAAGTAGGAGGGTTTAAGCTATACACGAGGAAAGTCATTTACATTTTACTTTAGTCTTTCTTGACTTGCTGTAATTGATGCTTGTGCATGTGTCATATCAATTAATCATATTGGCCTATTGCTCATGTCCTTTAGACCCTTGCTGGGGAGAAGTGTCCCCTGAATTTGTGGTCTGGCCAGGGACTGAGCTGAAGCTGTAGCCCAGGGTCCTTTAAAAGTATGAGGAGCGCGTTTGCGAAGGGCAGGACGTGAGATGTGAGCCTGATACAGCAGGTCCTGCTGTGCAGCCATTAAACTTCCTGAAATGATCTGGAGCATTCAGATCCATAAAATGAATGTGGTTTTTTTTTCAAGAAAGTGACAGTGCTCTTCTGTTTCCCTATTGAAATGTTCCCTGGCCTAGTTCAACAGAAACATTTTTACATTACAACTGTGAAATCTTGGCATAAAGCTCCCCTTTGTGCCCTTCATTATTTTCTCACAAATATAGTCCATTGTCACATAGCTGAAGTTAATTTGATCAACATTGGGACATTTAACTTTTATGTCCGGTCAAAGGAGCTGTTTCATGCTCGTTTTGGGTATTCAAAAGAGATGATTGCCAGAAAAATAATGTTACTATTAACAATTCAGAGCAATTAGTTTCCCAGGGAGAGGCGATGTGATGCACCGGCTCCACACAACTATTCTTTGTCATTTTATGGATGCTCATCAGTCAACTGTCACATCTTCTCAAAGACCCCTCCAATCTAAATGTTTCTCTTTAGGCTTTTCCCAGAACTAGCAGCTGAATGAGCAAAAGAAAAGCCACTTAGTTTCTAGGCAAAGGAAAACTTCACTCCAAAGATCTGGGTCATTTGAGAAGATCCTCGGAGCAGCTCCTTTGGGAGCACTTTATTTTTGGTACTTTATTTTCTGCAGCAGTGGCTTTAACTCCAATCATGCGCCTCGGAACGGTTAGAGGAATTTCTGTGTATTCAGATAGAATGCGCGAATAAACCTTCCACCCAGATGTCTGCTAACAAAGGTTTAAAACCCGAGACCACATTCAAAAAGACAGCTTTTCATTAAACACTCTGAGGTTCATCTCATTCATATTCACTCATCCCCCCCCCCTTAAACTAAGGTTAAGTGCTCTCAAAATTAGCCTGTTTGTATAATATGCTCTTTAAAGACTAAATCCAGAAAATTGTCTTGTTACTCTCAACCTGTCAAATACAGTCACTGACACTTTTCTTTTGCTTCCTCTTTTTCTCCTGGCTCAAGCTTCTGCATGTCTGGTGCAGTTGTCCCAAACCCCACTCCTGTGTCCTTTGGTCACAAACGCATTCTGAATTTGAGTTAAGGGTGTATTTTTAGCTGAAAAATAATTATGCACACATGTGCATTGTAGCAGAAAATACATGGTTATAATGTTAAGGACACGAGGAATGATGATTTCTGACAGTCATAGTCAGTAATTTTGCCCTTATTCTGTTGTTTGCAGCATTTGGGCCTTTTATATTATTTCTTTTAGGCATTAATTAATAACTAAACAGGTGATTTCTACATTTGCAGCATTTAATATTCAAATTTTAAATTAAAAACTTGGGTTTTTTTCTCTCATGATAACAAGAGATCTGTGCAAGAGGTAGCAGGTTTGGAAGCAACGACTGAGAAGTCAGCTGTCCAAAATCCAGAACCTTTAAGAACTTGCAGGTGTCACACAGAAAGGTGTTGCTTGAAAAATAGTGTGGCTACACAAAGTCACTCTTTGCATTGCCAATGGGAATAGAACTGTGGCTCTTCCAGGAGAAACAGTGACATAAAAGCTCTGTGGGTTCCTGAGGGGTTTCCAGCAGTTGTCACAAAGCAAGCTCATGGCCCAGCACTGTGGGTGTTGATGAGGGATCCCGAGTCTGCCAGGAGCTGGGAATGCTTTTGGCAGCACTGAACCTCCTCCTCATCCTTCATTAGGGTTTTACTCCCTACCTTCTTTCCAGTGATAGCTTGTCCTGGAGTTGCTTCAGTTGGCTCCCGTGTCATTCAGGTAGAACATAACTGGTGTAACTACAGCCTGGATTGGGTGTACTGTAGAAAATACTACTCCTGGAAGAATTTGTGTAATCAGAGGCAACTGAATGAAAGAGAGAATTCCTCTTGAAAAAAAACTGGCTGCAGATCATAAAATCGTAGAATAGTTAGGGTTGGAAAGGACCTTAAGATCATCCAGTTCCAACCCCCCTGCCATGGGGGGTTGCCTGCTTGATTTCACTCTGAAAGCAGCTTTATAGGAGAATGTGCAGAGTGCATCACGTTCTCATTGAGTTGCATTTCTCCTTTTACTGTAATTTGTTCCTCAGAGAGTCTGGAGCTAGATAAAGAGCAGTCATTACTGTCTAGCTAAAGGTGACACTCACATCAGCATTCATTGTGGTTTGTGTCTTTTGAAATGTTCTCTTGTATGGGCGTATCATCTTCCAAGATAGCTGTGATTCAATTAAGAAGAATCTATATGGGCTGTTGATCCAATTCTTATTCATTTGCAGAGAAATGAAAATAAATTGCTATTGTGATTTTATTTACAATGCTTGCTGTAGGATGATGCTATGAGCTGATAGTTATAAAATGGAGAAATGGCTGAAAGCTCCATTTTGCTTCATTTGAGCTTATGGGCACTACATGAATAACCATATCCCAACGTTTGCATTGTGTTTGCAGTCCCATAGGAAGGTAGGAGGTTGTTGTACCTGGGTCTTGGATTCATTTTCCCCAGCAGGTAAATAACCAGATGCAAGTTGCAGCATTTTAGCCTCTTGTCTATCTGTCCAAGTGCTGAGGTAGTTGTAGATGGACTTAGCAGATGTTCTTCATGGTCTGACCAGTAAACAGCTGTAATTGCCTCGCCTTCTATGAAAGCTGCTTTCTCATTCCATTGATGTAGGGTTGAAGATGCAGCTCAGATGATTCAGTTCTCACTCCTGTATCTCTATATCCACCAGAATTGTCTTTATTCAGACCTAAAGTTGAAAGCTCTCTTTTTTTGACCCCTGTGCGGTGTTGAAAGAGAGGCGTTTTCCTTCTCTTTAGCACTTCAGATGTTTCTCCCGTGACACCCCTTTTTGTTTCCTCTCTCAGCTCAGTAGCTCACTGTAGTGCTATTTTCAAAGGGATAAATGCTTAAGATAAGGAAGGCCAGGTTGGATGGGGCTTGGAGCAAACTGCTCTAGCGGAAGGTGTCCCTGCCTGTGGCAGGCTTGGAACTGGATGAGCTTTAAGGTCCCTCCCAGCCCAAACCAGTTTGTGATCCTCTATGGTTCTAACAATTAAGTATGTGAAATCTGTTGCTAGCTTTTCTCAATGTCAAGCATTTTTAATCCTTTGAGTGAAGCTTTTCTGTGTTCCCAGCAGTCTGTGTTACCCCTTTCTCAAAATAGTTGCAGTGCTATCTGCACTTCTAGTGCACTTAGTGCACTTTTTTGGTGCTATCTGCTAAGTGAACTCAGTTCTGTTTTCCTCCCCACATCCAAGCCCTGCAGAACAGTAAGCAAGAATTGCAACGTCTTGGTCTTCATGCGAATTAACATACAGCAGTCACCTGCTGCCTGCTTGTGACTGAGTGTTACCAACACTGAGGATTTCCAGAAGTTATGTGGAAGGATTTTAATCTTCCATCATAAAGGAAGACTGAAAAAGACGTGCAATTTCTCTGGTTTCTTTTTGTTGTTTTCTCTTGCATCAGATGAAGAGCAAGAAAATGTCTCTGTAACACACCACCAGTGCCGTAGCGTTGTGTTCTCCTGTAGCAAAATTGACAAGGACTTACATCATTATACATGGCTGCTATTTCATTAGGCGAATGTCAGTGTCAGGTAAGATCATGGGTTTGTCAATATAATGAAAATACCAGTCAAGTGAGGAAAAAGTCACAGTTTTCCAGCTCTAAAAATTGATTTTTATTGCTTTTCTTGTAATCCTTTCTTTGGATTAAGTATTTATTATTGATGTGGTCTTTCTTTTAATCTTAATAGCTGCTGACATTGTAATTAATTAAAAAATACAACATTTTTGCCCAAATGGCACTATATTGAAATTAAAAGTGAACATCACATATTAGTTAAACAGCCCTGGCAAATGTCTTGAGCGCTAAGATGATTGCCTAAGCTTCTTGACAATTCCCTTCATCTTGCTGTATCCTGCATGACCTTTTGAGATGTTTTGGTGTTATTAATAGGTTTTAGCTATTATATCAGAAAGAGCAGGGCACAAAAATATGATAAACTTTATCTTTTTAATGGCAGCTCTACAACACTTTGGGCATGCCAATGAAAGCACTTATGTCATGGCTTTTGAGGCATACTTAGACAGTCACCAGATAACTCCAATTCAGAACTAATGGGGATTTTTCTGGATTTTGTCTCTAAGTATATATCTGAGAAGACAAAATGGTGGGAGCTGAGCATTGACTGTGCTGCAAAGGGATGGCAGGGTTCTCTCTCAAAAGTTTCCCTAAAACCTCTGCTGGAGGTAGATTCCCTACCGGACCGGTTCTTGAGGTGCAGGTTGCAAGCTGATCTCTGTGACTAAAACCTGTCAAGGAAAAGCCAAAGGGATAGGAACAGCAGAAATCTGAAAGGCCACACGTCAATCCTGTGTTCTGTATAAGCCAAAACCTAACATTTTCGTTCTCTTGATCATAGAATCCCAGTCTGGTTTGGTTTGGAAAGGACCTTAAAGCTCATCTGGTTTCAACCACTGCCAAGGGCAGGGACACCTTCCACTGGAGCAGGGTGCTCCAAGCCCCTGTGTCCAACCTGGCCTTCAACACTGCCAGGGATGGGGCAGCCACAGCTTCTCTGGGCACCCTGTGCCAGCGCCTCAGCACCCTCCCAGGGAAGAGCTTCTGCCCAAGAGCTCATCTCAGTCTCCCCTCTGGCAGTTAAAGCCATTCCCCTGTCCTGTCCCTACATCCCTTGTCCAAAGCCCCTCTCCAGGTTCCCTGCAGCCCCTTTAGGCACTGGAGCTGCTCTGAGGTCTCCCCTTCAGGAGCCTTCTCTTCTCCAGGCTGCCCCAGCCCAGCTCTCTCAGCCTGGCTCCAGAGCAGAGCTGCTCCAGCCCTCGCAGCAGCTCCATGGCCTCCTCTGGCCTCGCTCCAGCAGGTCCCAGGACTCATCTTCAGTTCCTCATCATGGCTGTGGCAGGAGACAGGTTTCACTGTTGCCGTTCCTTGGCTTTCCACCAGAAGTCACTGCAGGAGTTGTTGCTGCCTCTGGCGTTAGAGATAAAGTGTGTTTAACCTCCTTATCCGCAGGTCACCTGCTACCTCCATACTAGCTCTTGGCTCCCACTGATGATGGTCAAGTCACTTTCTGCCGCCGCACTGGTGGCCTCATGGTGATGCTCCTGGTGCCTCATGGTGACTCTTCCAGGCCCAGGTTCCCGTGCTACACGCAGCGAGGTGCCAGTAGCCAGATCGGCCTCAATGGTCCCTGAGCATCTCACCATCAGCTGGCATGTGAAAAGGTTTGACCATCCCGGGCAGAGACAGGGGCAGCGTGGCCTTTACTGGATTGAGATCAAACCAGAACCTGTTGTTAACGCTCTGCTGTGGTCAGCAACAAGCCAGGTTAGCAGTTTAACCTGGGAGGGGATTGCAACACCGAGACTGAGCTGCCTCTCCTCAGCACAGCTAGTTGTGATTTTCATACTTCCTTACTTAGGAAAGAGCATTTTATATAGGCAGTAGTTCATTGTAAGAGCAGCTTTTGTACCTTTAATGCCTCTGCCTGAGTTGTGTGTAAAAATAAAGGGATGGTGGAAAGAGAATACCTTGCCCTAGAAGTTGTGTGAGAAACAGGGAAGTGCTCATGTTAGCGAGCATTCAGCTTAAACACATTTAGTTATTATAAAAATTTGCTTACGGAATACAATATGGCCTGACCTCTGGATTGTTTCTTCCCAAGCAACGTGACAGCGTCCCTCCTTCCACTGCATTCAGCCCGCCGGGCTGAGCTGCGGGGCTGCCTTTGGTTTTGTTATGTTATTGTTGTGCTTAAAAAAAACAACAAAAACCCCCCTCAAGCCCCTCTTTTCAGCGGTGTCAAGTGAGGATGAATTGGCCAGGGAGGCATGTTTATAGACTGTGTGAAGAACTTTGTCTTTGTGTGGGAATGCTGGTGACACTGGTATGGCTTGCCTGAATGAACTGCGATGACGCGGGTAATAAGGTGTCCTGCTGAGCGCCGCAGCAGCCTTTCTCAGACCTCCCACTTAATGCCATTCAGCTCCAGCTCAGTGTAGCTAATTTTTCCCATTCCGTCAATTCTTTAGGCCTCCTTACAAACAGAAAAGTCAACTTTCACACCGAGGAGAAGATAAGTGCTTTAGGAAATAATCGTGTAAACAGAATGTTACCTTCTGACCTGATGCTGATACCTTGGTCTGGGACAAAACCCAGCTGGCTATTGCATTAGACATGGCTATTAAAGGAATAATGCTGCTGATCCTCCTTACAAAGTGCCCTGAGAAATGGTTTAGCCAAATCACAGTGCCTCTTGTCACACTGAATCATGTTCAGCTGCTCTCCTCCATGACCAAATTGCTGATATTTAGCAGCTTCCTTGTCATCTCCTTTCTTGCACCAGTATGGGGGGGTTAGTATGAAAGCAGGGGGAAATCAGTCATGTTTCTCATTGCCCTGTTGTTTTCTGGCTGAATTTCAGTGCTTTGAAACATATGTACAGTATACCATATAGCTTTTATAAAAGAGGGTGCATTTCATAAAGTAACTTCAATTGTAACTACTATAATGAGTATTTTAAATTACAAAAGGATTTCAGTGATTCCAATAACATGGAATTGTTCATTTTAAGATTGCACTAAGCAATTCCTACTGGTGTTCTGTGCAGAGGCTAAAATTAATAACTAGACCCAGGTTTCCAGTATTATCAAGGAGAAGAGGAACCTCTGCTCTTGTTTTATTTAGTCTTCATCAGAATATAGCATCCAGATCCAAATGGCTTTGAAAAAACTTAACCCTTCACAGTTGGTTTAGCTGATGCTGCCATCCAGACTGGGAGGCCTGTCTTTCTGTCAAAACATGTGACATATCCTGGGCTCCAAGACCAAACCTTAGCTTTTGATTATCCTATAGTGTTTGTTTGACTTCTCTCGAGGTTGCCTTTCGTGCAGGTTGGCCCCCGCTTCGAGCTGGGAACAATTCCCTGTAGCTGGCCCGGCTAGTTTAAGGTATAGTACTCCAGTGTCGTGGCTCAGGGGGGTTCAGAGACTCCTTGGAATTCTCCTGGTGCCCCCAGGATTACAGACATATTTTGTCACAGGTCTTTGGGAAAGCGCATTAGGATTGCCGTGCTGAACAGCCGGGATGAGTGAAGGTTGCTCTGCTGGAATTCTCACTGATACAGCAGAGCACCCCCAGTGCAGACAGAGTGACTTTTATCTGGGTTTGCAAAGCAGTGGCTGATGTCCTCTGTGAGTCACCTGCAATTATTAGACCAAAATAAGAACTAAACATATTTATTTTGCAGCAAAGAAATTGCTGTAGTAATTTAATTTGCACCCGTACCAGTGAAGTTTACTCCTTAAAAAAATGCGTGAACCATGGATCTGACTCTTCAAAACATTTCAGCATGTCACCAGCTTTAACTGTAAACCTTACTTGAAAGTTACCTCTGCTGGAGTGTTTCCTTCTTTCACTGTCCTGTCATGTCTATACAGCTATTTCTAGCTATTCTATTTCCACAACTGTGTGGGGTCTGCCTCTTCTCAAAATACAACAGAACTTGAAAACAAGCACAGAATAACCCAATCCATCCGGAAGTCTTTCAGTGTAGAGCCAGCAGTTGAAGATGTAGAATTAGTTTGAAACTGGCAAAATAAGGAAGGTAATATTCTTCAAGTACGAAGAGTCTGATACTATTTTCAAGGATGCCTTATGCAATTAAAAGCTCTGTGTTTGGGGAACTAGAAGAGAAATCATCTATAGCATTTATATTTGTGGGCTTTAAAGTTTAACAAGGTCACCAACAAAGCCAGTATAAGCGTGCTGTTTTTCCAGTGGTCCTTATTTGCCATAATGAACTTGTCTGATTTCCAAAATGCACAGAAGTAAGAGATACTTCTTTGGTATGTTCTAAGGGCAAATAAACTCTTTTCACATAAGCAATACCTTCTGGAGCAAGAACAAAGGATCGGAAGAGTGAAGGTATTCTTCCAGCCTTTTCCAAGGGAAGACTTCTTTTTCTGGGAAAGAAGGGCTGTCATCTGTTTGAGAAGTTCCTGTTTCATTTGCATTGCATTGTATCCATCCCGCTTGCCTGTCACCTCTTGGTGGCCCTGCAGAGCTCACAACAAGCAGCACTAGTCACGGCACTGCTGATCTGTTGTTTGCTTTGGCATATGGGGTTGTGGAAGTGTTTCGTAGCATCTCCACAGTCATGAAACTTTTGTCCAAGTCACCTTTTTGTCGCAAGCCATTTAGAAAAGTTGTAGAGGAAGGAGCAGAGCCCAGAAGTGTGCTGGAGCTCTTCAGGGTCATCTGGTAGTCAGCAAGTGCAGGGGAAGGAAATGGCACTGCATCCTGCTGCTAAAACTGTGAGATTAATGCTGGTGACATAGGTGGCTGCTTGCTTTCTATGTGATTCAGATTTATCACTCCATTGACTGATTCATGGCAACATTTTTTAAAGGCATATTTGATTCATGGTTAGAGGAAGGGTATTGTTATAGAAACAAATAGCAAAGTAGGGCAACGCAGAGTTTGGAGCCTTCCCAGGTGATTTGCAAGCACTCGTGGGAAAAAATTGTCTTCTACTTTCTATGTACTTGTACATGCGATGAACTGAATGTGTGTGTGACTTAGAAGTTGTAGGCTAAGGGAATGAAAGGAACACTTGGGTTTAGCTCTTGCTTCTGTCCTAGCACCCTCCCTGCATGTACCAGTCCTGGCAGTGTTCTTCAGGGCTCGGTTCCGGCACCGAGTGTTTTCCCACATGTTCCTGGGGCAGGGAATATTGCTGTACTCTTCTGTATTGACATCTCCTATGCTGACTTGGGGTCTGATTCTAAAAGCACAATCAAGAAGATTGGTTCTTGTGCCATTGATTCAGTGCTGTTGTAGGCACCGGTAAGTGTTTCAGAACAGAGCTGTCAGAACAGAGCGGTCACAGCACCACTGCTGAAATAATTCTAAGGTTTGGGAACTCTTGAACTAATGGTAAGTTCCAATGGAAAGGACAGTGTGTTACATACGTGTATTGAGTCATTTAAAGCATATTTTATTATTAAGTATCCCAGATCATTTAATAAATACATAATTTATGCATTCCTGCTGTACCATTGATAATTTCACCATACACCCAAACTTCAGCACCCATGAAAAGGAGATAAGTCAGAAGCCACTTAAAGCATCTTTCTCGAGAAGCACAGTTTGGACTATTGTACTTCAGTCTGTCATGAGACACTCTTCCTAAAATGTCCAACATGACAAACTACAAGGGGAGCAACTGGTTAAAATTATCAGTTTGAAAGCTGGCATTGATTTGTACGCAAATCACGTTTAAATGGGGTAATGTGCAAGACTATGAAATGACTGAATTTTAATGAATTGATCAGCAGCAGACTAATGAGCTGGTTGGATCATCAGTTAGGGGACATTTTAACTGGCTATTTTTGGAATAGTCTGTTTATTTGGAAAATCCATCTTTGCATAATACAATCACAGGCATCATTCTCATAATACCAATTTGTTTTAAGAGGCCTTCTCTAGACCTTGATGTCATTCCTGCAATATCTGTCATTTCTTTGTCAGCAGTAAATGGCAATGAGCAAAGCCAGAAGTAAGAAATGAATCAGGAAAGTTGGCAAAGCAAAATCATTTTTTTCTTATGTGGAAGTTGCATCTCAGATTTTGCAATGATAGTGTTAGCAAATTGTGGTAATGTAAATGGTTTAACTTTTAAGTTCTCATTTTCCTTTAAAGTACCATGAAAGCACTAATCAAACTAATGTTATGTACAGGTCAAGAGTGGCAGGTTGTTCTCGGGGCTTGCTGGGAGCTGACAGTAGGCAGTATTTATTAACAGTACCTGCAATAATTTGTCAACTGAATGGAGGATTTGGAGATCTTCACACCAGCAAAGGATAAGTCTTTGCAGAGATATTGCTTCAGATGATCACTGCCTTAGGTCCACTTAATTTTTTGATAGAATAATATTCCAAAGCAATTGATGACTGTTGACTAAGAATGGGAGAGTATTTTAAGAGGAGCAGCAGTATTTCACTGTAAGTCCAATGTTGTTCTTTCTTTACAGTTTGGAAAAGTCTAAGTGGATGTAATGTGTTAAAACTTTTGAAGCTATTTGCCTCCTTGCTGGGCAGTGTCGTGCCAGAAGCCTACTTACTGTGTGTGACTTTATAATCTTTCACCTATCTGTACAGGTCCCTGCCTCTAGGTCTGCTGGGGTTCCTTATGTCGTAACTCTTCCATATTTATATACTCCAGAATGTACACAGTGCATTTGTTCCTTATTTCTTCTGTATTGTACACCTAGTGTACGTTGCAGTTTTGTGTGTGTTTTGTCTGTGTATATTCTCTGTAGCTGTCCCATTTCAGGTCTCTCATACCTTCCTCAGCTACTGGTAGGAGATGAATGCTGTTGATTCCTGTTGTGAAATGAAGTGTGAATCAGTGGATTTCCAAAAGCCAAGATCCCTGGAAGTGTGTAAAATTGCACACAGTTAGGAGTACCAGACAATTGTTGTTAATCATAGATAAGTACTAATACAATAACAATTGTTAATTGTTATTATTGAACCATTAATACAAGATTTGCAAGATGAACAGTAATGCCTTAGCCTCTTGTTTGATACTGAGCAAAGGCTTGAGGAAAAAAAGTCAATCTTCACATCTGGAAAGATCACCTTTTAGGTGTAGCTACAGTCCCAGTAGGATCTACTTTGAACAAAAAGGGGAGCTGTCAGAGAACTGCAGCTGAGCCAGGGAAAACCTCATAGATGAGCCTCCACCAGCTGTGACCGTTGACATACAGCCCCAATGTGTCACTTATCATGCAGTCCTGAGAGTACTAGCAAACTCTGGTAAACATTATGATCACAATCTTACTGATAAGTAAACTCAAACATTGAAGTAATCTGAACTCACCAGTACTCAGGGGTTTCTAATTCTTAGCTGCACAGCCTAAAGCCACGTAACTTAAACTTCCAAAGGTGTGGAGTACCTCTGTGATGCCCTCAAGATCTCTGTGATGCCCAAGTGCTGCTTCTGCATCATTTGTACTAACTGCTGCAAAGTTGCTTTCCTCCACATTGCTCTTTCAGCCAGATGGGAAATGAAATGCATTATTTTACTGGGGTTTTAGATAGAATTGCCTAAGTGAAGCGAATCAGCCCGGAAACACAGTTAGTGTATTGTTCCAGTATAAACAGGTAGTTTTGATCTTTCCAATAATTATTTCTGACCTGTGCTTAGAGTTAACACATGTGTATGTGTGCGCCCTCACATCTGTGTGCAGCTGAATGACACAATTGTTTTGGGTTTTTTTCCAGAATTATAGATCAGCGGTTTGAGAAAGTTTCGTATTTTGTCTTTGGAGATTTCAACTTCAGACTGGACGCCAAAGCAGTGGTGGAGGTAGGACCTTCCTTCTGCTTCTCTTGTGGATTCTACCAGCTTTTACTTATCAAGTATTTTTTTCCGGTGGAAAAGTGACTTAACAGACTAATCTTAATATTGGCATTAGACTTGGCTAAGAATACTTTTAACAGGAACATGTGACAGGTAACTAAGGATCACTGTTGGGAACCTGCTGGAGCAGTTAAGGGATCACGGCTGGCATGCTGCGTTCCTTCTCGGTGGGTGTGTGCAAAGGGAATTTCAGCTGTAGGTGCAGAGACCATGCCACCTGTGCGTGGTCCTGTGTGTGGAAAGGAGACCACGTGGGAGCCATCTAAGGTGAGACCTGGAGGTTTCACAGTGCATGCAGGAGCCTCTGCCTTCAGAGGCATTCAGATCTCTTGTTTGAAATCTCTTTGGGCTCCAGCACAGGGGACCACATTTCTGTTGTATGTTTGTGACTTCTGGCATATGTTTGTAGCTCACATTGAATGTCACAGCCAGCAGAGTAAGTGCTGGTTTATATTTCTACTCTGCAAGGAGGAAAAGAGAGACATTTCCTAACTGTCTGTGATAGAACTCCACACTCTAAAAATACCAGCAGACATTTGTGCAAACCTTTGTGACAGCAGCATTTGGTGTGGAAGGGTGACTGGAAGATTTATTTGTCTGAAGCCAGAAAGAATGAAGTAAACCTTCTTCATCATGGGTTGAGATTACCTTGAGTGTACTGCTGAGGCTTAGCCCCACGTAACATGGGGTCAGAAATTATGTCCAGGTTGAAAACAAATTTAATCTCATGGTTTTCCCACTTGAATCCTAGAGATACTGTAATGTCTTTTTGGTGTCCTTGTGAGTAGACATGTATCTTCTGAACCAAAAGCTTTTGCTTTGTAAATCAAGCAGTGGGAGGTAGGCGGCCTGGTGTGGAAGGCTGGTTACCCCTCATATGGCTGCAGTGCAGTTCTCCTTCCTTAAGAGGCAACTAGTCCTGCTGAACAGCAGGAATTTGACGTTACAGCACTGCCTCTGCAGCTAATAACTCCCTTCTTGGAATCCTTTATACTATGTAGTAATATAACCAACAAACTTAAGGCATAATTGAAATGAAATCCAAGTCAGTGATTCTGAGTATGTAGCTTCATCTTGCATATGTTAAGGACAAAATCCTGCTCTGCTGCACTGTGGTTACCAGTGTTCACCAGCAGTGTTTATAGGTTGTTCTTGAAATACTCTGCCTGTTTGGTTTTTATTCACCAGTGGTGCAATAGTATTACTGAGAAGGCTCCTGTCTGAGCACACCTCTCTCAGTCATGCTGCAGCAGAGTTATCTCCTGCACCCAGTACTGGTGAAGAGTGTTGTAAGTTTCTTCTAACTTACCAACTGCCTCGCAGGCTGCAGGGCTGAATGTAGAGGATGCTTTATTACCAGTGGATTAAGATTCTTACATTTGTATCTGTGAGTTTCAAAGTTATCCACTTCTAACAAAATAGCATCACTAACCACTGGTGATGCACCCAGAGTGAACTGCACAACAGGTAGTAAGAGTTCAAGTGACTCTTAGTCCTGACATGGCACTTTTTACCTGTGAGTGCTTTACCAATGTCAGTTAATGTTGTTGTGTTGAGTATGTGAGCAGTGATTTGAAGATGAATCAGATTCATTTACCCATTCTTCATATATCAGATATGTGCATGTGCGAGTGTAAAAAGCGTTGGGATAATACATCTTTCCTAATTTGAAAAGTAACAGGAAAGATGTTCCCGTTCATTAACCAGATCTATACCCAGCTACTTTGCAACATTAATTAAACATAATTAAAGTTGATCTTGAAACTTCCACTTGTAATTTACATGGTTATAGTCATAGTGAGCTTTTTTTGTGGTCTTCTGTGCTTGGTACAGTTTATAAACTGGTATGTGAGAAGATCCAAAAGATGTAAGAAATGGTTGTCTCATGCAGTTTACTACACAGAAGCGATGGTGCAGGCACCAGCATCTCTTAACAGTGGAACAGTCGTGCATGATTCCGTAGTGAGGATGTAGTACTCTGTTTTCGCAATGAAGTCTGGTCTTCTAGGAGACAGATCCTTTTCTAAAGTGTCATTTGGAAGGGCAGTTACAGGCCACCTCTAGTGGGAATTATTTTGGATAGGACCTAATGGTTTGATGGTGTGTAAGATGTGTAAGATCCAATCCCAGATCACTTCACAAACTGATTTATAAATGGTGCTTCTCATCTTTGCTGTTTTTCCAAAGCTGGTGGAGGGCTCTTCAGCAGTGCAATTAATACTAGGAATTTTAAGGGTTAATCCATTGACGTGTCATCTCTTTATATATTACTGAATTTATTTCTGCTTCTATTGCTGACCTTTGAATTCGCTCTTGAGACTGCAATGTGCTGAATGTTTGGACAGTAAGATGCTACCAGCAATACCTGTGTTGTGGAAACGTTGACTGTGCTTATACCAAACACAGAGAATAAAGTCTATTTCTAAAGGATTACTCAATTAAGCCATTGAAAGGGAGAATCTGAGAGCTGTTTCAAGTGTGGAGTCCAGACACTGAAGTGCAGTGTGCTAAATCAGATGCCAAAAATGTTGTGTGTATGAATTGAGAATTAATAGACAATAAATCATTAATATATAACTTATTAAGCATTATATGTGAACCTTAATCTAAAGGCATATTGATTTCCTTGCTACGAAAATCTGCTTTACTGTTGTTGGAGAACCCGGGGGGGATCAATAAAACAGGTAGAGGCTTCAGGCCATGTGTGCATTAACAAGGGCATTGTCCAGGGGATAAACTGGCAAGAAAGAAATAGGACGTCTGTAGCATAACAAGCACAGCAAATACAGTTGGCTTATAGTAGATCTGAATTATAGTTTGAGCATAATTTGTAGCTCAGCTCATATTTGGAGGAATATGTACAGCTCGTCCACTGAAAGCATTTTAAAGCTGTCCTCAGCCTGCGAAGGGCTAGTGATAAGGTTCTGTTTCAGTCCTGGGCCCATGCATAATTCAAAGTACGGGGAGCACAAGAGGAGCTGGAACAACCAGTCTGTTTATACCAAATGCCCCATGCCCTGGCATGTGCCACACATTGAGACATCGGGGGCTCTGCCAGGTGTCAGCCAGTGGCGCCTGTCATGGATTAGGCTGGCAGATCTTGTGTGGTGCCTGATCCTCCTTCTCCCTGGGACAGGCTAAAGGCCCCAGCCACTGAAAATAGCTGTACGGAAATTAAGCACTGGTGACTGTTAGTTATAAAGGTTCCGCATTGCTGTAGTAATAATCACCAGTGCCTGATCCTGACACATCCTCCTGGATCTGTAGCTGAGCTACAGGGCCAGCCCCTCTCCCTAAGGGAGATAAATGCCATTACTTGGTAACTGTAAAACACCCAGAAAATTGAATCATAGGCTCTCAGACTGGTTTGTGTTGGAAGGGACTTTAAAGCTCATCCAGTTCCAATACCCTGCCAGAGGCAGGGACACCTTCCACTAGAGCAGGTTGCTCCAAACCCCATCCAACCTGGCCTTGAATCTTCTGCTGGCAGCCTTGCTCTTGGAAGGCATCACCTTTTCAAAGGTTCATTGTGGACCTGTTCAGGCCAGCAAATTACTGACCCTTCTGCACTCCTGCTTGTGGTACTGGCATTGCAGTTATTCAGTGCTGAATATCAGCATCCTTCGTATAGAAGCATATCCAAAAACAAGCCTTGTACTTGGGAAATATATTTAGTAAGGCAATACAAGAGATTTACATTTCCCCAAGTCTTGATCATTTTAAGGTATGCTCTAAGACCCTATTTGTTTTTTTCTGCTGGTCAGATAAGTTCAGTTAATCCTCCAGCTGCAGAGTTGAACGAGTATTTTGTGCTGTTTCAATTCAAAGATTTGCCTGCTGAATGTCTGTTAAATGCTAGAGGTTTGGGGTGGTACAGCATTCTACTGGTTTGTCCACGGCTGCCAGGTATCTTCCAGCACATCCATTCCCAGCATGTTCTGGAAGTGTTTACGACATATAAAAAATTACCATAAATGTCTATGTTAGTTTGACTCTGTATTCTAGTGTGCATCAGCTTTTCTGCAATTACTCTAATACAGGTATTGTCACAGCATTTCACAGAAACAGGAGTTTCTGATGTTTCTCTGTGTACAAGGTGGTTCTCCTACAATTTTCCCAGGAGTTCTGCTCTCCCTGTGCGGTAAAGACAATTCACAGTGGGTCACTGGAGTCTTTGCAGTTCTCTGGAATATGTTGCAAGTTTATAGCAGTGTGCGTGAAGAAGGTAGATTTCCTGTTTCTGGAAAATTATCTTCTCAAAGTGAAGTGAAAGGAGAGTTGATGAGGTGACTTGGAGAGCTGCAGCAGCCCTGAGGTGTGCTGCAGGCTGAATAGTCCAGAGATTGAAAAATTGTCATGAGTTGTTTGGTTCCTCAAAAAAGGCAGGAGGGTAAATGCCTGCGCGTTGTGAAATGAAACAAGACTAGTTGGCTGTCAACCGAATAAAACTAGGATACTAAAATCTCTGAAGCACATTAAGGGGAAGAAGGGAACTGAAGTTGGTGGAGGGATAAATGAAGGGTTTATTGCAAAGGCCTGAGGAGGACAAGCTCTTTTTGTTTGCGATGAGAAGTCAAAGGATTGAAGCTATTGCAAGTGAATGCATGGAAGAAGTAAGTCCATTCTCTTCTGTCAGTCCCTGAGAACAGCAGCTTGATACCTGCTGTGGCTGCTGTTGACGACACAAGCTTCATGCTGTGATGGGTCCAAGGCCATTCTCATCTCCACTTTTACCATCATATATGTTTAATTTTTTTACATTGAAAGATCTTATTAAATCTGGTGTTTTCTGTAAACTCTACAGGCACTTGCTAGTGTAAATGTGGAAGCATAAATCTCGCCTTGCCTCCTCCTTCATGTGGATCTATGGAAGTGCAAGTGGAAGGGTCGTGACCCCCGTCAGTAAATTTGCAGGGCTGCGTATGCACTGGTGTCCCGCGCGGGCTGTCATTTGGTCTTTAACATGCAGAGGTGCCCTTTCCCCTCCGTTTGTTAGAGCAGATGTTGAAAAAAGAGTGTTTCCAGTCTCATCCGTTTGCCCAAGCACTGATGCTGGAACTCGGAGGCTGATGCTGTGCCTCAGTAGGGAGCTGCCTCCCCTCACCATTCCCCTTCACCAGCACAGAACATCCCAGCTTCAGCTGTGGTCATTGGTAGAATTATTTCTCCTTCTGTTCCTTCTTCCTCAGTGAGTCAGTTTACCAGTCTTGCTCTATTTAAATCACCATTCAAGTATTAGGTGGGCCTAAAGCAAGGAAGAGTATTTTTGCTGTCAGCTGGCAATAGTAACAGTCTATATTAATCTTTGAGGACTAGTGTATTTTCTTAATTTAAAAGAAATTAGTTGTCCACTAGAACTCTTACCTGTAAATCTTCCTAATACTATTTATCCATTTTAGGAGAGTACAGTCAGGCTTACTAAACTGGGCTTATTCTAACTGGTTTGGAATAAAAACCTGTGTCTCTCTGATACTGCTGATTCCAGTCTCTTCCAAGAAGAGAAGAAGGATAATTGTGTGCGTCTTGGTTCCAAGGGTTGCAGCTCAGGAATCTAAAGTTCAGTATGCAAACCAGAGGTCTTCGGGAGAAGGTCATATTAATCACAAAATCCATTTGCTCAAGGTAAACCATAAGCTTCACGCGTATCCAGAAAAAGTTTTTCCTCACTAAAGGTCACCGTGTTAGGGTTGACAGTAACTTGCTAAGCTGCAGAGGGATAAATTGAAGATTTATAGAGGTTGCAATAGAAATGCTGTTTCGGGTTTCCAGTCATTTTGGCCTATGAAAAGTCTTCAAGCTCTAGCTGCAGAATATGAAGCACAATCCTCATCCTAAAGCTAGGAATTTGTGCTTGTCCACTACCCTGTCTACTCAATGGGTTATATTCAAGCAAGGTATTTCTTTTCTAGACCTCTGCCAAGCAGCTGTTTGATAAGCCATAACTGGAATTGCTGATTAAGTGGTTTTTTGAAAGCTAATAACTACTCATGAAGAGGTTGCATATGTAGCTACATCGTTCACTTGCATTCTGCCTCCCTGCCACCTCTGACCATTTGACTGTATATTACCTAGTAAGAGAGGAACTTCATTCTAGTATGACTTGTTAGCTCCTGCCATATTGATGCTACAGTGAATCACATCATTTTCATTTGGTCGTACAGTCTTGGCACAATATGGTCTTCATTTTGCAAAGACAGTGGTGGCATCATATCTTTTTATCAAGTGGGCTTCTGCCAGCAGAAGATGAAGGAGCATTCCCTGTTAGTGCTGTGATGTCTTCATCTACAAAACAGGGCCTCCTCCTGGGAGACATCTCACTGTCTCCTGAACAAGCATCCTTTGTTCAAAAAAAACCAAAAAAGCTCATGATCAGCTTTTCTGTCTAAGGATTTGATTTAGATCTCACCCAAATGTGAGGAAATATTTTAAGGTGAGCATGTTTTATTAGAGTCCTGTGTTTCCTGCAGTAACTGGGATCTTTGCAAACTCCAGACAGCAAACGACCCCTCCGTGATTGTCATCAAAAAGATGAACAACTACGTAGGCAACAAGCTTTGATTTGGAAATCTGATTCGCAGTGAGGTGATCAGGCTGTGGGTGGACATGGAGAGGTGATTCCGTTCTCACCTTCATAGGTGTGCTTCCTTCAAGAAAAACAGGTTGTCTGGCAGGATGAGGCTCTTGCTGTCTTCTTGCAGTATTGGTATCAGCACTAACCATCTTGCCATCTTGTCTATTACTTGCAGAAGGTGGTTTGAATACATCAGAAGTGCACGTCAGAATTGCATATTGCTGTTTTAAAACTTCTTTCTCTACTTTTGACAAGTGAGCATTCAGGAGAAATCAGTAGTTTAATTGTATTAAATATTAATTTAGTTGAATACTGACATAGCATTAAAAAGTAAGTATATATAATCATGGGAATATGCAATTCTACCTCCCTAACCAAAACCAAACCAGACACGTTCTTTTTCTAGGCAGTGTTGTGCAGATGTCTGTACATACACGTTTAAGATCTGAGCAGTGGGGTAAGCTCTTGTAGGTCCTGCCGAGTTCCTCAGCACAGAAGCGAACCCTCTGCTCTGTGACAGGATAACAGAGCAGCTGAAGCACCGAAGTATTTTTAAATCATGTTCTCTATCTTTGGAAGATTGTTCTGTTTAGCACAGTTAAAGAGCACTTGATCATCCTCAGAGTGCTCTTAAGACCCTGTAGCTTTTAGAGCTGAACAAAGGAGGCGGCACAGGTTTGCAAATGCTGCAAGCAGACCCCTTCTTACAAAAGCAGCAAATTCATTAAAGCTTGACTAAAGGGTGACTGAACCAGGGCTATTGAAACCTCATTATGTCCTGTTAAATCTGTAAGTGGTTGGGAACCAAAGCTGGTAATATAGTGCTGCAAATCATGCAAAAGAGCCTTTTTTTACACATATGAAGAGAATTGTTCTTTCTTTCTTGTGTTCTTCAGTTAATGTGTTCTTTTGCTCCATAGTGGTAGCTGGTTTAAAAGTGTGATAGGTTTTCCTGCTTCCTTTACTAAAGTGGTAGTAAGCCAACCTTATAAAAGAAAAATGGCATTGCTTTGTTTCTGAAATAAACCTGCATATCATGAAATGAATTATTTTAATGGCTTACAAGCTTCAGCTCATGTGTTCATTCCAGTTACAAATGTGTGTAAGATCCTCATTGGTTTTATCTTCTCAAATGCTTCATTGTAAATAGCTTTGTCTTGTAAAGGTTTTAACTTTCTTTACAAGCTAAAATGGTTCTAGGAAATGTTGGAAACAAAATCTGGGTGAAATGAAAATGTAACAGAGATTTATTAAATGAAAATGCATACAACTTCAGCTCCAATAAGGATAGTTTTATTAATGAATGTAAATTGCAGCAACACATCTGAGGCACCTGCGAAATGTTCATTATAAATTACTCTCATAGACATTGTGATGAGTTTCATATTGTAGCCAGACTTATAAAAGCGTGCGATTGCTTCCCCAAGGGACTGGATATTTACTTAACAGTGTGGTTAATTGCAATTATTTATTTTCCAGTGATTACAAATGGCTTCTGCATTAAAGATGTATGTGGCTATTAGGAATTATTCAATTACCTCTCTTTTTCTCAGTAGTCTAAGTCAAACCTGAGCTTGGATTCCCAGAGGAAGGCAGTAACGCATTAACTCCATATGTTCCTTACTTTCTGCTGGGCCCAGGTCTCTAGTCCTAAGTGCTGTCAGCAGAGCTGGCTTGAGAAACACTCATTACCCGGCCCTGCAGCTGATTTTTTGACATCTCAGGCCCATACTGACGCTGCTGCCACGCTTATTGGCAAGATTCATAGGAGGTTAATTAAATCCATCTTCAAAACAACGAGGGGGCAATGAGCCATATCCTGGTTGCAATAGTAAATTAAACGATGCAATTGTTTCTACTTCCATCACAGATAAGGGGAGAGATGAGTGAATGGATTGTTCTCTGGTTGCCTCCTCTGGGGCCTGGGAGGGTCTAGCAGCATGTGGTCATTTCATCTTCTGCTTTTCATCTATGGCTCCGGCACAAGATGACAGTGTTATCAGCAGACGGAGGTCCCGCAGGCGTCTCCATCTGAGAGATGACACTGTTTAAAAACTGAGAGGAACTCCATCCGCAGCAGGGCTCCGCAGCTCCTCCTGTTACAGATGCAAATGAATACAAACACGGTTACAGAGCAGAACAGAAACGATGATGCGTTGATCAACCTTGGCACCGCTTGGGTAGTAATTAAAATGTACGCAAATTAAATACAATTATCTGGCACTCTCTAGTAGTGCCGAGCGTCATTAAACTAGTTAATAACGGGGTGTGTGGCCTTGGCTCTGGTGCTGTGAGTGTTCGGAGCGCATGCCCAATGCCTTGGTGGCCGCGCCTGCAGCTGGGAGGCCGGGCTGGCACCGACTGCCGCGGGAGACGCGGTACCAGCGGCGCCCGTCTCGGCAGCGCGGGATGTGCCGCACACCGGCCGCCCGTCACCGGGCGCGGGCAGCACCGGGCACCAGCCCCCTCTCAACGCGGGGATACCTGGCGGCCCGGCCTCCTGGCCGGGAGGGGGAGAAGGAAGCTCCTGGAGGGCGTGAGTCTCGCATCAAGGACTCGCGGATCCCTGCTAGCGCAAGGGCAGTGCTTCTGACAAAGCAGCCAAGATGATCTGGAGGCAGACCTTGCAGTGTTCCTCAGGCTGGTTCAGGGGCTGACGCTTCGTTCCCTCGCACATAGAAAAGTCATCTTGAGAATGGCTCAGTTAGTACTAATGCCAGATGCCCACTGTGGGTATCCTCTGCAACCTCCCAGGATAACAGTGCTAATAGGGCTGCAGGTTAATTTCTGCTTGACGATGTACGCATTAAGAAACAGATCCTGAGATTTAGTTGCCAAACCTTTGACAGTGCCCGGGGTCTTTATACCTGTGACATATGGAGCGTTTGAGTGGGAATGCGTGCAGCAGCACTTCACTGCATGCTGGTCTCTGAGGATGAGCAGTCTCTGGGTTTAATCAGGGTAAGAGGGCTCATGGTATTGCAGGAACAGCAGCTAGAAAAAGAAGCATAAACCCAGCCATTCATAGTATCCTGGATTGTAAATTATTTTTATGAAAGCGGGTGTAGTTTGAATAGTTCAATGTAGTGCTGTAGTGCATACTGAAAGTCTGTAATAGTTAACTGTCTGTAAAATTTAACTAATGGAAGCCTAGAAGGAGTCTTTTCAAAAAAACCACCAAGTAATATAAGACGGTATTTTGTTTGCTTATCAAAAAATTGAGAAGAGTTTGGTATCCATCTGACAATGAAGGAACAGGATCCTGTCTGCCCCTGTACCATACACAGGAGTTCCTGTTGCAGTGGCAAGTTTTATTCTTGAGCTGGAGTCAGAAGCACAGCAGAAGCTGCCGAACAGAATACACAGAATCTCTGGGTATGAGTGCAGCTGAATTAAAGCATTTTTTTAAATGGTTAGCAGATTTTTATCTGAAAACAGTAATTCTCAAGAGAGAGAGAAGAGGAACTGAGGTCTGTATTTCATGAAGCAAGAAAAACCTTATTTAGATTTGGGCACACATTTAGTGTTGGTGGAACTAAAACCCTATAATTGCTATAAAGTTTACACTGGCACCTCCTTACCACTGACTGGTGATAAATGGAGCAGTACTTACAGAGAATGAGCAGATTGCAGTGCCTCAAGTACACAAAGCCCATTTGTGGTAGGCCTTTTATGAGAGTAAGGCAGCAAACACCTTTGTGTAGACACTAGTTCACTGTGGCATTCAGTGGTGTGGCGCGTAATTCAAATCCTGGTCACTGTAGCCACCTTATCTGAGCTGTTGTGTAGTTAGAGTCCTCAGAGTCATACAGCTTGGGGGCTGGTGTGCAAATGGTACAAGAGTCTCCCTGAGGAAGACTCACACAGGGGTAGTGGAGAACTTCTAGAAGATCTGTGTTGGATGCAGATCTCCACCCTATTCTGTCACTTTGTGCATTACTAAAGGAAATGTTGATTTTCCAATCCACATGATGTCTCACAAATGTACTGTTATTGATATTGATAATTCAGACAGCAACTTTACCTTTCTCAGAATAGAATTTCCCATAATGTATTATTTTTCCTGGTTTCAATTTGAGATGAAAATTTGACATTTCAAAGCGAACTATGCAGAGTGACAATCCAGGAAGTTGAAATCAGCTGCAATGGTTGCGATCATTTTTAAGTTGCTGCTTCTCAAAAAAAAAATGTCTAAGAGCTCCCTGGCCAGCTGTGACCTACTGCAGGTACTTTCAGTTGAGACATCTAAAGATTTTCTTTTCCTCCTGAGAGTGAACCAGAAATGGAAAACAGGGGCTTTGACAGCCCGCTCTAATGGGGTGTTTTGAGCTCACATGCATGCGCTCCAGCCGCCTATGGAGAGCCCTGGGTGGCTCTGAAGCAGTCGCACCCCAGCTCACACTCCTTTCAGGCACACTCACTCTGATCCTTACGGATAATTTTAAGCTACTATAGATACTTTGCAACCAGGGATTTTCTTAGATGGAGGGTAGGATTTAGGAATTCATCTGAAGAGTGCATAGTAAGTTATCACAATACGCTCCCAGTTGGTGCAGCCAGATGGCAAGCTGTGAAAGCAAGGAGGGAAAAACACTTTCAGAAATGCTGGCCAGACCTGACATGGGGAATAATTGATAGAGGATTGGTAGAGGACTGGGGAGGTGTGGGGTTGTGAACTGATTGAAGAAGCTTACGTTCAAAGTCAGGTTCAGGGCATAGTTTTGGTAGTTGTGAGGGTTTATTGGAGGATGGAATGAATGGTAGGAGTTTGGGTTGAATGGTTAATGGACAGTCATGATGTTAGCTGATGAATCAGCTATGAAGAATCAGGGTTGGGTTGAGTTGTGGTGTATCACTGGGGAGAAGAAGGTGGTGTTCTCTCTCTAGCTTAAAAGACTGGTGCTGGTACATAGCTTGTGGTAGAGGACTGAGGCTCCAGGGCCTAATGTTTGTAATACTCGTGTACCTCACGCATGTGGTGTGATGGGCTGACCTCTTCTGTGGTGTGGGCAGTGACTGCAACAGCCTTGGAAAGCAGTTGTCAGAAGGCAGAGGAGCTGCGGCTTTCTCCTCAGGTTCAGGTCTGCTTTTGGTCTGCTCAGACATGTCAAATGAAGAAGATGGGCTGTCAGAGGAGCTGCAGCACTCAGCCAGTGTGCAGTGTTGTCCCAGCAAATAGCCACCACGTCTGTGCAACAAGGGGCACATTCAGATCTGGAGAACACAGCAGGGGTTTTGCCTGTGAGTCCCACTGAAAGATGGGTTTGAAGGAGGGAATCCTCACCCGTCTGTACCAGCTTCATAAACCTACCCCATGTCATCTTGTCAGTAGATCCAGGTAACCAATACATAGTAAACTGCATTATTTTAAGCTTCATGTCTCTGAGACATAGGGGAAGAGAGGAATAATGTTCTTTTAAATGTCCCCCTTACCCAGAGGCCATTTGTTTCAGCTATCTGCTGAAAGGGTGCAGGGGATGATGTGATGATGTTGGAACCATTCTCCTGCCTCTCACTAATCCTGCCTAAGGACTGAGGGAGCACTTGGAGTGCATCTTGTACGTGCTGTGTGTTTGAAATGGTGTCACCTCTGTCCTGTACTGAGTGAAACATCTCTCAAATCTACAGTCTGAGCATGGAGATCAGGTTAGTTTCTTCTTACACAAAGCCCAGAAGGCTTTCTTAGTGAAGAGCAGGAAGGGGGCAGGATGCGAGTCCCTGGCAGTGACTGATACTGTGTCTCCTGTGAAAATGTTAGCATCCAATCTCTATGTTCTTTAATTCTGAATTTTTGCATTATTGCTTCCACAAGAGCTGTGTTACGATGCTATTTAGAGCTATTACAAGCTTTCAGGAGGCTCAGTAATACATAATAATGTAATCAGTAAAGCCATTAAAGGGTTAAAAATAATTTTATGAAAAGAGATTATAGGATCTTTATCACATGTTGTTTATCTGATCAACAGTTAACAATTTAAGACAGTATTATTCTAGTAAAAAGAAGATTTGTTTCAGATACTGACATAAACATCCCCTCATAATAGTGGCTTTTCATTTACTGCGATGCAATGTACCATAAGCTTAAAGGCACAACAGCTCCTTTGTGTGTCTCAATAATGCTTGTCCAGAGTGATGTCAGTCAATTTTGGACCTATACAGTCTGATGTTATTCTCAGCAATCACAGAATAGATTTTTTTTTTTTTTTCCTTTAATAAGGCTATGCCAATAAAATCCTTGAAAATTCTCATGTTCCATTTTGGTGCCTTCCACTGGAAGACCAAGGTATGTTACCCATGTGGACATTTCTGCAAAGGCTTTAGGATCTTTCATGTGGCTTCTACTGGCTTTTGTTGGTCCCTCGTGTTATTTTTTACATACCATTGGGTAGTTAAAGGACCACTTCATGTGGTGACTTTCCAAACATTTCTGTAATGTGCTGTTTCAGGGGGATAAGTAACCACTAATGTTAAATAGCACTTTGTAGTAGAAGTTGAAAACCTCTATATACCTAGAAATGTATATGAAAACCTCTCTCTATATAAAACCCTGTATACCGGAAGTGGCATCCTGGTAGGAATAAATCCTGAATTCAGCCTCCACTGTGGTACTCCGGGATCCCAGAGGTAGTCTCATTCAGAAAGTATATGAAGGGTCAGGCCCTTTGTGCTCCTTGGGAACTATTCCTTCAATGTGGAAAAAAGGTCTGTGGAGTGCTCCAGGGTTCATTCAAGATGCACATGGATTACAGCACCATTGCTGCTCATTACATTAAGCTGCTCTAGGAAGCTTTTTTCATGGCACTTAGATCACCTTGCTTCCATAGAGACAGTAAAGAAATGTAAAGTCTTTATGGAAATCACTTTGTGTTTCTGTAGTGCTATTTCTAGATTACTTTTATCCATATAGCTCTAATGCTTCCCTGAAAATAATAGAAATCTTTATATGCTTTCACCTGAACCCGATGTAACTGCAGTACCATCATTAAGCTTGCGGAAGCACAAACTTAACCTGGATAGAGTTGGACTTCCATATGGATCCTGTATTTCCCTGTCATTTGGGTATTTTTTGAGTCCCAGAGTCCCTGCAGCATAGCCCCTCAGCTCCCCTTGGAGAACAGCTTCAGACTGTGGGTGCCACTGCTTGCTTTCTCTGCCCTTCAGTGTGAACTGTGGAGGGACCACAGGATGTGGCTATGTGTAACCCAGTCACTAGCAGTGCTGGAGGAAAGTCAAGTATGTTCTAAATGCTTGAGTGACAACAGCTGAACTCAAGCACACCAAAGGTCCAGAGTATACAAGAGATTTAAATTAGAGATTGCCAAAGTGGGGATGAAAATTTGTTTTCCTTCTGTCCACCGGGTATTTTACATTATATAAAATGAATACTAGATGATAATTGCCAATCTGGTGGCTTGTATCGATTTAATTCAATAAGCAGCTTCACCTCCACCTTTTGCATGCTCTTGGCTTAAAATATATGCATTATGAAGACAGTGATTCGAAGTCTTCAGGAAATCAATATCAAGACAGGATTCTGTTCTTCAAATATTGACAGCAGAATAACTCTAAGAAACAATGACAAACAATAAAAGCAGGGATGGACAAAATTAAGGCTGTGGCTCTGTTGTAGTTAGGCTCCACAGAAGTCTCAAGCGGTTGCCAGATACTGCATATAGTATGTGCTTTAGCAAATAGCTTGCACCAACCACTTGCTGTCAGAATTTCTGGTTGAAAACCTGTGCCATTGAAAGGAAAGGCAATTTTTGCCAATGGTTTCTCTGCAGTTGTCTGTTTCACTTGAGTTTTTGCCAATAATTGGCGCAGGGGTTTTTCAACCATGAGTGTGCCCTGGGAAGATACATGTGGGTGTATGTGGGCTGTTACCATTAACAGTGCTCCTGCCTTCAATAATTTCCCTAGAACTAAACAAAGCTGACATTGCAGCCTGTAATGTTACAGTATTTAAGCGGCACAGCTCTGTGTGCTAATTTATTTGTGGTTTTGTAATGGTAATTTTAAAATCCTTTCATACTGGCAGCTGAATTTCCTGCACATTTAGTGTAGTTCCAAGAATTTAAAGGGTATCTTTTATGGAGTAGAACATGTTCCAGTTAGTGCAAATCATACTGGCTGCTTAGTTGCTACAGACCTGAAATCAAAATGTTATGGGTAGTTCAGTGCTGCAGCATACAAGCAGTACTGTGTTATTGACATTCATTCAGAAAAAAATATTTATAAATGCCATTTAAAACCCTGGTCTCTTTGGACTTTCCCCACTCTGAAATATCTGAAGATGGTCCAGAAGTCTGGGTAATGCTTAGCGAGTGTCCAATGCATAGATGGGAGAATTTCTTTTCAGTAGGTGCAGAAGGCCCGTCAAGTAAAACTCTAGTGTTACCTACTGGTAAATGTCACTGAATAAAGCAGCACAATTTGGTTTGCATTTCTGCCTTTGGTTTTTGCAGTTTTGACAAGTGTGAATTTCACAAGGATGTGGGCATAGCAGGTGGAACGTTTGGGAGTTCTCTTAGTAGAAGATTCAGAGTTAGTGTTTTCCTTGAGCAGACTGGCAAGCTTCTTGCCTTGCCCTATGTCTGTATGAATCCAGTGCTCAGTGTGTGCTGACGTGAGGCTGCCATGGGCTTGGGCAGAAAGGTGCCCGGGCGAATTGTGGACATTCTGCAGCACAGGGTAGCTTTGGTCAGTAGGGTGTTGGGTTCCTCCCGGATCGTCACTCTAGCAGTTTTGTAGTTCCTTCATTATTCTGTGATTTCTTTCTCTTGCCTCTAGTCAGGAGTGCCATTTGCTGTGTTCATTACTTCTAGGCATTTAGAGCAGGATCAATATTTTACTGTATCTGACCAGGTTCCATTTAGAAAGTAGGACAAAAAAATTACATCTTTTGTTTCATCCACTTAATAAAACTGAAAATGCTGCTTCAGAAATTGAAGAGATCTTCTGCACGTATTGCTGCTTTACATGCAGAAACAGAAAATGCTCATCACAGGAAGATTATGAAGCCTACAATATTGTGTTAGTAACTGAGGAGTTCAGCTGATAGAAGTGGCCAATTTTAATTGTCCTTCTGTAGCCAACAGTCTTTAATTTTGATTTAGAACAACTTGGGACATTGCAGAATCCTAAAAGAGGGGTAGATTTGTGCCCGTAGTTAAGGGGGAGGAAAGGAAGGAAGCACTGAGCAAGGCTCTCGCTAGCTGAAAGCTCAGTAGCTTGACACTCATTTCAGGCAAACAAATGGAAAAGTTGTTAGTGGGGAAAAAATTACAGAATTATATAATGCAGTCACAAAATATGCTTGAACAAGGCAGTTTGTCATGAGGTTAACAACCTGGATGAAAATGGTGATCAAGTGATTGCATGGCAGAGCAGATCCATTGGGAATGTACTGTTGTATCACTGTGTTTGGCTGTGCTTGCATGTGCAGAGCGCTGAGGAGTTCGTAGTGGGCAGAGCAGCAGGAGATGTTGAAGGCAACAGCTTGACCTCAGCTCCCATGACAGTGCCATGACACATGCCATTAGTGCATCGTTGGGTCCATTTTACATGTGGCTGCAGAGCTGGGATGTGCTCAATGGCTCAGTGTCCAGCTGGAGACCAGGAACAAGTGGTGTCCCTCAGGGATTGGTGTTGGGACCGGTCTTGCTCAACATCTTTGTCAGTGACATGGACAGTGGGATTGAGTACACCCTCAGCAAGTTTGCCGATGACACCAAGCTGTGTGGTTCGGTTGATACGTCGGAGGGAGGGAATGCCATCCAGAGGGACCTTGACACACTTGTGAGGTGGGCTGATGCCAACCTGATGAAGTTTAACCATGCCAAGTGCAAGGGCCTACACCTGGGTCGGAGCAATCCCAGGCACAGCTACAGGTTGAGAGTACAGCTACAGATTCAGAGCAGCCCTGCAGGAGAAGGACTTGGGGGTGTTGGTTGATGAGAAAATGAACATGAGCCGGCTTCAGTGTGTGCTTGCAGCCCATCAACCGTATCCTGGGCTGCATCAAAAGGAGCATGACCAGCAGGTGGAGGGAGGTGATCCTGCCCCTCTGCTCTGCTCTTGTGAGACCTCACTTGGAGTATTGTGTACAGTTCTGGTGTCCTCAACACAAAAAGGACACGGAACTGTTGGAACAAGTCCAGAGGAGGCCACGAGGATGATCAGGGGATGGAGCACCTCCTGTATGAAGACAGGCTGAGAAAGTTGGGGCTGCTCAGCCTGGAGAAGAGAAGGCTGTGTGGAGACCTCATATCAGCCTTCCAGTATCTGAAGGGGCCTATAGGGATGCTGGGGAGGGACTCTTCATGAGGGACTGTAGTCATAGGACAAGGGGTAATGAGTTCGAACTTAAGCAGGGGAAGTTTAGATTGGATATAAGGAAGAAGTTCTTTCCTGTGAGTGGTGAGGCACTGGAATGGGTTGCCCAGGGAAGTTGTGAATTCTCCATCGCTGGCAGTGTTCAAGGCCAGGTTGACATAGCCTTGGATGGCATGGTTTAGTGTGAGGTGTCCCTGCCCATGGCAGGGGGGTTGGGAACTGGATGATCTTAAGGTCCTTTCCAACCCTAACTATTCTATGATTCTGTGATTGGCATCCATCAAACATCTTCATGTGCTGAAAAAGCATGATTTGGCATGAGAGGAGAGTAAGGCACTCTGCCTTTTTCCCAAGACCCTAGGCCAGGTCTGGATGCCAGAGGAATTCCTTTCATAGGTATCAGGTTTGCAGAACCTGGCTTCTTAGACCTCCATTAAAATTAACTTCAGCAGCCCTGTCTGGTAGTTCCAAGCAGGTTTCCCTGGAGTTTGCGGTTGGAAGGCTGCTGTCTCCATGTTCTGCCATGTTTGCAGTAATGTTCCCCTTCGTTTCATGTCTGAATGATATTTAGAAACCACCAGTAGACAATTTCAAATGAAAAATCATGCCTGAGAAATTAACAGGAGTGGTTCATACAAGGTCCTGTTCTTAGAGTGACTGCCAGAGGAACTGGTGGATATCCTGTGTCTTATGAAGAGCTAATGTCTTTCTGAGGATTTGTTTAGGGAAAGGTGCCATTTGCTTCAGTTGAGGAGGAAATTGGTGTAACGGGGTGGTCTGGGCTATGTGTGATGAGACTTGACAAATGCATCGTCACTTTTGGGTTGTTTTGACTTGTAATTTTTTAAAGCTGCTTAAGCAGACTTGGGTATCTCCTGCCTCAGCTCTGCTTTTCGTTCAGATTATTCCTGCAGAGTTTCATGCTGGTGAAGGAAGATTCCACTTCTTTATTTCTTTATCATATGCATCTCTTTGATGCTAATCATTAGCAAGTTAAAACTGCACCTGACCACAAACAGCTGATGAAACTGTTATTTTAGCTATCCACTCTGTTCCTGGCAGAGACAATCAATAGGTAAAATCTATGCAAATGTGTGAGTTCAAGTGAGGGCTATCCTGAACAGGACTTAAGCTATGCGCCTGCCTTTGTGCCAAATTTTCCAGGGTTTTTTTTCTCCTGTAATGAATACATGTATTTTGTGCATTGGAGCATGGCACAGGCCTTTTGGATGGCAGGCTCTGCAAGAAAGAGGAAGAGAGTTTTAATCACAAAAGCACAAACTTCAGTCAGAGAAGTGATTCTGCACTTTGTTTCATTTGTAAATGGTGCGTATTGGCTTTTGTGACACAGAACCCAGGTCCAATTCAGGACGGGGCCTCATGGATTCTTTACGTAGGACTTTGTGAGTCTGAAATAGTGCACATGAAAGAGAAGGAGGCTGAACGTAATTTGTTCCAAGAGCTGGCCAAAGGTTTTTTCCAATCAAGATTCTTTCAGCATATTCCTCTTTGTTGAGCTATAAGCAGCTTTTAAAATAATAGCATTAGCCGATATTTCAGGCCTTCGCTGGGTGTTCCCAGCTATGGTGATTACTTACAAGAAACGAGAAATGCCGGTATTGTAACCTTTTAATGGATACGGGGGACTTGTAAACTCAGTTGAGATCTGAGCAATTTGTAGATTTCAAAATGAGCTGTAGAGTTCATTGAAAAAGAAAAATGCATCATTGAAATTCATGGGGCCACTTTGGTTTTCTTTGCTGAGATTTATCATTGAAAGCCATATTGCTTTTCCTTTGCTTTCATTTGAAGCTCTTCAATGCATTGTTTTTAAGGTCCACTTCTTTTACAAGCTTTTCCTTTCAGCTTGCCCAGGGTTTCGGGTCCTACGAACATCTGTTTGTGCCTAAAATCAGCCAGGACCTGGACTGTATCCTGCCCCCCTACCCCCTTTTGTTTCCAGAGGCTATTGTTTCCGATTTCATGCTATCAGAGGGGCTGCATGTTTTCCTGTGTGAAGTTGTCAGAGAGATAAAAGCACAGGAGCAGGGTCACATTTCGAGGGATGGGCATGAAAAATTGGTAAAATGTATCTTGAGGGCCACCCACAAGACTTGCTTGAAGAAATTCACAAGTAGGGAGCAGAATGGTAATTTTAGAATTGAGCAGATTCCAAAGTGGCATCAGTACTGGTGAAATCAGTGTTTAATGGGCACAAGTCTCTTAGATTTACACTTAGCTGGTTTATTCCTCTGCAGTAGCTTGAGAGTCTGTAGTAGGACTTTGCTAGGAAGGAAATGCCATCATCTTCATTATAGTGCCTGTCCATGTCTCTTCAGCAGGAGGATGAGATCTGAAGCAAGTGCGTTACGCATTTCAGTCACCATCAATCCCGTGGGGAAAAGAGAGACATAGGGAAGGGTCTCTACCTGTCCAAAATGACCCCTGTGATACAGACCTGCAAAGGATGCTGTAAGAATGGTAATAGAAAGACAAATAGTGCAGCTTAATTAATGTAACAAAATCCATTTTCCAGGAGGAAAGCACGGCACTAGGCTTGTAACAGGCTATAGTTTCTAGTCCTGTAAAGCCTGATTGCACAAAGAGGCTTCCCATTTGGTCTCACGTGAATTGCACAAGTGGCACCCAAGTTTTAAAGGATGCAGAATAATTGTGTTGGTGGCAGGAGGCAGGACATCTGCAGTGACATCTACAGGTGCAACAGAGCACCCTCCACACCTGCACTAGTGGGGCAGTACTGAGAGCTTACGTGTATTTAAGTGCTAAAAAGCCAGTTAAAAGTTCAGTCCATACTTAACGTACTGTCGGTACAACTAGAGAAGGGCTTTGCCAGTTCATGCATCCTAACAATCTGAAATGTTTTCGTTAGGTCTTGACTAAATGTAAAATGAGAAGATGGTTCTAACAGCACTGATTTGGGTCAGTGATTCACTACTACTTTTATTGTAGGAGCTTATAATGAAGGTTTTGTTAAAGTGTGCGACAAGGAAACAAACGAGATATTTGAGTTGTAAATTTTCCATGGGCAAATGTCAGATTAGGGAATATGAAGCAAGGCATTATCTTACTGCCATATAGCTTCTGAGTTAGTAAATGACGTGTGTGATGCAAACCAATCTAATACCAGAATTTTAAGGGAATGCATTTTTCTCTATAGCTTTTTCCAAAGATTAAGTCCATTATTTTTCTTAAATGCATAAATTTACAATTTAATATAAGAAACTACTTGTTTTTTTAATTTGGCAACATTTTGGCTTAAATTCAGCCAAATTTTGGAAATTCAGGGGGGGACTAATATGCAGATTTTTTTTTTTTTTTTTTTTTTGTAATATAGCAGAAAAAAAACAAAACAGAATCCTAGAATGCTTCAGGTTAGAAGGTACCTTAAAGCTCCTCCAGCTCCAGCTCCTGCCATGGGCAGGGACACCTTCCACTGGAGCAGTTGCTCCAAGCCCTGTGTCCAACCTGGCCTTGAGCACTGCCAGGGATGGGGCAGCCACAGCTTCTCTGGGCACCCTGTGCCAGCGCCTCAGCACCCTCCCAGGGAAGAGCTTCTGCCCAAGAGCTCATCTCAGCCTCCCCTCTGGCAGGTTAAAGCCACTCCCCTGTCCTGTCCCTACAGGCCCTTGCCCAAAGCCCCTCTCCAGGCATGTTTTAAAAGTACCATAATTATTGAATTTATGTCTTTGTGGCAATATTTGTAGAGATTAATTTGTTTATAAATAGAAAAAGAAGAAAGCAGCACACAGTTCTTCAGTACAAGTGTTCAACAGTCTGGCAGGTGACTCTAAATAAAAGCACCAAGTGGCTGTTTGTAAATAAGAGCATCACTTGTGAGCACTCTTGGTTTAGAGCTGGTCGCAGCTCCCGATGCCCCATTAGGTGCCCAGTCCCAGTGCCAGAGCACCTCCAGCGCGTGCCACTGTGCTCCTGGACCAGCACCTGTAATCACGGCCCCTGTGAGGTTCCTGTTGTGTACAACAAGGGTTACCCCAAGGGCCGTGCAGGACACCTTGGGCTGGGCATAGGCCACGTGTGCAGAGGCACCTCTGCAACAGACACCCAAGCATGAGTTCAGTTTCTGGGGGAAAACAGCTGTATGCTTATTTATCAGCCTGCATGCTCACTTACCAGCATGCTGACAACCACACTTCCATATCTTGCATTGCATGCAGTCTTATGGAGAGGAATTTTAACTGCTGTTGTGAGTACTGCTGGTAACATCCATTTCTGGTCTCATGGGTATGAATTCTTTCTGAAATCACAGCTTTTCCATAGCAGCATTTCTCTTTGGCATACCTGTCTGGTTTTGGAGGGGTGAAAGAATTTACTTTGTTTAGCTTTGTCTCAACAGGGAAAAGAGCAAAGGCAAAAGTAAAAATTAATGGCACATCTTAAAATCCATTACAACGTCTCCCTTTTTTCTGACTAAAAGTGAGAGAGAAAGGCCTCTCTAGAGGAAATAAAGAAGTTATTACAGATTTCACTTTTTTGTAGAGTATGAAAAAGCTTTCTGTATGTTAAACAGTCTTGTGGACATCTGGCATGATTGGTTTTAATCTGCTGACTAAAAAGTCAGGATTAAATCTTGCTTTACACCTCTTTGTATTGCAGTCAGTAAAGTGACAGAGCTGCTCTGAAACAATGGCACTACTTATTCCACCCAATATGCCATGTGGTAGATCACCCCCTTTTTCAGCACCACTTCTCTGCAAAGACAATGAAGCATCTGGTGGGGTTTTCCTGTGTCCAAGATATTTTTTGTCCGTAATTTCACTCAGCCAGTCTGCTTAGCTCTCCCTTGGTGCTACTTTTTGAGACAGGGTTTGCCAAACCCAGTGGCAAGAGGTCAGGAGGCCAAAGTGATGAATTTTTATGTGCCTGTTCCTTGTGTTTCTGCTCAGTCATGATTCTTTGCGTGCTGTGCTGCCTCTGAAAGGGAGCCACAGTGAGCAATTTGTCCTCCTGGGCTGGAGAGAATGGGGAGGCAGATGAGTTAAAGTAGCGTGTATGACTGCGGACAGAGACGCACACAAACGTTTTCTTATGGCAGAACAGAATACTCCTGTCACTATTCAGTGTGAGAGGGGCTTGGGAGATTTGTAGCCTGTTGGCTTTCGATCAAGTGACAAATGAATTTAACAGCACTTAAAGATACAGCAAAAAGAATAGCACTTCACCAAGTAGGTCCACAGCTGTTGGCTTTAAAATGATGTTGCGTTAACACTTTTGAACTTGCAGTTTTACCCCCTCTCTGCATAAGTGGGAGCTCTCTGTATTTCTCAGCATGCTTGAATCCTGGTTTGCTTCAAGTTAAAAATGTTCACCTGTGTTTCAGAAACCCTGTAGAATAGGCTTTCTGTTTGTTTGCCCAGTAGGGCCCCCATGCTCTCCAGAAGGATCATTGATCCATCTAAGCAGAGGATGGCAGAAGCTACATTCCTGGCAGAGTTTCCTATCCTCTCCCAGCAGTGCTTGAACACCCACTGGTGTCAGATGAGCCAGGCATTGGCACTTGTGGCTGGGTTAAATCCCTCCGGGTCCCCAGCCAGCGATGAGAAGTTGCTGTTCCTCCCGGCCTCCTCTGTCTGATCAGCCGTTGTCGCTCTACTTGCTCGAGGGCTGTGTTGCAATTTGTTGGTCAGCAGCTGAGCGTTGGACCCAGGGAGTGGAAGCGGTGTCCTGGAGGGAATTCTGAAGATTAGGACAGGACAGGATAGTTTGTGTTGGAAGGGACCTTAAAGCTCCTCCAGCTCCAACCCCTGCCACGGGCAGGGACACCTTCCACTGGAGCAGCTTGCTCCAAGCCCCTGGGTCCAACCTGGCCTTGAGCACTGCCAGGGATGGGGCAGCCACAGCTTCTCTGGGCACCCTGTGCCAGCGCCTCAGCACCCTCCCAGGGAAGAGCTTCTGCCTAAGAGCTCATCTCAGTCTCCCCTCTGGCAGTTAAAGCCATTCCCCTTGTCCTGTCCCTACAGGCCCTTGTCCAAAGCCCCTCTCCAGGTTTCTTGTAGCCCCTTTAGGCATTGGAAGCTGCTCTGAGTTCTCCCCAGAGCCTTCCCTTCTCCAGGCTGAACAAGCCCAGCTCTTACATCTCTTATAGCTGTAAGAAATGAAGAAACATGGGAGCCAGTAATGTAAAGTGCCAGGAATGTAAGCCAACACCTAACAAAATTCTTTGGCTCTTCTTGACTCACTTCCAGAATGGGACCCTGCAGGGTTCCCAATAACTGTGGTCTGTCAGTGCTGTTCTTGGCCATCTCATGGCACTGATGTGTGCGCTGCCCACCACGGCTGCTGCACAGTGATCAATGCAGTAATTCCATATTATCTCACTCAAGAACAAAGAGCAAGACTCAGACACTCTCATGCACCATTTTGTTCCAGCAACTAGCACTGCCAAAAAGAGTTAATTTCAGAGTTTTCCCTTTAAATTAACAGGAGTTTTGTACCAAATCAGTGACGTGATGTGGTTTAGGATCAAGGCTTGGCTTCTGAAGAGTGAGACCCTTTGGCTTCTACAAAGTAGGCTTACAACAGTGGGTGTCATCTATGCATTGGGTAACGCGCTCCCATTACACTGTTCAGTAGTATTTTTGCCCTTGTCTTCTATTAAGCTTATCCTCCAAAATGAAAATTGGAGCTGACTTTAAACACCTGAAGTGTTGGGCAGTTCAGAAATCAAACCACTTACCTACCTAAAATCTCCCTAAAGCCTCTCTGCCCTTAGGCAGACACTGGCTGGACAACTGGACTGACACGTGGACAATTCCTTACTGTATTTTCCCCTTCTGTGATTTTTCAACCTCCCTGATTCAACTCCTTTTCATTCTGTCATATCTTACTCATTTCTCATCGATGAACTCCTTGTCTGGTTCCACATCATTTGCTCCTATATTCACTTTTGAAATGGAATATGAGTCCAGCAGCCTGTAAATGTAAATAATCCTTTTCACCTAGTTATGGTCAAATGTCTCGGAGAACCACGAGGTGGGATTGCTGAACTGTGCTTCGCTCCCATCTGTTCTCACACAGCCTCCAGCGTCCCGCTGCCCTGGGTGGGAGCTCACCCCTCCAGCAATACTCAAAGAGAAAGCAGTTTTGCATCTTGATACTCAAGTGGCTTCTCATTAATTCTTTGTTATATTTGTTCTTTATTCAGCTAACATTTATCTCACTGCTGAGTTAAATAAGCTCCTGGAAGCTTATTAGTATTAAAAGCATAGTAACTTCTCTGAGACCTTATTGCTATTTACACACAGGTGAAGTTAACACAAGTTAATATACAGTGTAAGGGATATTTTTTCAAGTAAAAGCATCTCTCTCATTAGATAGTTTTGACTGCTTTCCATTGGGGAATTCGCTCTGTCATTTCCTACTTGTTCTCATCAGCTCTGTGGCCAAATGCCTCTGCATCCTGTGTAGAACAAGCTGAAGTCGGTCTCCATTTTGGTGGCAAGCAGTTTAAAAAGCACAATGTGACACAGCCTGGAGCTAAACACACAACTTCATTGACTTGGGATGTTGCAGTTGCTGTGGAGGAAATCGCATCAACCCCTCAGGCGAGGAGGAGCCCAAACAAGGCAAATGTTCCTGTTATTCCCAAAGTAACATCTTTTACCTCGCTGGTTGCTCCAAATACAGTTTGCGTCCAGATGATAATTAAAAAACATTTGGTTATCCTCATTTAGTAAGTGTCAGATTAATTTGGAGTTTTGAGCAGCATTTTGGAAGCAGCATTTCACTGTCAGATGATACTTGTGCCTCCATCTTCTCTGTCCTGCCAAAATCCACAGTGTCTGTAACCAGAATGAAACCAAGTATCTTCCATTTAACCGATCTGGTTGCTCAGGCCCTCATTTCAGCTGGCTCACGTCAGGTTCTTCAGCCTGTGCACTGCTGTGCCGGCACGTGTATCAGCACACATGGAGCAATCCATGCGGCTTCTGGGAAATTGCAAGCGTCTTTTTCTTTTCTTTTTAAGAAGAATTCGAAGTACTGAAGTCCCGAGGGAGGAGCTCGGGTCATTGGGAAGCACATCCTCAGGATCAGGAGAGGAGGCAGTAGGAAAGCTGGAGCCTGTATGTGCGTGGATTTTTTTCCCGTTCTCACCCAGAAGAGTTTGGTCTGCAGTGACAGACACACAGGGGCTGAGGCACACGTCAGGAGCCGAGGGGATGCTCAGAAAGCAGGAGTGCAAAACCAGTGAAACATGAGGTGTGGTTTGCAGCAGAGGAGTGCTGCTGGCAGGGACAGCAGAGCAGGTCACAGCCCTGCAGAGGCTTTCATATAGACATGAGAGAAAAAGAAATCCTATAATATATACTGTAGAACATTGTGAGTGGTTTATGTATGTAACACAATTGTTCTAATGCGTTTATCTCTTTTTACTGTAAGTTTGCAGAAACAGTCTAAAACATTTTGATGTGTATATCTATGGGAGCAGCTGTATTCTGACATAAATACATTTGATGTAAATACATTTATGTTGTAAATCAAAAGGTTTCCAATTTCTAAGGATTGCAGAGATTAGAAGAAATTGCAGGTTTGTCTCTTGCCAATGTAAAGACCCTTCACTCTCAGCTTTGCAGAATAGGACACTTTTGTTGCATTCTAAGGCAATTATCAGAAAAGTTCTTGCTATGATTTACAATTCAATGGCATACATTATTACAAAGGATTATTTAAAAAATACTGTGGAGCTTCTGCCTTGTGGGCAGTGTGTATGAAAGTGGGAGTAAGACCCAGCAGTGTTTGCTAAGCACAGGCTGAATACCCAGTTTTCCTTCAGCTCCGAATACCGCTCTCCTGCAAACTTTTTACCCAAATCTTGTTTCCAAAGATGAAAGATGTTTTTAAGCAGATAATGTGGGTAGAGTTTTGATACCTGATTTTCCCTCTTCTGACTTGATAAAAGGGTACCTTTGAGGGAATACCCAGAAAGAAACAGTGTGGTTTTATAGCATTTTGATTCCCTTTACCAGTGACAAAAAATCCCTTCAAGAGTAGTCTTGTCTCAAAGGGCACATGTTCCCCAAAGTTTTCTGCTTGGGTGACTACGACTTTGTAGAAATTGAAAGGAGGAGGAAAAAAGGAGTGCTCCAGCTTGTATAAGAAATGAACCTTTGCCCAATCACTTTTTTTCTGTGAATAAGGTAACGTTTTGTGCGTGTGAAATTTGAAAGCAATAAGGTATGTGGGTCCTTTCTCTGTATTGGTTCTCAAGAGTCGATCGTGGGGCTTTTTCTTGGGAGCGGGCCTGAAGTTGTAAGATAAAGCAGCTCAGAAAAAGAAATGTTCTCAAGCAGATGCCTTTAAGAGACAGAAATCATGAATTTCTTGAATTGCAACCACTCTGGGGGTGGCTACAATGACTTTTTGACAGTGACAGTAACTCTGCCTTGTCTTTTCGAGCCCTTCTTTGGCCCATTCACTCTGGAAAGCTGCTTAAGCGCCCTTAAGCGCATTAGCATTTGGATGCTCGGGGACCGTATTGACCCTCATTTGGAAAGTTTAAATGAGTGAAAGATGGAGCGATTTGTTAGGGCTTTAGAAACCAGCTTTAGAGAGCGGCCGGTTTTCCGCTTTGGTTTGTTCGGATGCTTGTTCTAATCTGGTGCTCTGGTTAAAGGCGACCAGACTGATTTGTGACACATGAGCCCAAAGCGCTATTTTTTTGGGCTTGACCCGATTAGCTCATCTGTGCCTTGAATTTCAATGGCCCGCGTCGGAGGGAGCACTTTGGGAATGGCTCGCTAGTGGATTACCTCACCGGGTCTGCACCGACACAGATGGCAGAGCAGCAATTACGTGTGCAACTGACAAAAGGGATCCTGCGGGATGGGGAGGATGCGAGGGATGTGCTGGAAATAAGTGGTACCAGATGTGCAGATAAGTGGTATGAGACCTGTACTTCCCTGGTGGCCATGTGCCTCTCCTCCTCCTCCCAGGCAGAGGCAGGTTCAGCTCCTGCCAGCCCCTGACCTCTCTCCTCCCAAGCCTTTCTTACAGCAGGAGTGAAGTTCTCAAAGGCATCCCACAGCTGTGTCTGTGTTACCAGCACTGCTGCCCTCAGTGAAAACTGAGTTCACAGACACCTTTGGCCCCTTCGGTGCTGTGAGCGTGTCAAGGTTTCTAGGATAAACCAGAGTTAGATGTTTGTAATCTGTAGACATGGCACTGCTTTCCGTGAGGGAAGAAACAAGAAATATCCATCAGGGAGGGACGTTGTTTATTCAGTGAGATGGGGAATCAGCGCCCCTTCAGTTCATAGACTTGAAAAAAACCCATCAGATTCAGATTTTATTTTTCAGTGAAGGTGTCCTTTACAGATGCAGTGGCTTGGCTTCTTGCTTTCTGTTCATACTGGGCAGCACACTGGGACCTCTATCAATAATCGTTTTGTAATCATAGCATCACAGACTGCTTTGGTTTGGAAAGGACCTTAAGGCTTATGCAATTCCAACCCCCTGCCATGGGCAGGACACCTTCCACTAGACCTTCCAAGCTGCATCCAACCTGGCCTTGATGCCTTTCTAGAAAATGGGGGCAAAAAGTCCATTGACAGATTGTTCCTGTTGTAGCACTGGTCACCTCAGCTGAGATTGGAAATACTTGCAAGCAGGTGGATTTTTGTTTAAATGCACGCTTGGCATGTATTTCTTCCCTTGGAATAGATTAAGGATGGGGAGCTGAGAAGTACACTGCAGCTTCATGGCATCGTGTCTGATAGACGCTCCACTTCTGATAATGAATCCCCATATAAATATAGATTTTTATTTGTGAGAGAAGCATGTAGTAGGATGTGTAATTCTATTACCCTATTACTACAGAATATACTTATATGTGAATATTATGCACAGTGAAAATCTGTTGTCTGGCCATTATGAAAAGGAGTGGAACAGACAGGGCAGGGAAGTCACCTTGTAGGTTCCTCTTGACTGAGTTATTTTCTTTATTATTCTTTTATTAAGAACCTCCAGCAAAATAAACTTTGAGTCCAGGATACTCTTTGGCAACGTCCTCATCCAGGGCTGTGGGTAGATCCTGTCAGCAGCTCGTGCCGTGGCTGTAGCAGAGGATGCTGAACTGGCTCGGGATGTGGGTGCTCATCTTCACTGCTTCCTCCCTGCCTTCAAGTAACACCAAGGTTTTTTCAGTTCCCCTTCCTTGTGGTTGCCAACACCAGGCAGATGGGCTGGAGCAGAGTTACCATCCACTAGCTTTGCCCAAGCACTTGGTGAAGCCTGCCTGCCCCTCAGTTCAGATGTAGTCCATTTCTGCATTTCAAAGCACTTAACATACTTAAAGCTTCACTAAAATTAGAGGCTCAGTGAATCCAAAGTATGTTTTTAAGTTAAATACATGCCCAAATGCTTTGCTGAAAGCTCCAGATTTTCACCTGTTACAGTGCAACAGAGCAAGCCTTTCAAACAACTTGTTCTGTGGCTTTGATGAGCGCTGAAGCTGGGCCCCAACCAGGTGAATGGCAAGTGAACTGAGGCCTGGCACTTCCTTGGAAGTTCAGACATCTGTGCCTGGTGAAGTGGTGATTGGTGATAAGTTTCAGGCACCTGATCCTCATCCCATCCCTGGGATGTTCCCATCCCTGGCAGTGTTCAAGGCCACGTTGGATGGGGCTTGGAGCAAGCTGCACTAGTGGAAGGTGTCCCTGCCCATGGCAAGGGGTTGGAACTGAATGAGCTTTTAAGATCCCTTCCAACACAAACCAGTCTGTGGTTCTGTGATTCTGTGGTACCTAGAGACGTGATGTTGCCTCTTATTTAAAAGGATAATGTATGGGGAATTTGCTTTCCAGAGTAAACTCTGAAACTTACAATCAGGTTGCATGAGCATTGCTTGGACTTCGAAATTATACTTGGAACATGAATTGACAAGACCAAAGTGCTTGCAGTCAGGAGCCAGCCTGCAGAGCTGTCATGCCTAAGTAGTTATCAGCTTTTAAGAACACAGTGCAGAAACCAGCAGGACTGTGTAGTCTTTAGTGTAGGAAGTGGCCTTTGAGGATGTTTGCGCCTAATGTGTGATACAGCATCAGACCTGTGAAAGAACCTGGGTGCATGGTATTAACTTATATGAGTATTTGCCTTATCTGATTGCTATTTTGTTAATATTGCCTATTTCTGTCCAAATGGTAATAAACAGTTTTAAATCTGCCATGAGGGGAAGTGACTTAAATGAGCAATGCTTTGTACTTTGACCCGCAGCAAATGCTGTTCTCAGGTGTGCACTGAAGATACAGAGGTTGATACAGTTGAATTAAATCTGGCCTTATGTTGCATATAAAGCATTTCCCTCTGTCCCTCTGCTGTCCATTAGACACTGTGCGCGAAGGCCACGATGCAGACCGTGCGGGCCGCTGACACCAATGAAGTGGTCAAGCTCATATTTCGGGAATCTGATAATGACCGGAAGGTAAACAGTGGAATGCCCTCTGTCCCCTGGGTAAACAGCGCTCCTTCCTGCTCCACAAAGCAGGAATACAGTTGTTTGCAGCTGATAATTTAACGGGAGGGGAGGGATCTGGATTGTCACCCCTAATGCTCAGTTAATTGGATCTCTGTAAGTGATAGCCAATCACTCAGGCTGACAGGGAGCTTTAGATATGGGGAGCTGCCACGTGGTTTTCAAGGGTTGCATGTCTCCGAACAGGTTGTTGCAGCATCTGTGCACTGGGGAGCTGAGTCCAGGAGCTTCACTGACCTTTCTTCTCTGTGTTTTTTCAGGTCATGCTACAATTAGAAAAGAAGCTCTTTGACTATTTTAATCAAGATGTATTTAGAGATAACAATGGCACTGCGGTAAGTTCATTGCTAAGCACTTTTGAATTAATAAGTTGGAAGCTCCCATAAAGATTGTGTTTCTGTGCCCAGCCTTTTCTCCTCATCAGCCCTCTTGTCTCCAGAAAGAGAAGAGATAATTCATCTAACACAGTAACTGCTCCTCACTTAGCCAGTTATCTTGCATACAGCTTCTTAACTTTGGCATCTCTTCACCTGCTTTTTTGTGGAAAAAATTGTAAATTAAATGCACATGACAATACATTTTTCTTCTCTGTCCTCTGGTCTGCATTTCTTCAAGCATCTTGCTTCATTCCTAGCTCTTCCTTGTGCACCATAATGAGTTAGGAAAAGGCCTTAATGCCAAGCTTTTCTGAAAATACCTGGGTCTGCTGAGTGTACAAAGAATAATAAAAACGTGAATAAATAGAATAGAAAGCTCAAAGCCTGCAGCCAACTGGCGCTGGTTGGGCAGCCATATAGGGCTTCCTATGAGGAGAAGGCAGACAGGAACACTGATGTTCTGAGCTGTAACAAGGACTGTGATTTTTCTGTGGAGAACGGCTTTGTATCTTCTTTAAGGTGATTTTATTTCAAAAGGTAACCCCTTCATTCTGGAAAGTCTCTGTATCACTGCTTGCAGCTTTCTCAATTTCATCTGAGGTTTATAGGAGTCATGTGTCTAAAGGAACAACACTAAGCATCAAAAAAAAGCCCAAACCAAAAATGAACAGTTACAGTTATGCACAGATGAACATCAGGAATGTGCATATTGTGTGTGGGAGCCTTATTGCAGATGTCATGGGCCAGACCCTCTGCTTGTGAAAATTAGACCAGCTTCACTGTCATCAGCAGAGCTATGCTAGCGTGTTCCGGATCTTGTGTGTGAGCCAATGACTTTGGTCTGTTGAGTATCCTGAGCTATACGAATAGCGCAGGCTGCACTAGACAAAGAAAACCTGCAGAAAACTGTGTCAGAGCCGTCTGTTGACGTCCATCCTGCTCGTTGGGTGCTGTCCCTTCTCACAGCATGTCTGTTGCTTGGGGCATGTGTATCTGCAGGCAGCACATCTTCAAAACACAGTTACTATGAGATAGCTTGGTTTGGGTTTGGTTTGTTAAATTTACAAGGTAGATGAATCCTTTGGAAATATGGAACATTTCTTTTACTGATGTTTTGCAGTTTGGGGGATATTTAATTCAAAGTAACAGCACTAATCCCAATTCCTGTTTCCGTACTAATCCCATCCCGGTTCCAGATTTTCCTCTACATGTATGATTATAATAATTTTTTAGCTTTTTTTAAAATCAAATATGTCATTTTTCTATTTTCCTGGTACACTTCTGAAGCAGAGCAAAGCTATTCCTGCTGCTGCCATTTCCCACATCCTCGTGGTATTTCCAATGACTGCGGTTGCCTTTCCATACCTGGACGTGATGTGGAAAGGCATAGGCAGAATCTCACTTGAGCACATTCCATTTCAAAATCAGCAGTCATTTCATTCATGCATCAAGAAGCAGGAAATCTTCCAGATCAAACATGGAAGGAAAAGATAAACGATATAATGAGCCATTGGAGATAATCTAATCTTCATGGTCTAGTTAAACACGCAGCACCATGATCACTAAAAACAAACTACCTATCTAAAAGGATAAATGTGTCTGTGCCGAATTCAACCCAAAAAATCCATCGCATCCTTCATCAACCGCCGGTCTTGTACTAGCCTGACAGAAATTTAATTCAAGCTGGCTCCTGAAAATAATTATTGTATTTTAAGAGTAGTAATCATTGCTCGGGACATGATTGAATGTGTCCATGCCTATTGACTTTTTCTATGATTTATAGCTTTGTTTAGTCGATATTCCCATCGAAGTTGTATAATTAATTATAAGTGGAGCTGTCAGGTCTGCAGGATGGAGTGCCCTGATGAGTATTTGGGAAGATTAAATTTTCCTTAGCTGTACCAATGCAAGGCTTGGGAATTTTCAGAGCACTCTGGCTGTTGGATAAAGATGTTTTCTGTGTGTTTAGCAACTGCTTTAGCTCAAAATCCATTGATTTTTCCGAGGTTTTTTTTTTTTTATCAGTGTGGTGTCTCTTCAGTAACGTTGGGATGTGTACAAATGTGACAAGACCTGACAAATATTTATTATCAACAGGCTACTTTGTCAGTGTCCATACACAGTTATTCCTTCTTTTTTACATTGTAATCAACAAAAAATAATCTTAAGATATATTATAAAAATGAGCATTTTTTTATGAAAAATGTGGTATAGATACAAATTATCTGTTCAACAGAAATTCGGTTTGAAATGTACCCAGTAATCTGTCAGGCCTAATTTTTCCAAACTAGTCTGTGGCTTATCCAGATTTATCTGTGGCTTATTCCAAAGTTAGCTTAGCAATTACCTGTATTTATTACCTCAAGGTGCAGTGCCATTCTGTATCATTTTATTTCAGAGGAAACACCCAGATTTATCCAGCTGAGTTGAGAAAGAAGAAGGACAAAACAATTGTAGCAGTAGTGTGAAACTGTCTTAATATTTAATTGGCATGTTCTGAATTGTACATCAAAGTTACAGTGCATCAGGTAGACCAGGGTGTAACTCCTGTAACTGCAACAGAACTGTGGTGCCTGGGTGCTACAGGGAGGGATGTTACAGAGCAGCAATGAGAAAGGTGAGACAAGAGGAGGCACAACAAGTAGAGTTTCTCCTTAGTGTCAGACAGGTTCCAGTTTTAAGTTAATAGAATCCCAGACTGGTTTGTGTTGGAAGGGACCTCAAAGCTCACCCAGTTCTAACCCCCTGCCACGGGCAGGGACACCTTCCACTGGAGCAGTTGCTCCAAGCCCTGTGTCCAACCTGGCCTTGAGCACTGCCAGGGATGGGGCAGCCACAGCTTCTCTGGGCACCCTGTGCCAGCGCCTCAGCACCCTCACAGGGAAGAGCTTCTGCCTAAGAGCTCATCTCAGCCTCCCCTCTGGCAGTTAAAGCCATTCCCCTGTCCTGTCCCCTACATCCCTTGTCCAAAGCCCCTCTCCAGGTTCCCTGCAGCCCCTTTAGGCACTGGAGCTGCTCTGAGGTCTCCCCTTCAGGAGCCTTCTCTTCTCCAGGCTGCCCCAGCCCAGCTCTCTCAGCCTGGCTCCAGAGCAGAGCTGCTCCAGCCCTCGCAGCAGCTCCATGGCCTCCTCTGGACTCGCTCCTGCAGCTCCACATCCCTCTTGTGCTGTTGCCCCAGAGCTGTATCAGGACTGTGGGGGGGGGTCTTCCCTTCACACAGCAGAGGGGGAGAATCCCTTTCCTGAGCTGCTGCTCAAGCTCTGGGATGCAGCCCAGCATGGGGGGGTTCTGGGCTCAAGCACACACTGAATCTGGGTCATGGGGAGCTTCTCCTCATCCAACACCCCAAGTCCTCCTCCTCAGAGCTGCTCCATGCAGTCTCCCCCAGCCTGTAGTTGTTGCTTTTGTGTTATAAAAAGCTGATCTCCTCTGATTTGGTGATGGGCTGCAGCCAAGCTGTGCGATGCACCACGATTGTGTCCTTGTGCTTCAGAGATGTGCCCATGAACAGTGTGCAGAGAATGCAGGAGGCTTCTCTAGTCTGAACTGGTTAGTCAGTTATATAAATATATTGAAGTTTATAAGAACTTGTAATGGCTACAGGGGAATTATTTAATTGCCAGAAATAGTTTTTATAATGTTTAACTGCAATCAGAAATGAGAAGTAGTGCATAAGTTTCTGTCTTTCCTATCAATCATTTTAAAGAATCAACCCAGATAGAAATTAACGTACTGCCTTTAAGATTTTGACCACAACTGTGTAATGAAAGTGATTTGTGAATTGTTTTAGGAGTTGCGCTTCATGTTATTCCTGCTAAAATCATAATCTCCTTTGTCGTGGAGGTTCATGGGAACTGGTGACTAATTACAAAGCTGAGCTGACACTGGTTGTCCCTGTTTCCTGCTCTGCTCTGCTGCCTGCAGCAAGGACCATCCCTTGGCAGCCCCGACCTCAGCGGTTAGCAGCCAGGAGACGTTGGACCAAGGGTGCCAGCCCACAACAGCTCCTGGGTGATTGATGGCTCAGAGGACACTGCTGTCATCACCAGCATTAATACCAACACAGACTCGACATGGTTACTCAGAAAAGCCCAGATAGTCATGGAAGTGGTTCCATTTCTTATCTTAATTGTTATTACAGTGGGAAAGAATAAGCCAAGAGCTTCACATTGCTGTCAGTGGTCCTTCAGCAGAGCTCTTGCTGTAGAGAACAAATGGTAAACTTCTACAGCAAGCACATTCTTATTCAATTTCTGTGTTTTGAACAGTGAACTCAGTCTTTGAGAGTAGATTTCCTTTATCCTGTCTATTTAGTTTGAGCTGATATAATGTGAGGAGAAAACTATAATGTGCTGTAGAAATGGATTGTCAAGGTCTTGTTCCATGCCAAGTAATGATTTAAAGTGACCTGTGAGCATGCCGATTAATTTAGGGATGTTATTACAAACAGTTCAAGCAAACATACTTTTAAAAGTAATATATTTGTGGGTTTATTAATATTCCCAGGAAATCCTGAAATGATATGCAAATTAAACAGAAAGACTTAGTCCATGAGGCACCTTTATAAAGCTTTTTGTGAGAATATGTGTGCTCATGAAGGTTAAAGATCTGGCATCACTGAAAATGTATTAATCAACAGACAAGATATAGCACAATGCACTCTTCCCAATGGCCTTGGCTCTGACCCTTTTAAAGATAATGGGAATACTGTCCACTAAGAACTAGATTATGACGATCAAGTGCATTTCATCAGGGTTTGACTTGAACCATGATCCCAGAGGTGAAAAGGCAGAGGTTTATCCACTGAGACAACCAGCCCCTGTCCAGATAAAATCTTGAATATGATGTATAAGGGCAAATTAGGATAGAGGAAGGAAATTGATTGCTTACGACCATTGTTACCTAGGGCTGGTCATAAGGAAATACTGTGCACCCTGAAACTGCCTCTTTTATTTAAGGTGGTCATCTGAGACGCCTGATTTTTATAAAGTACTAGTAGGAGATGGCTTTGTGCTCTAGTCCATTACTCAAAAACATCAGTCCCATGTTTGGAATTGCATTTGCTTAAGTAAGTTAGTGGTTGGTTGGTATGTCATTGGATAAACTGATAATGAGTAATGACAGAGATAGCAAATATTATCACTAAATTTTTCCACTGGCAAACACAGAGCAATTAGGAAAACCAAAATATGAGCATGTGAAATACCTAAAAGGGCTACAGCCTCCACTGGAAAAATGTTAGGGGTACATAATGGGAGGAGATTGACAGCAGTGTTTTGTCTAAGTCAGTGTTCAGGTATTACAGGACCAACAGGCATTGTAAGGCAGTGTCTTTCAGAACAGGAACTACTGCAGTTCACTTCCTGAGAAGTGTTTGTGTTAGACCCTGGTGCTGGTCCAAGCCCTGAGCCTGGAGCACATTCATCAGCTGAGCACGTGCCTGCTCGGGAAGGTCAGCACCACACAACTGAACCTGCTGTCTTGGCGCAGGGTCTCTGGTCGCGGTCCTCGCACTGTGCAGCTGCAGCCCTGCTCACAGTGGGTGTGAGGAGCCTGAGAAACGTGTCGAATCAGGCAATGGAGGCAGAGAAGGGAGCTCTAATGAGACAGAGCCAATAGCAGTCTCCAGTAATTACTCTGGTGATCAATAGACGTCAAGGGAAAGTGTGGCTCCTTCCAGGCATTTGAGCTACTTAAATATTTCTGTAACAGAAATATTATTTTTTACATGTTTTTTTGAGAGCAGTTTTCTGAAAAAGTTAGAATACTTCTTAGCAAGTGTTCATATGCTTTAAACCCTGGGAATGTCTCTTGAGAGAGAGGTGTATTGTCAAAACAAGGACAAAACAGGGTTTTCTTGGGGAAGCTTCCACTGAAATCAAAGATTTTCTAAACTAATACAGGCACAAGGACAGTCTTATACTGCCCATGCCTATTCTGATGCTAAGAAAAGTGTAGTTGGTACAGTTTCTCCGTGTGCCAGATATCCACGTTTATGGAGGAATTTATGATTTGACAGCACTGCCATTCAGGATGTGTAGAAAAATCCTCAGAAATACAATAATATACAAAAGCAGTGTAAGTAGTACATTTATAGTCAGTAATTTTGGCTTTTTTTTTCTGTGAAACGTGATTTTGAAGAATTGCTTTATCAAGATTCAAAATACACAGTTCTGGATCATTTTACAAAGTCGTAGCTGGAGAAAATAGTAGCTTTCAAATAAGGCTGGGGCAGAGCTGTGTGTGACATCTTCATGGGTAAGTAAGAGGGATCAGCATTTCCACAGACCTTCATTTGAAACCAGCAGACTGCTGAATCAGTTTCTAGATATTTTTCTTTAACTGGAGAGCTGGATGAAATCAGTGTATTTCCAAAGTCTCTTGGAAAAAATAATCGTATGCTACCCCAGCCTGGCAGAGGAGGTTACAGTGGCCAATGCCCACATACTTCAATTCGTTAAGGTCGTTCCTTTGTGCTTATTTCCTCTTTTTGGTCTGAAACTTCATTTCCCTTTCACAGCTGTGAATTCTCTGGTGGGCCCTGGAGATGGATTTGATAAATGCTGCGAGTATCACCTTCTGATCTACCAATGCTCTGACTTTGGTCTGTAGGTCTTGATGAGTAATTGCTGTTGTTCCACTCCAATGACTAAATTAAGTTGCCCTGTTCAAAAGGGTTCATACATGTGTGATTTTAGCTGAGGTGGCCTGTTGCAGCACACCAATGGACATTGACCTTTCAAGAGGTGCCTCATTGCTGAAAATGAAGCAAGCAGAATTCTCTTGATTGCTCCACTGGCTAAGCTCTGTTATAATCCTTTGATTATATATTTTAAGATGCATTTGATTATGCTGCTTACCATCAAGCTACATAATTCTGAAGTTTAGTACTCCAGATAACAATTACCTTTGCCCAAACTGCCTACTGCTTCACCACATAGAGCCCCATGAGCTATAAGGACACCGACCTGCTGCCTGTCCATCCAGCCCTGCTCAGCCTTTTTTTACAGAGCTGGGTCCAGGTTCTGTAGGCAGTGGCTGTGCAGGACTACATGCCCTGGTCTCGTGCATTGCCCCCTTCTTCACCCTGGCACAGAAATGCACTTGTACATCATAGTGCTGGCGAGAAAAAAGGAGGCAAATTGAAACTCTTCAGCAGCTTCGGCAGCACAGTTGCCTGGAAAAGCAACAGTTTGGTAATTCTCTTAAGAGGTGATGGGCACTGCAGCTGATGCAGGCAGCAGCCCTAAATACTTTCAATTCTACTCAGATTAAATAGGGAATATCCCTTACTGCAGGTGCAGTCATTCTTTAATTCTGTGCAGAGAACTTCGTTGATACCAAGCCAGTTCCCCTGCAGGTCAGTAGGAGTTTGAGTGCACAAACTGACTGATGCATTTGGCTCATGAGGTTTGCTAAATGGAAACACAGAATTTCAGACTGCAAAATCCTGTCAGTAGATTTAACCTGGTTTTACAGTTCATGTTCTGCCCTGTCAGTTTTTTCTCTCAGCTGCAGGCCAGGGTATGCTGCTTGCCCGTCCTGTATGGCTGCATTTCCCGAGGCACATCCCCTTGCATCTCATGGGTACCAGCCAGCTATAGATGTACTACTCATACATATGGGTGGTATTTTCATGTGGAAGATATTAATCAAACGTTCATGTTGGGCTGGTCACTAAACATTTTAGAGCAAGTATCTTAACATCAGCAGCTCAATGCTTACAGAAGATGAAACATTGGTCCTGCATCATTCTCGCTATCACTTGCATATAAATACATTGGTGTAATTGAGTTGAGGGAAAAACAGTCTTCTGAACTGCCTGTGACATACAGTTCTGGAATTAACTTCCAGCCACAGCATTTTAAAATCTGTGTAATTGCTCAAATTACCCCAGCACATCATGTAACGCCTTGAAGATTGGGTTCTTAAGGACGATCTTATACTGAGTGAATTAAATAGAACAATATATTGATTTTTAGGCCTGAACTTAATTTCTTTGTCATTTTTAAGGCATTTAGAGTGACAGACACACTGATGTTTGCTGTTGTAGCAGTGACATCATTAACAATGCTGTTTAGTGTACACTGTGGAAGTAAGCAGTTTGTGCTGTAAATGACCATGGTTTGAGGATATGTGTGGGGCGGAGGTGTTTAAATACAATTTTATATCCTTTAAAAGTAAGATTCTGACTGCTCCTCAGTATCATCTGTCCTATAATCATTTTCATGCATTTTCTGCAGCACCAGGGAGCTCCAGACACCCATGTGCCTGTCATAAAGCAAGTACAGTCAGGTGATGTCAGGTCCTGTTCCTTTTCTTGCTAAGTTGTACTGAGGGAAAATGATATTTATAACTGTTCGTGACAAGGCCTAGGTGACCACCATGGGTTTTCACCAGGAATCTAGCATTTTGAGAACACAGGCTTAATGAGAACCCAAGTGCTCTTAATGCCGAAAAAAAAAAAGTGATAGTTAAAACACATTCTTCTACTGAAAAATGAACTGGAGTTTTCTCAAAAGTTCAAGTTTCCATCATTTCTGCCCCAGTGTCTACAGTGCCACCAGATAAATACAGGAAGGCTGTTCAGTGGCTTCACACTGCACGGACCTTGTCAGTGCCCTTCCTAAGAGCCGCAGATGTCTCTGCACAGTTTGTGGGCACGTTGGAGCAAGGGGTGACGGGTACTGTGACACAGTCACTTTATATCTAGGAAGACCAAATCATTTGTTAAAACTATTTGAAATAGAGCATGAAATAAGTCTGTGAAAAATAATCCAGTGAAAATATTTGTTTTACACCTGAGGTGAAGTGTCTTCAATAGGCATTCCCTAAATACTTCTTCTAGGCACCTAGCTGGGCTTTGACATCCAGCCGGGTCATCCTGAGGTTTTGGCTTTGTCATTTCAGGGAAAAGATGTCCCTACACCTGGGGGATCTCGGGGAACTGATAGAGAGCAGGGCACACAATACAGCCTTGTTCCTGTTATCTGTCCTCTCTGTCACAGTGTCAGCAGCTCATCTGCGCGGCACCAGCGCAACTGAACAGGCCACTGCAGCTCATAAACACACCCGAAACTTCTTTAGATAATAACACAGTCTAAAGGCTTTGTGCCCTAACCCCCGGCCATTGTTTAGTTTGCAAGTCTCATCAGAGCAAGAGCAATCTGAACATATAAAATGTTAAAAGTGTGAATTGGTGGGCGAGGACAATGCCTCTATTTACCACTGCCAGCCCTTGGAATGCCATGAGTAATTTATACCATTGTGTTCTGTGGAGCATTGTTCTGTTATTCAGTCCTTGTGGTTTTCACACTCCAGCAATAGCCTTCTTTCTCCTGATGGTCCTGCTCTCCTGCCCCGATCTGTTTATTTGGCAACAGCAGAAAAATGTATTTGCACTGCAGTAATAGATATACACTCCAAAGAAAAGTTTTAATGGGGATGGAAGATCTTTTCCTGTGCTTGACTCATGCTGGACAGACAGTATCTTTAAGGTGCAGACATGTGGAGCAGGAAGGAGATGGTAAGGTTTGTTTTCATAGCCACGTTGTAAGTATGCAATATGGCTACACATCTACTGCATTTGCTTAAATACAGGATCACAGCCTAGAAACACTCAAGGTAAAACATTTTTTCCTGAAGTATGTTGAGATTGCTACATAAGGATAGTGGCTGGACTACCCCAACATTTTTAGGATTGGGCATATTATTAGGTACATACCATAAGTTTCCACACAGATGTTTATAAATGTTTATCCAAAAATCTGGAATACTGGGGCTTTTGATCAGATGTCAAAACATGCCCAAGTTGGCTGCAGTTATTTGTATTTTTAATCCCGGTGCATCATCAGCACATGGTGTGAGATGCACTAAAACAGGAAACGCTGCCCATTACTTGCATCCTGGTGTAAAAGTGTGTGTGTGTAGCAACACAGCAGCTAGAAGCTGGAGAAAGCTGGAGGCATGGGAGAGGAGCTCCTAGGCAGTGCAGGTGGCTCAGGTAGCTGCTTTTCACACAGATAATTAATGTGTACAAGTAGCTGCTAATTGCACATTTCAGGAATGATTTATGAGGTGGCAGAGGGGAAAGAGGGACACGATCCAATTTCTTTGGTAACCTCTGCCATTCATACAATGGTATCAGCACAGCTGTGAGATGGAACATGATTAATGAACAGTGGGCAAACACACCACCGTCCTGCAGGATGCTGCTTGCATGATGCCTGTCAAAATAGAAAGTGGCACTGAGAGCGGTGACCGGCAGCAATCAGTGCAGAGTGGGAGCTTTGTGTCTTGTAACTCACTAATTCACTTGGATGTCAGGCCTAGCACCAGCCATGCCTCTGAAATAAGTTTGTTAATGTCCATCAGAACAATTATTGGCGTAATGCGGACGATTATCATTGACTTGTTATGACCAGGTTTGTGTTTATGCATGAACAATCACAGGTGTTTATTTTCTCTGTAGAGGGCTAGGGGAAAACAAATTAGGCAGTGACTGGTGTTTATACAGGACATTAAATCTAGACTTATGAACATCTCTGTTAAATATCTGCCTCTAGTCTTCTGTCTTGACTGCTGCCTGGGAACATGTTTTGCCCATTGACATGTGCCCCTCTTCCCGCTATCTGACATGCACCACCCAAAATAGGTGTGCCGAACCACTGCTTGTCTTTGCTTAGCAAGAGTGATGTGCACATCCCTGTGTTTATTGTACCTTCTTATCTGAGCTAAAGATAATATGAAGAAATATGATACTTTGTGCTGGCATTTCTGGGGGCTGATTAGCGTATCGGTTTGCTATGCTTCTGTAATGCTGCTCTGCTTTATCTTTGAAAAGATTGCTAATAAAATTCAAAAGTTCACCCATCTTGAAATAGCAAGTGCGCATGTAGGTCACTGCTGTGAAGAACCAGCGTTCCGTGTTTCACTGGGGAGGAAAGGGGCATTCTGGTCACTTTTCTCAGCAGTTGAAGTATCAAAATACTACTGAGTGTTTTGCACTGTTTTTGAAACTATTGTATGAGGGATACACCTCAAAGTGTGTAACCAAAGTCTCTGCTTGCTTTTATATAACGTAATATTTTTAGGTTGCTTCAGTTCAACATTAAAGAATGAATACATTTGTTTCTATCTTTTATAGCTTTTAGAGTTTGACAGAGAGCTGTCAGTCTTTAAAGACAGATTGTATGAACTGGACATCTCATTTCCTCCCAGGTAAGATTCATTTATAATCCATTTCTTTAACTAGCTAAAATGCGATTGTTGCTAGCGCTGTAGGTAAAGTGTGAGTGTTCCCATACGTACTGTAGCAATGATAATGCTCTTCATTCCTTTCATAACCATTTGGCCTTCCCGCATCCCACCATCATGGTGCAGTTGCGTGCCGACAGTGCGCTGCAGCTCCTCGTTCAGGTGATCCTGTCCTTTAGAGCTGCTCTTATATCAGGCGTGACATGATTGTGTGCTGAGAGATGTGAAGCTGCTTTGAAGCACTGGACCCAGATAACCTGTTAGCGCACTTTATTGCAACCATAAAAGCAGTCATCACCTTAAGTTGTTGAAAAGTGACTGACAGCAGTGGTGCTCTCTGGGAAAAGACTGAGGGGGGGAAGATCCCAATGCTGTTCCTCAAGAGGAACCAAGAGGAGTATTAGGAAAGAGGACAGGAACGTGGATGCTGCTTTTCAGTTTCAATAAGCACGGTATATAACTATTAGAGTATTTTGGTCTTTTAGTGCACAGGCATGATTTTATCAGCTGTATCCCTTCCATGAATTTTTAGCATGAGCAGACAAGCATTGCTGTCATACAGACCCAAGGCTTTTGCGAATGCTGGTCCTGGCTGGAAGAAATCTATGGAAAATTTGGTAGGTTTAGACATGTGTGGCCTCCTTTCCCAGAATGAAGAAGTCAAATCTCGCAGTTGCTTTCAAGGGAAGGAAATACTGCAATTGCAAAGAAGTTTAAAGTCCCAGAAATCATAGATAAAAGCATACATTTTATATACTTTTTTACTTAAATATTGCTGGTTTGTTCTTTATGGATGGGAAGAAAAGTATGATGTTTTGGCATGCACCAAGAAAAAATTTGGGAAGCTTGCCTTTTCATTACCATAATCTCATTATTTCTCAGCAGCCAGCTGTGATACTGATTATATTGATCCCTTGGGACAATGGAAGTATGCATGGAGAGGTTACTGCTGCTTGGAATTGTTCCTATTGATTGAGTTCAGTAACAGAGGTCCAGCAGTGTATATGGCTCTGAGTGTATTTCGTGAGCTGTGTTCCTGGTCAGGGTAAAAGGAGGTGAGGGGAAATAGATAGGAGTTTTTCACCAGAAATACTCTTCTACTTGATCTCATCAACTTTAGTGCTTTCAGCCAGAATGAGGTTAGGGCAAAACTGCATTGCTGCATGGATGGATGCTCCAGATGTTTTGGGGAATATAGTTTGGTGTTACTCTGCTTGCAAGCAAAGATTCGGCATTTGGTGCAAGTAGTGTTTGTATCAAACCTTTACTTCTGATCTGTCTGAAACAATATGAACATCTGGTCAAGGTATAAACGCTTGAAAAAATTATTTTCACTGATATGTCCAAACCTCAGTAGAGATTTCTGTTGCCATTTTAGTGGCTGAGTTTGTTGCAAATTGCAGCTACACTGGATACAACCCAGGACTTTCCTCACAGCTACCTAGGGCTGTGGGCAAATAATAAGTGAGCTTTCCTTTCCTTTACATCCTGTTGGAGCAAGTAGTGATGAGAGACCTCCACAAATGAAATAGAGGTGGAACAAAAGCTGGAACTTTTGTACAGGAGCCACCTGGTAGCTGCTGATGTTGCAGTAAAACCAGCAGCGAGCTTTTGGGGGATGGATGGGGAGGACCATATGAACAGGAGCAAGAGGAGGTAAATTAAATATTAGTCAACTGCACTGGTACTCTCTGCTGCCTCAGTATCTGAATACTTTGGCACAGAGGATGAACATCCAGATGATGTATTTCAATACCATTAACATTTAAGCTACTGTATGCCATATAGGTCTGTTGCTGTCTAGAACACAAATATTAAATGAAGTGCTACACTGTAGGTGAACCCCTGGTAAAAATACAAGACCAGATGATAATGTTCCATTCCAGGAATCCTGATGGATGAAACACAGATTTTGACTTTTTCTAATTGATGTAATGAGTGAAATGAAAGAAATACCCTATAATAAGAGCTAAGTATCGTCTCCCCTACCCTGCCCGCATGCCCGCAGACTTAGCTAGGAAAACACAGGAGCAGCTTCCTGAGGCCATAGTGCTGTCATCAAAGAGGGCAGTCACCAACTTATCCCCTTCTGTCTCAATTTTATCATTTGGTTTTGTTTGCTTGCAAAACTGAAGCCAAATCTAGCTTATATCCTTATTTTGTTTTGTACACACCTCCAGTATTAGAGATGAAATATTACATTAAGTACAGCTTTGGCTTGCAGAGTTAAAGTCAAGGCTACTGAGCCCTAGCTGTCATTGACCAGCATTACAGGACGTGATGGACTCAGGTCCTGCATTCAGTCTCCTTGCTCACCCAGAGCCAGGGGCCATCACACACCCACTCTCAGCATGATGCCTGCCATGGGCATGTGAAGATGGCTCTGCAGGAGCAGCACCCTGTCTCCAGACCTGAGATACCCTATCTCAGCGCAGCTGAGATAACTGCTGATAATCCTGCCCAGGGTATCAGCCAGCAGTCACATGACTCTTGCTGCTCTTGTCTTCCAAATAGGATGAAAACCCAAGATGCTGACCACTTCTTTCCATCAAAGATCCCATAACAGTTTTACAAGAGCATAAATGTCGAGAGAGATGTTCTGGCCAAAGTCCCAGTAATTGGATTCCACCTCTCCAAATGCGTTGATACTTTAGCTGAATTTGGTGGTGTTCTTCACTACCTCTCTCAAACCGCTGCGCACCGTGCTGGTGCCGTGCTGGTTGCTGCTGCCCTGCAGCACTGAGGGATGCTGAGCTCAGCAGTTGTCTGCAGTCCACAGCTCCTGAGCTCGCTCAAATGCTTGCAGGAAAAGATATGCACTGCTGAGGTAGAAACAGACACTCTTGAGCAGGGTCCCTGTCCAGATAGAATCATGGAATCACAGACTGGTTTGTGTTGGAAGGGACCATAATGCTCATCCACTTCCAAACCCCTTCTTACAACTAAGTAATAGTAATAATAAGAAATAGTAGAGATTTTTTTATATACCAAAAACTGACACCTCCTTCATGGCACGGAGGGGATACTAGCATTGAGTTTATGCAACACAGACTTCCTTTGAACTGAAGTAGAGAATATGGATAAAATATGAGAATATTGCTACAAATACAAGATGCAAAACCAATGAGCTAAACTCATGCACACACAAAGAGCAAATTGGCTGTACATTAGGGTGCTTTTTTTCCACCCATCCCTCCTCATGTTTGGGAACATTTGGCACAAGAACCCTGCTGTCTTTTCCGTAGTCCTTGCACAGGCAGCAGGCTCAGTAGGAGTCTTGCCTAAGCGAAATGCTGCAGGACTGGGTTCATGGTGGTTATAGTTACTCAAGGTCAGCATCCTGGTTTTGTTCACAAAGCTGAGTACATTGATTTCCCTGGAAGATACAGTGTGATTTTTTTTCTGTATTACAGTAGTGACCACAATGTGCTATTAACTGCAAAACCAGGTATTTTGAATGAGCAAAAGACTGGTGTTAATGTAGGACATTTTCCTTTCAACTTAGAACTTGTTCGCACATGCAAGGAAGAAATGGAATGTACAACCTAGATGTCTTGGTTTCACTTCCTAATAGTTTTTGTTCATTTCTCCCTCATTTTTAAGTCCTTCTGGGAAAAAGAAAAAAGAATCTATGTCTTACCATGTTTCAGTTGCCTTTATGTACTGTTTGTAAATATGAGCATAATACATATTGGTCATGTATCTAGTCACACGAGATTGTGTATTTTTAACCAAAGGAGGCTATGATCAGTCCTGCATATTTAGAAACTACTTGTTTAAGCTTCTTGGTATTCTTAGCTGGAAAGCACATGGTGCATCCGTTTGTTCTGCACATGCAGCAAACAAAGCCTTTTTCACTGGGGGCAGAAGCCAAGAAAGCTCCAGTGCTTTTTGTGTCAGGCTTATGGGCTTCATTAGTGAGCATTTTGAGGTCAGTTGTAAGCAATTGTAATGATAGCCTTGAAGTAGCTTTTCAGAATTTGTTTGTATGTGTTATTTTAGTTATGGTCCATGTATTCAGTCTGTGAATTTCTCTCTACTTCTGTTCTTAATCCATGGTGTTATGGTCTCACACCATGGGATGCTGGCCAACAGTGGAAGATAGAGTATCTCGGCTAAAATGGTACTGAATACATCTAGTACTACATTTCACATCTCTCAAAAATGAATGACCAGTTAGGACCATTTTCTCCTTCTTTCATTTACTTCATCATTTGTGCATACAGTGAATTGCCTGATTTGCACACAGAGCTCTACACATCAATAGTGTGCTTGCATTCCTGTCTTAATTGTAAATCTTTTCCTCTGAAAGCATGCTTGATATTCAGTGTGCTCTTGAGATAGAAAAGGTCACAGTCCTTTGAGTTGCAGCAGACTAAGTTTCTTATAAGTTCATTTTTTATCAGCATAAATTGTTTATTCTCTGGACTTTATCACAAGATTGTACCAACACACTGCCATAGCTGTCCTGGCGTTGAAAGCTTCACTCCTTTGAGTCAGTGGTGCTTCTGTGGTTAACTTCAGCAGGGCCGGAATTAGACCCTGAGCAGTTTTGGTTTATTTTCATGCCACTCCTAAAGCAGCATTGCACCATGATATGGACACCTCAGGTGTGAATATGCATAGGTAGAAACACACTGCCTGTTACTAACCCATGGCTTAGCTTGCTTCCCTGCATGATGCCATATGCAGCTTGGGATCCCCCAGTGCTGGCTAGGGACCCAGCTTGTCCACTCTTGGACAACCAACTCCAGTTCTTCATAAGAGGGCCTTGGTTCAAAGGAAAACCGCTGGTTTTGTAGCATAAACATGAGCAAAGTCCCAGTTAAAATAATAGGTAAGAAACTAGTCTATTTTCGTGGCACCAGGCGATACAGTGAATGCATGAGAGACAAAGCCTTCCTTTGAGAGGAAGCCCTGGAGTTAAGCTAGCACTGGTCAATGTGATTATCAAGAATTACAGACAGTGAGGCCAGTCCTCATTTCTCATGCCTTTGTCCTCATTCCTGCTTATTTCATCAGCACCATTACATGTTTCTGCACGGTACAGATCTTCTCTTCAAGACTGAAAACTTGTTCATATATAGGGGGTGACCAGAATTCTTTTTCTCTTATTCTTTTTCTCAGCTATGACTGTACAAGTATTTCAGGATTTAATTTTAAATCTGAGACTGTGTTTACAAAAACTGAGGGTAAACATCTTGCTGTTTTAGAAGGTATGTGGAACTTTTGGTATCCTCGAAGTGCTCATGTGCTTCAGAGTCCAGACTGAAGAAATAATCAAATCTGGTTCTTGCATATTCTCATTTTTAGTTAAAATTATGAAAAAAAATCTGGAGAAGGCATTTGTGTACATTGCTGTGTTTAATTGTTTTATATTAATATATCTGCATCTTTTAGAATGAATTTCTCTGTCCCTTCTCCTTAATTTCAAATTAAGCCATTACAGGTACGAATTTGTTTTCATACTGGTAAGAATTTTCTTAAAGGAAATCACTACACTTCACTCTTTGGATGAACGTTCCTTATAAGCAAGTCCTTGTCAAAAATTCTTACACTCCTTTTTAAAAGTGAAAATATCTTCCCATGAAGCACCGTAAGTTCTGCATAATATCCCATTGGGTTGGAACTAGATGACATTTAAGGTCCCTTCCAATCCAAACCATTCTGTGATTCCATGGTTAGTTAGTAAGAAAGCCAAAACAAAAGACATTTTTAGTGCTTTCTCATAAGATGATAAAATACACCCTTTTAAAGCACAAGAACATGCAAATTGTGTTACACAAACCTTGAGATTCTGCTTACCTTTTCATTAAGGACCTAAAGTTCTGAAGTTGTAAGACCTTGTTTCCAGTTTTTCATTACACTGAGGTAGCATTTCAATAGAAGTAGTAATAGAAGTGTTGACTTCTTGAGTAATTTTCTAACTACAAAATGCCATAATGAAATGTTGAAATATTTCTCTGGCATTTTGTTCTTCTGCGCTGTATTCACAGCTGTGATTTCATTGTGCTCCTCCTAGTTCATGCACAGTTTACTTTTTCTATAGTTTGTTGCCTTTCTTTTCAATTGATTGTAAACTACAATCAGTAAGCAGGGAGAGCACTTAACTCTTATCACCGGTTAGAGGAAACATCTCAGGAATCATTATTCACAGGTCTTGGCGAAAAATTAGCTGTTTGTGTATTTCCAACTACTGTATCATGCTTTTTAATACCAGCTTTTAGAAAGTGAACTTTATGTTAACCTTTTCTTAGTTTCTTTCTAGTGGTTCCTAGAAGTAAATTTTTGTTGTTGTATCAAATAAAAAGTCACTTTTTAATTCTGTAGAGAGTGGAGGCCCTGTGCTGAGTCAAGAATACTTTAAAATTATTTCTTTTAAACTACTGACTTCTTTCTTGCCCCTAAGCAATAGTTCAGATAATCCTGTAAGGAAATTGAAATACAGGGGCCTCTGTCCCCACATTGCTCTATTTGCCAGGTCTAGACTGCCATGGAGAAAACAGGAACATTGCTGTACCATTGTCTTTTCAATGTTTGGTGTTTAAAAGAGAAATGAGACTAAACTGGTGCCCTCCATAACAAGTTAATGCCAATCTTTCACACTTTTTGATTCTTTTGAGTGAGCACCCACCTTTGTTTAAAGCCTCTGTGGGAAGGTGTGTTGGCTATCCATTGCAAAAAGCTGCATAAAAACACAGTGTAGCTAAATTAATATAGCCTTGTTGTCCTGGCTTAAATCACTAAAAGCCAGGAAAGACAGTTCTGTATTTAGATAGGCTATTTTTTCAAGGCTTCATAAGTTTATAATGACCAATAAAATTTATTGCGGGTTGAAACGTGACATGAGAGGTTTCAAAAGAAGTAAAATGCCTATTCCCTTTGGTTCACAGCAAAATTTCAGAAGAAAAGCACCCTGTCAGGCTGTTGCATGAGTATTTTCCTACCCATATAGCATATTTGCTTGGAGGTACTCATTTAGAATACAGCAGGCGCAAGTTCAAAAACACAAAGTGTGAAGGGAGAAGATGCTGCCACCCCATGGCCCGCCACCCACCTGTGAGTGGAGCAGCAGAGATTAGTTCTGCTCCCGGGGCCACTTCTGCATTTCACAGGAAACAATCATTGGATAACATACAAAAAGCAGTTGCAAGAGTGGAGACCAGAGGCTCAGCATGGTTGGTAAGATGGCAGGTGAATGAAGATTTTTAAAGTTACCATGTTGGCCTTAGCTGAGTCTAAGTTAAATTGAAGTTCTTTGGTTTTATCTAGCCATTAATCCACAATTTGGCTTTTCTTTTGCCCTTTTGAAACAGCAGTTCACTTTTAAGTTTTCAAATTACTAAGCAATGTACAAATGGCATTTGTTGGATTATACCCAGATACATTTATATTTTTAATCATACATTTATTTTGGTAGATTTAGATCGGAATTATATATAATAGTTCTATGCGAATTCATACTTACAGTGTATTATAGTTGTAAATTGAATTTGTAGCTATTAATGGAATGGTGTTAAGGCAACCCTGTGAATTCATGTTAATATATATGCAAGTGGGTTTCTGCAGGGTCTTGATGGACTCCGTGTTAGTCAAGGTTAGCTTCAGGACTCTTCCCAGTCAACTCTGTATGTGGGAAGGATTCCAAAACCGCTTCTGAACCCTTCCACCAGCCCCATCTAGAAATAGCATTTCCGCAGGCTTACTTATGGAACTGAAAACCAAACAAAGCAAAACTATTGCTCTTCTCCAGTGCAAAACTGTAATGTAGGTTAAAACCATGTGTCTGCTTGATCTTACATGAATTGTTTATCCTGTCCTGTGTGACCATCCTGCTGTGGCGCGCAGGAAGCGGTGGTCAGGCTGTCACCTCTCAGAAATGCTCAGAACGAAGCCTTTATGGAGCGTAGTACTGACAGCCTTATTAGGAAGGCTGTCTCTTATCTCGTCTTATCTCTTCTCTATTCAGCAGGGCACTTGATATCTAGGCATTTTTCTAAATTCCTCTTCAATTCTGAGTTCCTTTTAGTTCTTTATATGCTTAAGTTGTATTGGCGTACCATACTGTATAATCCATGCATCCTAAAGAGGCTTGCTAGTGATGCAGTGAGTGAACTTCCAAGGAAAAACCTCTCAGCCTCCTACCTGTTGACCTGTAAGTTCTGGAGCCATTCCATCTCAGCACATTCTTGCACTTTGCATTTGGGATCACTAGAAACCTGCCAAAAGCTGTAGAAGCAGCCAGAGTCAGTTGTTCCTCTCCCCAGTCAAGAGGTCGGCCTCTGCAAAGCCCACCCTTTCCCTCTTTGTCATCCCTGGGGCTGAGAAAAGGAGAAGTACCGAACCACGCTGCATTTCGCAACAGCAGGTCCTTCCTCGATCCTCCTGTAGTGTGTCAAAAGCAAGGGCAGGCTGGAAGAGGGATCACAGCTTGGTAAGAAATCACAGGCTACATTACAAGTCTGCTGTCTTCACACAGAATATAAAGACCCCTTCTAACAGAGTATTTTCAGACATTATTCACCCGTTCCTATGCTCCAATATTTTGAGGCCTTTTACTTTATATAGTGAATATTCATGTTTTCATCTCATTACCCTTTGTAATCTAATGTAACCCATGGCAACCTTAGCCATTGGAGACTAAATACAATTCAGAATGTTAAACTCTGTAAGCTCTGTCAGTCACTTGCTGGACAGCCTGGTGTGAGCAAATAGCAAGCCCAGTGTGATGCTGGAAAAGAGCTTGCAGTAATTCAGCAATCACTGCAAAAGGCAGTAGGTGTGAAAAAAGAAGTAACGACATTGTGGTCAGTCAATATACAGGTGGGCAATTGTTGCCTTTATCACTGCTCTCCATTAATTATTATAATTGTTCTTGTAGCTGTTGCACAGCCAAGATAGGAGCTGACTTTAGCAGGAGTTCACACCCACCTACAAGGTTTGCTTTCAGATAAGTCTGCATGCACAGTAATCTCATGTATTAATCATTCTCTTAAAGTGACCTATTCTTGTTTGTTGTTGCATTAGGCTGTCATGTAATTTACTGGTTGGACATATGTTTGTGTCCTAGGTATCCTTCATATGATACTTTTCTCAAGCAGACCCTCTGCATTGGCAGTATCTTGCCTTTGACACCTCTCACCAGGAGACAGGTTGAATCTCATTTACTCTTGGAGCAGTGTTTCTCCTTTGGAATTCTCTCTGGCTGCGGTCCCTTATTCTACCAGATCCTGTTTAGTCTATAATCAATTTATTCTCCACCCTTGTATTTTGACCCATGACCTTTTTTTATTCTAGTAGGTGGCACAATGATACATATATTTTTTCTGATCCAGTTTGCACTACAGAGTGAGCCAGTCTGCTCTGCACAAGGCAAAGCCATCTCAGACACACTCAACTTGTTCCTTCCCTTCTGCAGAGAACATCCAGAGAAGAGTAGCTCTGCCTTTTGTACTTGGCCCTGTGAGGGCCATGGTACATGTCCCAGTTGTCACCCTTGGGTGTGAAACGGGAAGTTGATGAATTTGATTTCAGTGGGCTGCCTTTACTTACCAGTGTCCTCACCAACTGTACTGTTTTCAGAGCACACAGGTCTGCTGCTGGGACTGGTGCAGTACTCCTGGAGCAAACAGGTTTCCTGTTAGAACATTATCTCAGTAACACTCTTGTGTCCTGTTGTTCCACAAAAGGGCTAGTTAGTCACTCAAGTAGATTAAAAATCATTAAAGCCCTAGGTGATTTTATGCTTGCTCTGTCGCTTACTCTTATAACACGTGATTTTTCTGCCAAGTAAATATTTTCAACCAAGCAGAAATCACAGAATCATAGAATGGTTTGAGTTGGAAGGGACCTTAAGATCATCCAGTTCCAACCCCCCTGCCATGGGCAGGGATGCATCACACTAGACCGTGTCACCCAAGACTCTTCCAGCCTGGCCTTGAACACTGTCAGGGATGGAGCATTTACCACTTCTCTGAGCACCCTGTGCCGGTCCCTCACCACCGTCACAGTAAAGAACTTCTGCCTAAGATCTAACCTGAACTTCCCTATTTCCATTTGAACCCATCCCTCCTTGTCCTATCACTACAGTCCCTAATGAAGAGTCCCTCTCCAGCATCCTTGGAGGCCCCCTTCAGATACTGGAAGGCTGCCGTGTGAGATCTCCACGCAGCCTTCTCTTCTCCGGGTTGAGCAGCCCCAACTTGATCAGTCTGTCTTCATATGGGAAGTATTTGGGCCCTCTTATCATCCCTGTGGCTTCCTCTGGATTTGCTCCAACAGCTCCATGTGCTTCTTATATTGAGGACACCAGAACTGCACCCAGTGTTGCAAGTGGGGTCTCACGAGAGCAGAGTAGAGGGGCAGGATTACCTTCTTCGACCTGCTGGTCGCACTCCTTTTGGTGCAGCCCTAGATTTTCTTTTGGTGGCTACATACCTACAGAAGCCCTTCCGGTTACCCTTATCATAACTGGCTGGTCTAAATTCTAACTGGCCCTTACGCTTCCTGATCTGAGCCTAGACAAAGTCCATTGTTCTCCCCAGGCTGCCTGTCTTCACTCCCACCTTCTTTAAGCTTCTTTTTTCCTTCCAAGTTTTCTCAGCAATTCCTTATGCATCCATGGAGGCCTCATGGCCTTCTTGCCCCATTTCCTTCTTGTCAGGACACAACACTTCTGGGCTTGGAGCAGGTGATCCTTGAATATCAACCAGAAGTCTTGGGGCCCCCTGCCCTCTAGGGCTTTATCATAGAATCATAGAATAGTTAGGGTTGGAAAGATCCTTAAGATCATCCAGTTCCAACCCCCCTGCCATGGGCAGGGGCACCTCACACTAAACCATGGCACCCACAGCTCTGTCGAACCTGGCCTTGAACACCGCCAGCGATGGAGCATTCACAACTTCCCTGAGCAACCCATTCCAGTGCCTCACCACTCTCACAGGAAAGAACTTCTTCCTTATATCCAGTCTAAACTTCCCCTGCTTAAGTTTGAACCTGTTACTCCTTGTCCTATCACTACAGTCCCTCATGAAGAGTCCCTCCCCAGCATCCCTATAGGCCCCCTTCAGATATTGGAAGGCTGCTGTGAGGTCTCCACGCAGCCTTCTCTTCTCCAGGCTGAACAGCCCCAACTTTCTCAGCCTATCTGCATACGGGAGATGCTCCAGTCCCTGATCATCCTGGTGGCCCTCCTCTGCACTTGTTCCAACAGTTCCATGTCCTTTTGATGTTGAGGACACCAGAACTGCACACAGTACTCCAAGTGAGGTCTCAGGAGAGCAGAGCAGAGGGGCAGGATCTCCTCCCTCCACCTGCTGGTCACACTCCTTTTGATGCAGCCCAAGGATATGGTTGGCTTTCTGGGCTGCAAGCGCACATTGATGGCTCATGTTCATTTTGTCATCGACCAACACCCCCAAGTCCTTCTGCGCAGGGCTGCTCTGAATCTCTTCCCTGCCCAACCTGGAGCTGTGCCTGGGATTGCTCTGACCCAGGTGTAGGACTTTGCAGTTGTCATAGTTAAACTTCATCAGGTTGGCATCAGCCTACTCCACAAGCATGTCAAGGTCCCTCTGGGTGGCATCCCTTCCCTCCAGCGTGAGTCCCATGGAACCTTACTAAGCAGGTTCCTGAAGAGGCCAAAGTCTTGAAGTCCAGGGCAGTGAGCTTGCTGCACGCTCTTCTCACTGCCCTGAGGATCTCAAATTCAACCATCTCATGATCTCTTCAGTCAAGGCTGCCTTGGAGCATCACATTCCCCACCAGCCCCTCTTGGTGAGCACGAGGTCAAACATGGCACATCTCCTTGTCGGCTCCTGTGTCACTTGCATTAGGAAATTGTCTTCCACACAATCGAGGAACCTCCTGGATTGCTTGTGCCGGCCTGTGCCATCCCTCCAACAGATATCAGGGTGGTTGAAGTCCCCCATGAGAACAAGGGCCTGTGAGCATGAGGCTGTTCCTATCTATCTATAGAGCGCTTCATCCACAGAGTCCTCTTGGTCAGGCGGTCTGTAACAGATCCCCACAATAATGTCTCCCATCGCTGTTCTCCCTTTAACCCTGACCCACAAACTCTCTATTGACTGCTCACCTGTCCCCAGACAGAGCTCCATACTCTCCAGCCTATCTCTAACATAAATAGCAACTCCCCCTCCCCACCTGCTGGGCTTTCTTTCCTAAAGAGCCTGTAACCTTCCATTCCAACACTCCAGTCATAGGAGCCATCCCACCATGTTCCTGTGATTCCAACAATGCCATATCCCTGTAGCCATGTACACATCTCTAATTCCTCGTTTGTTCCCCATACTACAGGCGTTCTCCTCACATTAAGCTAGTACCACTCTCACCATCTTTCTCAATTTCCAAATTAAAATAGGGTGTTTCTTTAATCTGTGAGGTGCTGGATAGAATTGCCCGAGTAAGCAGTTCCATTTTAAGGTATTGTGGCAAATGGAAAAAGAGGACAATCAATGATGGAAAGAAGTTTCAAGGTCTGAGCATTACTGTATGCAATGTGTAAGGTGAGATTTACAGATCGAAACAGGAAGTAAAGCAAAAAGCTTATGGCCTTTGCTGCTAACCAGGCTGTTCACTGCATTTGTGCCTGAAAGTGCTGTTGAAAAGCTCAGTAGTTGGGACCTGAGCCCTGTCTCAGCTGCTGCTCAGCTTTGCAGGGATTATTTTTTTCCCCGCATTCAAGAATTTGTTAATTACAGCCAGTAACTTACTCTAAGCCAAGCCCATTCCAGAAAGGACATTTAGCTCGGTCACAGTTACGTGCAGTAACATCAGTCAGTTTTGCTGAAACAAGCCAACACTGGGTCCTTCCCAATAGGCCTACATTATTCATAATTTCATTTATCCACTTGTAATATTAGTGTATTACATTCACTTAGTGGAGTACAGCAGTATTGTCATTAAACCAATAGATCTCCTCACTTGCTGTCCCCTGATTGAGGCATTGCTGTTGCTGAATAACTGATTTCTGTTAGCTGGCCTTTCCATGATGCTCATGTTGAGCACACAGCGTGGCACCTGGTTGCTGTTTGTGCCTCTCGACAGGCTGTATACCCCGCAGAGGGGCACTGGCCACTACAGGGTGCTGTAGGCTCTGCCCGTGTTCGCAGCCATGGGATGTTTGTGATGGGCAAGGAGAGATTTCCTCTGCGGGGAAGGTTCTGGAGGAAAAGAGAAAGAGAAGGCTCTGTTTTTCTTGGTTTTATCTGGAAAAGGTCCAGAGTTACACTGGTGGTACAGAAACGTTAGCTCTGAAGCATATCATAGACATGTATTTTCCAAAGAAGTATGTTCAGCCAAAAAGCAATACGCCAGACCTAAATCCATAGAAAAGATCCAGAGAACACACCATGTGGTTACCCTTGGCTTGTGTTGTACACAGAGTTATGGGGGCCAAAACAGTCCTGTTTTCCCTCCATCCCCTTTGCTGTTGTCACCTCTGGCTGTTGGTGTGGTCACCATGGTGCTAGTGTAGCTTTTGCAAGGAGCAGCTGTTCAGCACATTGTACTTTAACTGTTGTGTTTGCAGGACTGTGTTTACCTTCCTCATTTGCCTTAAGTGAGCCGCACATCGTGGCAGTTGGCTGGCAGAGCACTGTGAGGGCTTGTTAGTATGTTGGTACATTTGAAGCAGCTAATTTAATCCAAACAGTACTGTGTCTTATTGCTTAGCTTTAACTATCTGCTGCCGAAGATGAGCATATGAAGATAAATTGCATGGGGTCATTTGTTAGGAAGAGAACTAGGGAACCCAAATCTCCCTTCCAGATTCAGGAAATCTAAAATGATCATTCAGTTTGGAGGGAGAAATGAGTGGTCTGGAAGCTGACAAAAATGCGATGTCATACCTCGATTGGTCAAATGACATTTCATTGAAATCATACTCATGTACCAGCTCACACTGGTGCTGAGCTGGGACGTTGTCAATTAAAAAGACCAAAATATTTTTATCTATATCTTCGGCCTTGCAACTTTTAAAGCACACAAACGTTGAACAGGCAGCCTACATTGACTGTCCTTGCTTCTGGTCAAAGCATCTTAGACAATCTGAAAGTGTGTCAGAGCTAAAGGTAAATAGGTCCAACATTTCCTTAGAAAATACAAAAATAGTAAATAATTTTCTGATGACAAGTGGTTGGGATGTTTCCCCTTTTGAAGTTCTCTGAATATTGTGTGTAAATAGAAAGAATTAAAAGGGAGAGCAAGTTTAGTAAGTGTGAGGACTCATACCCAAGTTCAGAAATTAAATCAGACCAAATCAAACTGTCTCAGCTCTTCCTATGAAGAGCTGAGTTTTCCTCAGTGCTTTATAATCCCAAATCTCAAATATTTTGTGTTAGCAGTTCAGTGATAAAAATGTGGGGACATTTAATAGATGAGAACAAGTGGTCTTCGAGCAGGAGATTATTTCTGCTCCCTGAAACATGATAGTTTGTCTAAGCATCTGCACGTCGATCTAGACAGAGGATGCACGATTTTTCAGAGGGACCTGTATTGTACTAAAGAAGATTACAAAGCTTAATTTTTCATGGCTGCTGGCTAGAGGATGCTGTCACACTCCCTGCAGCACTCCTGGGATGCCTTGCCCATAGGAAGCAGGATCCCTCAGGCAATACAAGGGACCTGGCAGCAGCGGGGCATGGTCAGTGTGCATGAAGCTAAGCTGGCAAGCAGAGCCACGCAGGAGATGGCCTTGAAAGGTACCAGCAACCTGGAGTGAATTCGATGTTTTCTGTTAGAAAGTACATTTCACCCATCTCAGGAGCACATTTCATCCATTCCTGTGCAAGGCAAGAGTTTATTAGGAGCGTTTTTCCTGACTGGAGATGCCAGTTAAGGAGACATTTATACACACGGCATTGTTGGCTTGCATTTCAAGTCCAGACCCTGCTGATGGGATGGTTTGTGACATCAGAAGACTTTCCACCCTGCAGGAAGTATTTCTGTGAGGGTGTCCAATCTTCTTTGACAATCCCTGCCAACAGCAGGAGTGCAGGGATATTACTGATGCTGTTATGTTTTATTTTCCCTAAAAAGTTGCCAAGCAGCTCTCATTCTGTTTAACTCTAGTACCACTAGTTCATTGGACAGCCTGCTCCTCATTCAGAGTTAGCTCACAATTCCTCAAAGTGTTTGGTTAAATTTCTACAACATTGGGCATTATATTAATGATGTTGCTTTAACTAGTACCTTTTGGACTTTTTATTCGGAAAACCCACCTGACAATAATCCTAGTTAAGTAAAATGAGTGCAACTGAAACAAAAGTTTGTGAAATAAGGTGGACAAGCAGCTGGAGGAGCACCTTGAGGAAAAATAAGTCCTGAACAACTGGAGGTAAATCATGCAAGCCTCCGCATGGCTGCTCCAGCTCCAGAACTGCTGCCTCTCCATCATCCAGAGGCATATTCAGTCGAAGTATATTTTGCATAACTCTGCTGGCATACACCAAGAATAACAGAATGGTTTTACTATTAGTTATTCAGCTACCATTAGAGATTAAGGTCCCAGATTTTAACTTTGTCACTGTTTTAAACAGGGCAGAAAAGTTATTTCACATGGAATTCTTCATTTCTCCATTTGTATTTCTAAATACGTATAATATAGTGTTTGTGTACTTAAAAAAAGAAGTCAGTGACTGTAGTGAATACTAAAGGTAGGAAGTGTATACAGTCTTATCTATAGCACCTATATGTGTTAGCATTGTATCTATTTATCATTTCCATTTCAGGGGTACCTAGAGGCCTCTCTCTGTTGTCATCATTTTTACATGAGCACTTGCTTTTCTTTCTCAGGATCACTGTTTTCTGTACATTGCACAAGATAGATTGTAATTGAGGTAGGATGCTGGTGAAAGGGGGTAAAAAAAAAAGACATCCTTTCCTGTCTAGTCCTGAGCCTGGGAGCACTGGTTCTCCCTTTCTTTCTGCCACAGTCACGGTTCTGATGGTCAAGACTAATAATGCGTGCACAGGGAGGTTCGCCTGATGCTTACCCTCCAGCAGATTAATACTGGAATTTTTAACTCACTGTTGTTTGGTGTAGGGCCCTTAAAATGATCTGTATCAGATCTGCAGTTGTTTTTATCAAGCCTATAATTGTTTATAATGTTCATAGATCAGAAGATCTGCTAACTAGAATTATTAACCAAGTTTTGGATTAAGAACTCCAAGTTCCTTACTTGCCTGGAAAGAGTGTATTAAAAGAGGCTGCAGATGTCAGCAAAACAAAGCTGTTTTAACGCACTTGATAGTAGACAGTCTTATGCTTCACATTTTTGGGAAGATGTGTATTACAAGAACAGTTCTGCTTTTTGCATGCACACAAATCTGAATTTACATTTTTCTTTAAGAGACTGTGCTTTATTTCAAAGAAGCAGGTGAGCAGTGGGGCTGAAAGGAAGGAAAAGAGGGGGTTAATTACGAAGCCATCCTAGAGAGAACAGAAGGTTCATAGTCAAATAGAAGTGTGTCCTAGCACTCTTGTATCTTGGTTAGCCCATTGAAGTCAGTGGAAATATTTTCCAGTTTCCTGAGTCTGTGCTGTCCAGGCAGTTGTTCTATTGCAGGAGCAAAAAGAATGTCATGTCTTACGTCCTGCTTTTCCCAAAATGCGTGCTCCCCTCTTAGTTGTCCTGTTGGGTGCTCCACAGCCCTCACGGTTGTGGGGCCAAGCTGCCAGCCCTGGGAGATGTCCCTGTGTTTGCAGTGAGCACAGGAGCAGAGCCAAAGGCTGCATTCTGGTGACAGGCTTTGTGCACAAGACAAACTGAGCCAGGTCATGTGTGGCAGTTCCGAGGCTTCGCCTGTTTTCCTTGTATCTTTCATTTTTGCAACATCATCTCCCATAGGGCAGCACCAGACTCATCAACCTGGCTTCCCCAAAAGGTTCTGCATCTGTCTGTCTCCTCTTTTGCTTCTGTTGACTGGTTTTAAATCCCATCAGCTGGTTGGAAGGCATCCCAGTGAGGTAACATCATGTAAGACACCAGAGTATCCATAGAAGAAAAAAACCTTATAAGTGCTCCAACCATGTAAAAGCTTCAGAGTTTACAAGAAAATTATTCCGTTCTGGAAAGAGTCACACCATTTTCATACTATTGTCCAGTTCACTACAGAACAGGATGATAGAGACAGCTACTGGAGTGCATCTTGTGTGAAAAGTTATTCTGGAATAGCATACATTCAGCAGTATGTTTCATGATAATCTCTCAGGTGACAGCCCTATTCCAGAAACCTCTAGTACAGCTTTTATTTGCAAAAATCTAGTTAAGATAAATGGCATATAATAAACTAAACTCTTCTGTCCCCACAACCTGTTAAGTCACAAAGAAGCATCCCTCCCAGCAATTCTGAGTCACGACCACTCTTTGAGCCCATCTACAAAAGAAGCCTGCTTATTCCAAAGTATCTGTGATCCTTCTAGCGCATGAAGTAGGAGAGAAAGAGTTTTGGGGACATAGCTAGTTAGGATTCTTTATTATATCTATGTCAGCATTTCACTGAGTGAGACTTGCCCAAGCCAGGGAGGCAGTGGTGGGGAGGGAGAAGAACTCCTTAGAGTTCAGCAAGAAAGAGTGCTCCCCTCTTCTGGCTTGAAGGAAGGATGCTGCCTTATAAAAAGAAGAGCTTGCCCCACTTTATTGTATTAAATTATTACCTACAGATCATTTTGTCTGGATAACTTTTGCAGCATTTTATTTTCATCTCTGTCACAGCCACTAGAAATCTGATTTGTCAAAGATATTTGTAAACTTCAGTAACTTCTTGAGTGGGCGATCAGCACTAAAGACCTTGAAAAATTGGAAGAAGTTTTCACCCTGTGAAATGTTAAGATCAATAAAGCAAATTGATAAATACCATTTCATAGAATATGGGCTCTCGGATGAAATGCTCCAACACAGAGCAGTAACAGATCATTCCAGGTACAGAACATCATACTTTAAAAGCCATACAGTTAATGCTGTAAAAGGAAGGATTAGATGAGATGTGATTGATTCTTATACCTTATGTCAGAAAAAGTTGCTTCAGCTGTGTGGGATTCTTGAGTACCTAAAGAAAGAGGTTACCAGAAAAAGTCAGCCTTTAAATTGCAGACAAAGAGCTTCTACTACCAGCAGTATTACATCATCAAAGTATTTCACAGACACTCAGAAATAAGCTGTGTTTCTGTACATCAGTGAAGCAGCAAATTGAATTCTCATAATATGTTTTGAAAATGAGTCTTGTTAGGTTTGATGAGGTGGAAAAGGTACCGAGATCACTGGTTTGTTCCAGTACGTTCAGTGCGCTTTCTTTGGATGTTTGCCATGGCTAATCTTTTTAATGGCAGTGTAGCTTGTAAACCCATTTTGTAGAAAGCTATATGTCTCAGTTTAAGAGCATCCCACCAAGTAGGGTGGTAAATAAGTTTCACTTCAAGCATGCAAACCTTTTTGTTACAATGCCAGAAATGCTTTCTTAATGCACATCAGGAAAATCTCAGTATTTCCTTTATGAATAAAGTGATGAGCAGAACAAAATGCGAATGTCATTTTAAATACACCCAACATACATGTGCAGGTAATATGCTTCAGCCTTATGATGTATTCATCAAGGGTAAACTTCAGTTCATTCAGGACCAATATTCAAGAAATTGAGTCACAAACCCCCTGGATTTCCCCCAGACTTCTCTTTGGCTGCTTCCCCATGCCATTTTGGAAATGCTCTGGCAAAATAGAGGGCCTTGCAGCATGCTGAGCCATCATCACATTCAAAGTTCTGTCATAATAAGCATTTGGTAAAAGGATGAAAGTTTTGGCCTCAGGCTCCCAGCGGTTGAATCGGAGGTTGCTGCTTCAGGTCCTTCAGGTGATTTCAGCCTGTGAGTTCACATGGGCATATTGAGTTAACTTACTTCTGACTGTTCTGTAGGTTAAACTAAAGAGGTTCTGTTGCCTTTTAAAGGTAAGTTATAACGCACTGGAGATCACATAGCACATTTACAGTGATCCCACAGCATGACTACCATTTAATCAGCTTCTATTCCAGATGCCTTTACAGAATAATTTGCGTCTTGTTAACACAGTTTCATGTAAAGGTACAGAACCTTATGTAGTCAGTATCATTGTCCTTAAAACATACTCCCAATTCCTTGGTTCTTCAGAAATCCCCTGAAGAGCCTGCTTTTGTGTCATACCTTCCCTTCTGTCAAGCTCAGAGAGCCCATACAGGTGGGGGTTGTGTACAGCTGCAGAGATCCCAGTGCTCTGAACTATTTTCTGTTAAAACATTCCTGGATAGCCATCCTTGAGGGAATCCTGCAAAGAAATCCTGTGAGATGAACTTGTTTTTTTCCCTAGGTTTCCTGTTTCATCTTCTCTTTATTTATTTTCCATAGCCATAGCCAGCAGCCTGCTCTGGGCTTGAGTTGTTGAAATGATTTTCATACTTGCACACAGGTAGTTTTCTGTGTTTAAACACTCTCCTGTGCAAAACTGCGAAGTAGGAGGGAAGAGTTCAGAGGCTGCACGTGTCTTAACATGTTGGCCTGAAGAAGGGTGGTAGATATAAGAAGAGAAATAGAGAAAGAGCACGGGAGAAAGAAAGAGTGAGGAGAAAAGAAGGATGGTAAATATGAGAAGAGTCTAAAAGAGCTGCTTTTTGCCAGTGACATCTTTTAATTAAAGTGGTTGGTTGCGCCAGAGGTTTTTGGCTGCTTCCAAGGAGTTGCTGATGGCTGTGATTGTGATTTGTTTGCAGTTACCCATACAGCGAGGACTCCAGCCAAGGAAAGCAGTACATGAATACAAGATGTCCAGCCTGGTGTGACAGAATCCTGATGTCCCACTCAGCCAAGGAGCTCATTCTGAAAGTAAGTACAGACTTGCAGCCGCGCCGTACCTCTGCATATGTTTACCTTCAGCAAAGGTAGGTGGGGCTGATACACTTCTGCTTGTCCCTGAATTTTCAGTTGCCTGTAGCAAGCACCAAGCTAAGACAGCTTACCATGGCAGTAATGAACTGGTACGCCTCCAGTGCCTCCCACCCAAGAATGCAGGTTTGTCCCAGTTGACCTGTTGGCAATTACCGAAGCCCAAGCTGTCACAAACGCCTCTTGTGGTACGTGAGCAGCCAGCGCTGGCTGCTGTGGTCTCTCCTGTGCATGTCAGTGCTGCCCTGGGGTGCAGACCGCTGGGAAGCCTGCCTCTTTTTAAAGAAGAATAACAGAAAATAACCCCTCCATCAGTCCCCAGCCCACTGCACAGCAGCACAAGCAGCCCTTGCTAAGGGTTTGGCTCAGACGCAGACAGAAGCAGGAGTGGCTGCTGACTGAGGAGTAAAGCTACTGAAAAAAAAACCTGTGTGGCAGCAGCTTGAGGGACCCGAGTTACAAGCGTGGTAGATTAAAGTTCCTTCTGTTGCTGATGGTGAGAACTGGATTTCCTAAGAATATGTTAGTTCCTAGATAGGCCAAATCTCCTATCGCTGTCCCCTGGATGAAGGCAAAGTCTCCAACAGGTAGGCTCCTAGCCTTGGTACACTTATTAAGTGACTCAATTTAGACATTCCATTGGAGCTTTAAAAATACCATTGTACATTTTTAGAACCTATAGTTCCTCTTGGAGTTTTATTGTATAGCAGTAAGGTAAACTTGGAGATGCTCCATCCAGGCCAGGGTTGATCTAGACAGAGGTCAGGAGCCTTCCAGTTTTCCTTTTCCCTCATTTTCTCTCTCTCCTGCTTACTGCCCTCTGCTCTCTTCCTTTCCTTGGAAACACTGACCCAGGTCAACAGTTACAGGTGCCAGCTCATACTGCTTCTGGTTTTCCTGTGTGCTTGCTTGTGGCAGCTGGGGAGCCGTCCTGTTTATACTACGTACCAGTTGTTGTAAAGGACCAAGAACACATCAGGAAATTATGTATGATATCGGGAGATCTCACCCAGGCCTTTCTGCCCTGAGCTAAGCTTTTGCTCCTGTGCCAGCCGTGGCCACAAGTACAACAGGAGGGTGAATGTGCTGTGACTTGCAGCGTTGAGGTTATCCTGCTGACCAGACTATCTGACTGTCGGATACAGAACAGACTTGCCAAACCCAAAATTGCCATGTGTCTTTCTGTATGTTGCTGGTATAACTAACACAGTTTAATGGGAGTGAATTGCAGAAAATCACCTTCACAAAGAAATCCATATTCTGCAGTTTCATGGCTTCTTTTTTCTTCTGTTTAGATTAATGAAACCCTGGAAGCTTGCTCTCCTGAAGTTTATAACCTTCTGTTTCTCTCTCTCATCAGGGTTATTTATCTCCTGATTAGACTATTTGCTTTGCAGTGTATAACTCACTGAAAGGCTGAGAACATTTTTTCCATAGCTACTCAAATTTCCATTCAGTGTACTTCCTTGCTTATTGTAATGCATAAGAAGTGCCTGCACGAAAGCTTGAAGTTTCACCCAGAACTTTAGACAATGCCTGTACTACAGTATTGAATTAAATTACCATGAAGCTGAGAGGAATATAGGCTTTAAATAGTAATGTCAAAATCAGTGTTATCTGATCTTGTTGGACAGAAATATCGTATGAAAAAGTGAGACTTTACCCAAAATATCAAAGCTAGTACTTGGTGCCCATGAAATTCCTAAAGAACAAAGGTTTAGAACCATGGAAAGAGCGGCCAATGAGGGAAGATTTTTTTTTTTAAAGCTATGAATAAGGAGATAGAAGTGTACACAAAGGCTTGAAGAGTGTAAACAGTACAGAGGGAAAGGAATTCTTTCAGATTATCTAGGGGGGTATAACTTGGATATAATGGGAGAAAATTAAACAAAGGAAAGCCAACTTAGAGCATTACAGAAATGTGTAACTGTGAGGTCACTCAGCCCAGTTCTCAGTCTCCATGGACCAGAAGCCCAATGGTTGGATCATTCAAAGTTACATTTAAAAATGCATAGAATTTTGTCCCTGCTTTTGCAAATTCTGAGCCTGCAGTGTGGGACATCTCCAGAAGCGCGTAGGCAAGCTTACAGCTGGGGCTGAGGCCACACTAGCACAGTGGCTTCCTTCAGGGAGTTTGTACAGAGAAAGGAGCCAGCTTACCCAGCTCAAAACCAGGCTGCAAGTCTGGCCCATCAGACTTAATGGAAATATTCAGTTAGAAAAGAATACAAAAGTGATAGAGGAAAGGGCAAAATGACCTTATAGGTTTCTGTGGTTCTGCACAGCAAGCAGTGTTTATCTTGCCTTTGAGATTTTACTCCATTGCAGAGGCTTTGGAGCTTTAAAAGGAACTGTGAGGAAAGTAAAAGCAGATTTTAATTAACTCGTTACACTATGACAAGTCCTTTAAATGCAAATACACATGAAATTGTAAAGAATTTTTTGGCTGTAGCTAGGTATTGAATATTCTGAGGCAGGTAATTATTTTGCTGTATTCATTTTTCGTATAGGCAAATAAAGAATTTCTTTTTCTCACTTAGCAATTGTATATTTTATTTCAAACAAAACTGTGATAAATCTGCATTTTAGTCCTATGTAAAGAAAGGATAAGGTGCACAAATTGCCACACTGTGCAGTGTGCTCAGCTCCACAGTAGGCATTACAGATTGTACAGACATGGGCTGTAAACAGCTTTCATGCAACATCATCTATCATGCCATGGTCGGTTACCTCACCATCATGTTATTTTATGCTTCCTGAGCCCTAAAACACCAAAGGTTGCCCACTGCTAGGGAGCTGCCTTGATGCCTGATAGCATGAAGTAATGAATGCTCAGCCAAGTGTATATTGTTTCTGCTTGTGCACTGCTGTAATTTGTTTATCTGTCTAAAGATTATGCAGTTGAAAATCCACAATTTTATGCTGCCTTTGTAAATTATCAAGTCACTTTTGATGAATGTATCCCCACTTCCGATGCTGGTGGCATTATGATCTTGAAATATTGGAAAGTGCTCATGCATACAATGCAGAAGGTTATGTTTTTATATTTTTGGCAGACAACCATGCTATAAAGTAAATCTGACCTTAAGCTTCCTTACTGCATTAAAGATAATTCAGTTTTAACTTTATAGTCCTAAATGCTACTGTTTATATAAAGTTAATGCCCAGTAAACTTGACTGATTACAGATGAGAAAGTCTTGACTGTTTCGTACAAAATAAATTCGTATTGCCAACTGCTTTAAAGCACATCTATGATTGTATTAGAGACTTGAGAGTGTGCAGATTGAAGGTTTAATTAGCTCGTAGGAATTGTTCAGCATAAAAAGAAATCATTTTGTATGGCAGTCGTTTTGTATTTATTCCTGAAGTATTGTGCTTGAGAATCAAAACAGATTCTCAAAATGACATTTATTGCAAGTGGCAGAAAGATGAGTGCATTTTATTATTCATTAAGTTACAAATGCTAAAGAAGTCAGTGCATAAGGATAGAGTTCAACATGGAACAAAATGAAAGTAATTCATAACGGAATCTGGAGGAATGTCATCTTTCACTTGCTGGTTTTCTCAAAGTCGATGCTTTTTTTCAGATGAAGAAATGTGTCTCATAGAAAGGTTAAAAATTATAAACTGTAAATTCATTCCCTTCTCCAAACATTTAAAATCACCTATATGGTGAAATGAGATGCTCTTAGAAGGCAATGTGGATTGCATTTAGGTGAGGCACTGGAATGGGTTGCCCAGGGAAGTTCTGAATGCTCCATCGCTGGCAGTGTTCAAGGCCAGGTTGGACAGAGCCTTGGGTGTCATGGTTTAGTGTGAGGTGTCCCTGCCCATGACAGGGGGGTTGGAACTGGATGATCTTCATGTCCTTTCCAGCCCTGACTATTCTTTGATTCTATGATTCAATAAAAATTGTGTGATGTTCTTAAAAAAGGACTGGCCAAGTGCACTGACTGCATGTCTCTGGCAGAAGGCTGGATGCATCATACCCAAGCCATTCGTTTCATCTACCCAAGTGTTAAAATGTGTTGAGGTCCCAGAAGCAAGGAGTAGGTGCAGTGATTTTGTGAGTTATTTTGCATGGACAAATTACACAGATGACTGCAAACAGCACTGGACATAAAACCTCATTCTACGGGGTCTTTCTCTGGAGAAGCCAAGCGAAGATGTGTTAATGTTGCTTTGCTCAGAAGCTGGTTTGAACTATTTGCGTAAATCATTTCCGTGTTTCCTTCTGTGTGTGTAATGCGGAGAATGCCTGAACTGACCGGGAATTTGTTGTGTTTCTTTTTCTTTTAACTAGTCAGAAAATGATGAGAAGATAGTAATATATGACCACATTGGGCCTAATGTCTGCATGGGGGATCACAAGGTAAATAAACCAAACATTTAGATTGTATCTTCTAAGTCTTTCTCATGAGGACAAAGAATGTGTGCACTAGTTTCTGTTAACTCTATGTTTGAGTCAACTATATCTCTGTCCTATTTTTAATTTAAAGACTTGAAAATGTGTTCAAGTTGAATTCAACTGAAGGCAGACAGTATATTAGAGTAGGCACTTGTATGAAATAAAATAAAGAACAGGATGATGTGCTCCAGGCTGGGAGCATGTACAATACAAAATGAAGAGGAGCAGCAACTGGCTGTGCACTTACGACTCTTGCTGTAAAACAGAAGTATTTTCATTGTATTTGAAAACCCACTTTTTATTGGGTTATTACAATTGCTTCCAAGGCATATATTCCGTGAAGTTGGTGCCTCACTGCTCATTAGTAAAACAACATATTGGCAGCTCCAAGACAGGATTTTACAGTCTTCTCTGCTGCAGGTACCAAGTGGGAAGCACAGTCAGGAATCCAGCCAGAGTGTTTGCTCTCTTTGAAAAAAGCTGATCAAGGAGGAGGAGGAAAGCTCTGAAATCCCAGATTAAAACAATACAAGACCTATAAAAACTCATGTAGAAGCTTGTAAACTATATGATAGTGGTACTGTGTCAGACAGCACTAAGCCTCGAATGTTAATTCAGTGATGGATAGTGGGTAATCACGTGTGTATGCATGTATCCAAATTCACAAATGCATGCCTGGATTTACTTTCATGGTCAAGAGTTCTTGTGAGACAGTGGTGTTCTAAGGAAGAATGTGCTAAGATATTTGCCCAGATACACCCAAGTCAGGTTTTAAATTGCAGCAGTTTACTCACTGCTACGGTGAGATGGAGAGCTCAGGGTGTCAGCAGCTGCAGAGCAGCCAGCTCACAACCAGAAACCTCTTTCCCTTGCCACTAGCATACCTAACGCAGATCTTTTTAGCAGTGGAGCTGATGGGGTCAGTGATAAGGAGGAGTTGTGTCTAAAACCGGAGCCTCTTCCTGTGGAAATCAGGGGCAAATTTCTCCTTAGACTTCAAGGAGAGCAGAGATCTGTAGAGAGATGATGGAGTTCTCCTCTGCATTTTGTAGCTAGATTAATCAGAAAAATGCATGCACTGTTTTGTTCCCAGTGATAAGAGGAATTTTTGTTGTGTTTACTGCTGACTGTAAAAACATACTGTTTCCATTTCAAACATGTAACTTCTATTTTTCCCTGACTTGCTGCAGCCTGTGTTCCTGTCCTTTCGAATAGCTGCTGGGGCAGGTAAACCTATTGCAAATGTGCACAAGTGTTGTGTCGTGCAGTGATGTGGTGGTAAATATCATTTTTTTTCCTCTACGTTTATATTCTCTACAACGTTTCCCCTGTGTTTATTTTTCTTTTTAAAAAACTGCCAATTCTGCAACAGGAAAAAGATGCCAACGGAATGAGAAGATTTTCCGTGAAGCCAGCTTGTAGCAGGAGGGAAGGAGCACGCCGCGAACCGAAACACTTAATCCTAACAGCTGTATTGATAAATCAAGTCCCGAGTGCCACATTTTTAGACTGCTGATCGTACACTATGCTTCAGCATCTGGACTCTGTTCAAGAAAAGCCTCACATACCTCACTGTCTTGTATGTTCATGTGACATCAAGTAGAAACGTAGAATTATTTTTTATATATATGTCACGATTCTGTTGCCAAAACTCTAAATAGACCGCAGAGATGTTCTGTATTTTAGATTTCACAACTTTCAACTTTTAGTAAGTGTTTGTCAATGTGGAAAAGCATATTATGAACTTCTAAAGGTGTCATGCCTAACATTATGTATCTTTACCACTTTGGGGTTTTGTACATTGGATTGTATAGATAGAGCTATCGATGGTTTTAAATGGTATTTTCTTTGTTGACCAAGGCTTATGGTTTGTGTTTTTAGTTTTAGTATTTTGGTTTTCATTTTTATAATTTTTTTCTCATGTTATTTACTATACTGCCATGTTACATGGTTTTTGAATCACACAGCAGCTGCTTTCTATACATACATATATGTGTGTGTATATATATGTATGTATGTGTATATATACACAGATATATAAATAATTTATAAACCTGACCAAAACTTATGCTAAATATACTTTCCAATATGAATGCTTGAGAGTGCCATATCAGCAGTTAGTGTCCAAGTCCTAGCAGGTTTAGTTAAGTGTACATCAACAGCCAACATTTATATAATAAATAATATATAGCAGTGCCATCCTGGATACAGATATATATAGTATACTATATAGCACATATATTAGCAGTTTCACTTTGTTACTCCTATAATCCCTTCTTTCTATGTAATATTAAGGATTGAATGTGAAGTTCTTAGCTAGGTTTGGGTGTAACTTTCCAGAATTTTGTAAACTGGTTTTGTCTGTCTTTTGTTACTGTTTATGGTGCCAAGTATTCTATATTGAAACAATAACAACATGGGAGAAGAGAATAATAGTCTGCTTCAGGTAGCAGCTGTATTGGACACAGGCTGTATTTATACAGTGTTAAAGGAAAAAAAAAAACAACTGTAAATTTTCCTGGTTAGTAGCTCGGTGCAGCTATAATATAACCTTGTTACGAACATTTTTCTCCCACCACTAAATAAAACATTAAAAGGTAATTAGGGAGTCTGTTGATGAAACACAAATGTATGTTTTATTGATTTAATTTAGAACACTACAGAGTTCATGGACTGCGTGATGGCATTAGATTGATGCTTGATTTTGGTATAAATCACTACCATTGAAAATGATTTGATGTCCGCTTGCAGAGTGTGTTCTCAGCAGTACGAGCTGGGTTTCTGTTAAGTGCTGTTGCCCAGCGGGTGTTGCAGCTCTGTATCGTCGTTGTGCCATGTTGCATTATAACCACACAGTAATTCTATTTATGCGAATTCAACTCATGATAACTTCGAAGGCCTTTAGAAACGAGTACTCTGGTTCTCAAGCAATAAAACTAATCATGGTGAATGCGATTGTATCTGTCCCTTTAATTTGGGCATTGGGGACTGTAGGGAAATTATTAAATTGTCACATTTCTTATTAATGAGTTACCTTTTAATCTCCTGCCAGTTAACGGTGTATCTCTCAGGTGAGAACCCGTGTTGCAGAATGCAGCTCGTAGAGTTAATCAAAACTCAGGACAAACCGAGGAAAAGACGTTTTGGAGTTTGCACTGGAGTGCTGATGCACGGGGAGTTACTTGACTTTGTGAGCTTTGCGGTGATGCCAGCGTGCAGCAGCTCGATGAATTTGCCACCGTAAGCTCCTTCCTGACTATTCCCGGGTGTAGAGAACCCGCTGCCTAGTCAAGCTCGTGGCGGAGCCTCGTTCGTAGATAAACTCACCACGGCCGTAGACCGGGAGGCTGTAAATCCGGACCCCGCCGGGCTGCAGGCGCTGGGTAGGGGTACCCGCCACAGTAACGCGACGAGTCTCAAACTGAACCCGCAGGAGCTCCTAAAACGCAACTTTGGCGTTGAGCGACGCCCGGGAGGGGCCGCGGGGCCGCTACCGGCAGCGCTCCCTCCCGCAGCCGGGGGGGTCCGGGCCCGCGACCGGTCTCTGCTCAGCCCCAGGGCCCGGCTCCGCGAAGGGACGAACGGTCATCCCCGAGGGCAGGGGCGGGGGCTCCGCGGGGCGCTTTAACTCCTCTCGCAGGCAGGCGGAGAGCCGCAGGTGTGCGTGATCCGGCTTCCAGATGCGGGTGGGCTTTATCTGGTCGTTTCCCCTTAGGAGCCGGTCTTCCGGCTCCTGTTCGTCGCTGCGGCTGCAGCGGCCTGTCTCGGAACGCTCAGAACCGAAGAGCAGTTTCTAAACTTGATCTGCTCCGTTCGTAACCGCGGTGCAGCTCGAGCGAGGTCCCGCCAGGCCCTGCTCTCAGTGAGTAACGATTTGCAGGACCACCGGTCCCGTGCTCCGAACCGAGGAGCTGCCTCGTCCGAGGGAAATGATCAGGACGAGCGAGACCCGCGGCCTGGGGTGGGGAGGGAGCGGCGCAGGCCGGCCGGGGGTCCCGGCTGGGGCACGCGCCGATCAGAGCCTCTGCTGCCCTTCCTCTCAGCGAGATTTGTCCCGACGCAGGACCGGGGCCGCTGCTCCGCAGCTGCGGGGAGGCAACGTCGCCGTGCGGGGCCGCGGCCCCAGTGCAGCCACCGGGGAGCAGCGGCGGTGGGCAGCGGGGCCGCAGCTTCCCCCTTCCCCTCGTGCTGGCGTGCAGAGGCAGCAACCGCCCACGGTGCGGGGAGCCCGGGAACGCAAACCCGGCCCAGTGCTGTGGAAGGCGGCTGCAGCCAGCGCCGGAACTCGCAACCGGCCCGCGATGCCGGAGTGTGTCTCTGCCGTCCTCAGGGGCGCTGTCCTCCGCCGGTAGGAGCGCGGTCGGCCCGCAGAGCGGCCGTTGCTTTTGTTCAGGCCGCGAGGCAGTAGCTTGGAGGCGGAAAGAGAAGAATGTCTCATTCATGAAGTTAAAATAAATGGCTCCAAGGCAGCGCGGCTAGGGGCTGGCACCCGCTGGGCTTCCTGCATGCCGGGGCAGCTGCGTGGCAGCTCGACGGTTGCGCCCTTACCTGGGTCTCGTTACTGGGCAGGTCGTGACCCTCTCCGGTAAATGCAGGGCCGCCAGTGCCGGGTGCGGGCCGGGGCCTCTGGGGCAGGCGAAGGGGGAGGTCGGTGTTCTCGAACCCCGCCGCCAGGTCAGCGGGTTCGCCTCCCGGCTTTCTGCAGCGGTCGTTATCCGGACAGAGCGGTGGGACGCGTCCCCTCCACAGAGCACAGCGCATCGCCTGCCAGCGCCACCGCAACGCTTTCGGTGCTGGGAACCAGCTCGGCCACTGCCCCTGCACACGGCAGGTTCGGGGCTGCACGTTCAGTCCCGTGTATCTTCTTCACGGGGGTGTTCGGGTGGTCCCAGGTCCGCGTTCCCCTGAGCAGGGCCCGGCTCAGCCCATCGACCCCAGCGCATCCTCGTCCCCTCGCGGAGCGGCGGGGCCAGGCACCCAGCTGCGGGCGGGGGGGCGGTGCCGGATGCGCTCCCGACCACGGCCCCACCGCGGCGGAGGAGCGAGGGCACGCCGGGTGAGAGCAGCCCTGCAGGTCAGAGCCCCCAGAAGAGGGAGCGAAGGCCAGAAGCCGCGAGGCCCCACAACCCAAACCGAGGTAATGCGGGAAGAAACACGCTAGAGGAGAAGCTTGTTAAATAATTTATTGATTTATACAAAGTCTTTCCAACCCGCGTGGAGGTATTATTTGATCCCAGTGTAAAATCAAGTGTTCATTTTCCTCTAGTGCTTTTTTGGGTTGTTTTCTCTCTTTTGATATTATTAAGCGTAAAATCCGGAGGCAGGAGAAACCAAACCGCCAAAACACATAGTAGAGGGAGGGATTGAAAGAAAACAGCCATTTTTTACACTAGAAATATACAGCACAAAATCTGAAATTTACTATATACAAAGTGGCTGAGCTTGGATTTGGTGACCCATACAAAACGTAACAAAATCTGATTGTTAGGAGAAGGAAATCTGCAAGAAGGTGAAAAGAAAGAGGAACAAACCTCAACGGGACACGAAACAAAACCCCAAAACGTCGGAAAAATTCCTTTGAAATTTACACCGATGAGAGAGAAAATAATTTCATAACTTATTCTGTAAAAAATATATACATCTCACATACATCTTGGGCTGTACAACACCCCGCTCTGCCATCCTGCCGGGGCCCTCACAAGGTATCTGAGCTGGTGCTGCAGGGGCTCACCAGGGACAGGCCCGTGGGTTTGTGCTTCTTCAGTAGCCGCGTGATTTTTTCGTCGTCGGAGTTGGGGTCCAGGGGCTTGTTGTACTCCTCATCGTCCTCATTGTCCGAGCTCTCCTTCAGCTTCTCCGTCTCTGAGTCGTGCTTCTTCTTCGCAGAGGCCATTTCTGCCGCGTGCCGCTTCCTCCACTTGGTCCGTCTGTTCTGGAACCAGACCTGGGCACCGGCACCGGGCACGGCTCAGTCCCGCCGCCCCGGAACCCGACACCCTCCCCCGGGCCGGGCCGCCCCGTCCCGGCGCGGCGACAGCACCGGAAGATGACGCGCTGTCACCAGCGCCCTTACCCCGGTGACCACCCCGCGAAAGTCCCCAGCCGGGGCAGTGCAACGGTAAAAGTGGCGGTTTCAGTGGAAAACGAGATACGGTGGCCAGAAACATACGTATTTTGGGTTCCCAGCGCATCCCAAGGGGTCGGGGAGCCTCAAGTCGTTGCCAAATAATTGTGTGGTTATGCAAGGGAAAGCCGTGAAAATTGCTGGATAGCATCTGCCCTGAAAACTGGCCAGAGGGAAGCAGTCACCTGCCTGGCTTTTTGGGAAGGGGTTTGGGTCATTTTTGAGGTTTTGGGGGGTTTTATCCACTTAAGCTTTGTTTGGGTCGTTTTGTATTTTTTTCTTCACTTGTTCGTTTTATTGTTTTTTACGTTTGTGGGTTGGATTTTGGTTTTTGCGTGTGCTTGGGTTTGTTGGCCGCTTTTTTGCCCTGGTTTTGTTTTTGTCTTTTTTTTTTGTTGGTTTGTTTTGGGGTTTCTTATGTATGTCAATATTTCCTATATCGCTTGCAACACAAAGCACTCTAAGGACCAAATAGGTTATGTAGAACTTGGGCTAAAATCGTTATCCCATATCCAAACGTAATTTAAATTACAGTCGACTTTAAAATAAACGAGCCGTGCGGCTGCGGTTCTCCTGGTCGGTGACAATCGCTGCCGAAGCCAGGAGCTGCCGCGCTGCCTCGGCGTCTGCAGAGGGATCCCTGGCCCAGCCCGGCGCGCCCGCTGGACCTACCTTCACCTGGCTCTCGGTCATCCCGAGGGAATAGGCGAGGCGGGCCCGCTCCGGTCCGGCCAAGTACTTCGTCTGTTCGAAGGTTTTCTCCAAAGCAAAAATCTGCTGCCCGGAGAAAGTAGGGCGCGAGTGTTTCTTCTTGCCGTCCTTGTCCAAAACCATCCCCGCCTGAGCTGAAAGCGGAGGAGAAACTGCTCCATCAGAGCCTGGATCTGCACCGGTCCCAGCCTGGGGCCTGGCCTGCGGCGAGGCTGCCTCGGGCCCAGCTGGCTCCGAGCAGGATTCGGTGCAGGGAAGTCCCGGACCGCGGCGGCCGCCCCGTCCACCGCACCCGCCCGCCCCGGGCCGCGCTCCCCGCTGGAACCGGGCGCACTTACCGGGACAGGCGAGCCGGGGGTCTCTCCAGGGAGAGCCCTGCACCACTCCCGGCCAGAAGATGGGCGGCCGCCCCGGCAGCTCCGCTAGCGGCTTCGGATAGCGGGAGACGGCGGCGGGGTTGAAGTACATCCCCGCCGAGGCCGCCAGCCCGTTGATGCGGGGCAGCCCGCCCAGCAGGTTGCTGGCGGAGCCCACGGGCCGCCCCAGGATGTCGCTTATTCCGTGCGGTGTCCCCAATGGGAGCTGCGTGTTGAGCCCGCCGAGGGCCGGCGCCTTGAAGCCGGAGGGGTTCTGCAGGGCGTAGGGGAAGAGAGAGGTCTTCATCTCGGCCATGTTGTGCAGCGCGGCCAGCGGCGTACTGCTGAGGACGAACGCGCTCTGGCGATTAGCATCCATCTGCCCCACCGCTAACATTGGTGGTCATCAGAGAGCGCGGGTCCGTCTCCAACCGCGCCGGCAGCTGCAGACCCGAGGCCCCGCGCTGGCGGGACAGTCCCTCTTCGGCTGGCAGTATCGAAGCAGCAGCAAGTACCAAAGTTTGCCGGCAGCAGGGGAACAGCGGCGCAGCTCCGCTCGCCCCCGCCGCTCGGCTACGCGCCCCACGAACGTCCAGGCTGGAGAGTGGAGAAAGCCAAGTCGAGGCCGCGCAGCGACCCGGCAGAGGTAGGAGTCCCGGGGAAAAGAGCCCCCCGCCGGCGGAGCGCCCCGGCGGGATGCAGCGGCTGCCCTGGGCCCGGGATCGAGAGGGAGAAAGGACGGGACGGGGACGGGCGCCGCTGGGCTGTGCTCCGCTCCGCGCCTCGGCAGCGCGTCCCGGCGGCGGCGGGGACCCTGCGTGCCGCGCCCCGGGGCGCAGATAACCGCGCGGGCACCGGCGAGCTCCGCGCCCATTGGGCGGCCGCCTCCCCGCGCCGCCGCCGCGGCCCAATCGGCGGGCGCCGAGCGCCCCCACCCTGATACGTCACAGCCGGGCCGGGCGGACCCCGGGCGCCGTGGGAGCGCGCGGGGCCGCACGTGGCCGCGCCGCCGCCGCCGGGACCCCCCGGCAGGGCCCTGGCCCCGCCCGCCGGGTCAGGTCCGCTCCGCTCCCGTCCCGCCGCGGCGGGCGCTTCCCTCGGGGCGGGGACCTCGCTGGGAGGCGGGACCCGCCCCTGAGCCCGAAGGAGCCCGGCTCCGGGAGACCTGCCCGCTGCGGCGGGGCCGGGAAGGCAGCGGAGGCGTCCGCCGGGCGCCGCTCAGGCCGTGGGACTGGCGGACGGGCGGACGGACGGACGGACGGCGGCTCCGCCGCGCCGGGCAGGTCTCCTTCCGAGTGGAGGGAGCGAGGCTTGCTCCCCGGCCCGCTCGCCTCGGGGTCGGTCATCGGCTCCCAGAGCGCGGCTGCCGTCCCCTTCCGTTAAGTGTCGAATGTTTGTGGCGCGGTGCTGAACGCAGTGTTTCGTGCTGGGAACAGCGTCTGCTTTCAGAAGGCTTTGCCCAACCCCACCAGCGCCGGAGAGGCTTGGCGGGGGCGTACAGCCCCCGGTATGCGGAGGGGGAACGGCCGACACCTCATCGCGGAACGAAGCTCGTTCGCACAAATAAAACTACCGTAGGTATTCTTCTTAATCGAGTATGTGCTCACTTGCCAAGAGAAGAGGAATTCGGGTTTGAGGTCTCAATAGAAAATAATTCCGGGAACGGGGTTTGCAGCGCATTCGTCGTCTCACAGCCTCCTGCTCCTGCCTTCCGGATGCACTGTTAGCCAGGGAAAAGATTAACGACAAGTGGGGAACTAAAACTTTTCCAAGTGTTCACAGAGTGAACATGAATCGCCTTTGCCACACCAGAGCACTTACTAAAACGCGATGTCCCTTGGTTGCTGCGATGTCTGTCATCAGAACCGTTTGCAGGTGAATGGGGTTTCGTTTAACCTGAACCAGCAGCTCTAATGTCGGTGTAAGTTTGGGAAGTGTTTAATCGGGCTCGACCAATGGTCTGTATTTTCGGTCGCTGAAGTTGGACATGGCGTAACACCGTGTGTGTCTTGTTACGTGCATCCTCATAAACTGCTTAACGTGAAAACGTGAGATTAAAAATGACGCTGACCTAAAGAAGGTTTAATAAACGGCTTCATTGGTTTTTCCTCTCCCTGTTGCAAACAGCAGCAGTAAGGAGTAGTAAAGGGTTTATCACGCTCCTCACGAAGCCCCTCGTCCCCTTGTCCATTTCTGCTGGCCTTGCGCCCGGCTCTGCCGACGGGTCGGTGCTGACTGCAGCCCGGCGGCTGGGCGCGACCGTCCCCCGAGAGCCCCGGACCCGCCCGGCTCTCTCGGGGCACGGGGTTGGCCCGTCTCGGGGGGGGGGCAGGAGCCATCGCACCGCCCCGCCGGGGGCTGTCTCCCTGTGCTTGTGCCTCCCCCGGACGCACACCGTCGGGATTCCGCCGCGGAGGTCCGTGGTCCCGCCGCTCGCCCGTTCGCGGTGGAGGTGCTCGGGGAGATAGAGCGCGTCCTCCTCCCGGCCCGCTGGGTTCCGCCTTCGAACGCGCAACTGCAGCAGCGACCGCTTCGGCTCCGCCAGTGAGAGGGAGACCGAGCGCTAACCCATTCACCACGCACAGGCAACCGTTCCCGAGGAGCCGGCCCCGCCGGTACTCTTCTACCTTGCACGGGACCGAAGGAACAGGGTAAGCGCGAACCACCGCCGCTCCGCGCCGGCGGGGCATGGTTTGGCACCACTGCGCAGCTGTCCCTACGGGCAACAGGACGGGGTGAGCCGGAGAGCTCCCCGCTTCCCCGCTGACTGTGACCATGTCCGTCTCGCTCCCTCTTCCCGACGCGCTTTTCCCTGGTGCCTCAGGCACCAGCGGCGGCTCCATGGCGCCCGGGACCCCTGCCCCGACTCGCGTCCGGCCCGGCCGTGCGAGTCCCGAGGGGCAGAGCCGATGCCTCCCGCTCCCATCTTCTAGTGAAAACTAAATCAGTGCTCTGAGGCCGACCGATAATCCGTATCTGTCGTCAGCGACGCTCGTAGCGCATTAGCGGTGCGTTTGTCCTGCTCATTGACTTTCCGGCAATCTAATCCCTTCGCGTTTTTCCAGGTGGAAACATGCGGGGTTTATCTCTGCAGACTCCGCGCACAATGAAAACGCCTTTGTGTGTTTTCTGATGGCCTTCCGATGAAGGGGGGCACCGAAGGAGGATTCCGCACCCCTCCGCGGGAACCCCGGACCGGCATCGCCGGTCCGGCCCCGGCTCTGGGCTCTTCCTGGTCGGGTGCAGAGTCCCGACACCACCCCCCCACCTCCCCCCGGCTGCCAGCGTTCCTTTTCCCCGCTGCCGCTAGGCCCCTTCCTCTCGGCCGGGCTGCACCCTCCCGTGGCAGCTGCGAGGTTGCTCCGGGCCAGGGTGCTCCATCGGCTCCTGTCTCGGCCCTCTGGTGTCCGTCCCCCGCGCCGGACAGCCGCTGCTCTCTCCCCGGGTGACCTCGGTAAAACAACCCGGGGTTCCGTGGGGCGGGGGGCATCCCGAGGAGCCCACTGCCCGGCGCGGTGCCGGAGCTCAGTGCTGCCGGTGCTAGCGGGCATCACTCCCCGCCGAGCCCGCTACCTGCGGCCGACACCGTTTTAGCAGAGGACTTACGTGCAAATAAACGGCCCGGAGCCGTTTATGATTACAGGTGCACTGCGCTGATGGCAGGCGGGTCTGGGCGCTCTAACCCCGCTCGGGCGGCGGGCACGCCACGTTCGCTGTACAAGACACCGCTTCCTCGAGGTTAATTTCGGCGGAGGAAAACGGGCACCGGGCCGTGGGCAGCGCCTGGCCCCGCCGAGGCACCGCGGAAGGCGGGCTCCTCCGCAGATGACGGGCCGCGCCCGGGGCCGGTCCGCAGCCAGCAGCGGGGCTCACAGAGCGGCGGGGGGGGGTGCCTGTCCTGCGGGGCCGGCCTTGCCCCACGCAGCTCCCCGCGTCCCACCGCCCCTCGCCGTGGGCTGGCGGCGCCCCCTGGCGGCCCCGTCTTCCCGCACCGCGGCGCTGCCCCGGGCCCGCCGCTCCCGCCGCGCTCGGCCGCTCTGCCCCGCGCAGAGGTCGTGGTCGCTCCCCTCTCCCGGCCCTGTCTCCGGTCCCCCTGCGGGAGCGGGCGAGATGTGGCGAGCGCCGGGCGGTGAGGAGGGGCGCCGGGCCCCCGGTGGAAGGACCTGGGCGGAGTCGCGGTCCTGGGAGCGCAGCCGTCCCTGCTGGAACGCGGCAGAGGGAATGGGGCGCCGGGCCCTCTGGCTGTGCGCCCAGACAGGGGTTCATAGGGCTGCGGTTGACAGCAAAGGTTCACGAACGCTTTTTAGTACAGTTCTAGGCTGGGCAGAGGATCCGTTTACACCGCTTAGAATTAAAGAGCCTTTTTGTTTGTCCCTTACATGAGTAAAGTTTCTTACAAAGAGCACGGAGGCAAAACAGAGATTAGTAGCATGGAATTCTTCCAAGACTTATGCATTGCGGCACACCCGGAGTCTTACAGTACATTGTGCAGTATTAAATACAACAGGACCAATAACTTCCAACAAGCTCTGTTTAACCTTCCAGTTCTCCTTTTTGTCATGCAGACAAGCCAAATACCGGTTTTTGTAGCTTTCGTGCAGCTGAAAGTGTCTGGGAGGCTTCGTGCAGAGAGAAAACGAACTAGGAATAAGGCTAGTCCGTATTTCACAGTTATGGGCTGTAACGCGTCCCCTTTCTGTCTCATTTTTATGGACTGCAGAGCAGGCAGATGCGCGGCACATGGACGAATCCACTGCTATGTTGCCCATTACTCCAAAGTGTGTCCTCTCCTGAATTGTTCTGCTGCTGGTGGAGGTAGGATGAAGCTGGGAAAACAGTGTTGTTGCATGGAGTTAGTGGCAAGGGAACAGGAAAATGCACATTGAGGCCCTGTGAGCATGCTGTCTGCCTGTGTTCCTGACATTATGGATGATGCTGCTGCTGCTTCATAGTGTACCTGAAATAAACCCTTGCGTTTAAAAACTAAAGGAGTTTTGGCCTAATAATGTAGTCACTAGAAAACAAAGTCATTTTAGATTAGATGATCTCTGTTGAAACATCTTCACAGGATGATGTATGTCCTGGGAAAGGCCGTATTCAACATTTTTCATTATGATCTTTGGCACAAAAAATCGGAATATGCTAATGGTGCAGAATTGAGGGTCGTCATCAGTATGGAGTGGCACACCAGAGAAATTGGGTGACCTTGAGAGCAGTGTAACAGAAATGTGGAAAACGTAAAAGTGCAAAAATGAAATTATTGCCTCCAAGTAAGGTATTATTACAGTATTGTACTTAAGGCAAAATGAAACCAACATTTCATACAGCTGTGGCAGGATTTAGACTCTCACATATGAGAAAGGGATTTGCAGAATTTTTTCCTCATGGGCTTGAAATTGCAAAGGATAAGAATTCTAGGATGGTGCATGCCTGGCGACTTCGCCAAAGCCTTTTAGCTGCTTGTCCTCTGTCTGCTTGAGACTGCAGACTAGGGTGAATTTCCAGACAGATGAAGACAATCAGCTATGTAACCAGGCATCAGATTTAACAATCTGGGAAGTCCCTTCCTCTCAAACTCTCGTTTAATTTTCCCTGTTACTCTGCCCACTCACATGCACTGTCTCTTCATCCTTCCTCTGGAGAGGCACACAGAGCCTAGGAGAGCAAAGGGCAGCTGTAGAGGAAACCAGATCCTAGCAAGGTGCATCTGCAGGTGGAAATGGTCTATTTTTTTTTTTTTTTAAAGGTCTTTTTTTTTGGTTCTGTGATTCTATTTCAGGGCAAAGTCTCGTGCCAAGTCTGCATGTAGGCATAAGGCAGACTGCCCACCCCTCATCATATATTGCCAGCATCTGCTTTCTCACATGCTCTGAACAAGGGGGAAGAGCACACAGTACAGGAAGATTCCCAGGCAGGGCCTGGAGGAGTCTGTGAGCTTCCCAGCTTCCCCTGCCCTGCTCATACATCGAGCATTTTTCTGCTCACAAGGACATTTCCTTAAAACTGAATCCACTGCCAGAATAACCCTGATGGGGAGCAGAATGCACAGGGCAGAAAAGCAGCTGGTTGGGGGTCCTTGGGAGCCACAGTTGGAAGGAATAGAGAAAGAAATGTCAGCTGATGCATAAAATCTATGGACACTGTTTTGTCCACCAAGGGGAACCTATCTGCAAGGAAATACACTTTTTCCTTTTTTGTGTGTGTGTGAAGGCCAGCTGAGTAATTCTGTTTGCACAAAGATGTCCAATAACTAAAGAAACTTTCCATGATTGTGTGAAAATCAATTCTCAAAAGATATGGAAAGAAAACCAGCAACAAAGTGCCCTCATGCAAGAATGTGGGCTTAAACTGCCCGGGTTTTTTTGTTTGCAGTCACTCATTACAAAAGGTGCTAAGTATCCTTTTAAAAACTGCTGCTAGTCTGTAATTTTTAGAGCTTTCTTATACAATGCTCCAAATTATATCCTTAAATTGGAGTATTGTGTTACAAGGTCATATAAATAAAGCCAACTGAGGACTCATTTATATGTGGACTTCAATTTGCTCTAATGCTACATTCATTTTTTGTGAGGCTGAAAGGAATATTTTCCTAAATCTCATATCATTCTTCTGCTTAACAATAAGTCATTACAGAGTCTCCGTGCCAAAAGCTAGTTATCCCCAGTAGTGTTAAAGTCTGGAATTCTTAGTTGGAAAGTTTGTAGCCTTGTGTCCTTTTTCAGAGATATTTGGGAATTAATTATAGTGCATTAAGAAACTCAGTTTGCAAATTGTCTTGCAACTGAGGGCTGCAGTTCCCCTCCACAGGACCCAGTCTCTGTCCCTGTGCTGTAAAACTGAAAAAACCCTCTTTGTAATAAAGGGTTTATATTTTGTTACTACCCTTCTGAGCTGATACAGAGCTAAATGATACCTGCTCAATGCAGGGGGTTGGACTAGATGACCTTTGAAGGTCCCTTCCAACCGAAACTAGTCTATGGTTCTGTGATTACAGCCAGAATATTGCTGCTGTTTGGCCATTTCTTTGCCAGGCCCTGAGTGCCCCAGACTGGCCCTAAACCAGCCCCACCTGGGGCCTCCCTCCCACAACCTTAACCCCTTCCCTAGGAGCCTTCTTTAGGCTCAGCCTGGGCCTTTGCTCCTGTGTGTCTGGTTTGGGTGCTGAGGGACTATGCTCGGTCAGTGGGAATGTTACTCCCATTGTAGCCACTGCTGACTCCCAGCATGTGTCTCTGCTTGGCTCTGAGCATGGTGTCCCTTCCCGGGTTTGTCCTGAAGACAGCAAAGGTCCAAAGCGTGCCGAGGAGGTTGTGGCTGTGGTAAGTCTGGAGCAAGAGTTTGGTTGCAAAGCTAAATGAGAGCTGTTTAGCTCCAAGCAAAGGATGCAGCGGCTGAAAGCAAAAAGCTGCCTTTGATAAAGCAAACCTGGAAGCAGATGTGGAGCTTTCCTGTGGGTCATTCTGTTTGCATCTGAAGTAGGCTGCATGTTTAGATATTTTGCCATCTAGGCAGTTGAATTTTATGATGTTTCCAGAAAGCCAAGAAGTTCACATATCCTCTGTCTTTTTGGAATATCATCCCCCTTCCAAGACACGTGCATGTGCTGCAGCTGGGGCAGAGGCAGCAGCTGGCTGGCCTTGGTGAGAGCCTGCCCACAGCAGCACTGCACTGAGAGTAGGTATAGGATAAGACCTCACCTGAGGTTTGCAGCAAGCCAAGCTGGACTAAATGCTGTGCTCTTTTCTCTGGGCTGTCACTTTAGAAAAGCAAAGTAAGCTAGGTTACTCCAGCACTACTCTGAATACAGCACAGGTAACCCATTCATCAAACTGCCTCTGTCAAAAATCTTAGGATTTTCCAGGGCTGCCAGGTAAATACAATGGATAGATTGCTGGTGCAAAGCAGAATTCAGTATGATGATAGTCTGGCACTTGTCTGTGCTTAAAACTGGGAGAGGGAGCATGATGCCATGGAGAAGGACCACTTTTCTGTTCCTTCTGTGGCTTGCCCTTCCCAAATAAGACATCAGTTCTGCAAATCACAAGCAGTTACTTTGTGCCATACTGCTTCCCTTTTCCTGACAAGTTTCAGAGTTTTTTTTATGATCTGTCTATTGCAAATGAATGGTTGTGGCTGTGTGAAGAGGTTATTCTGAGTTTTTCAGAGAGAGGCTTTCAGAGTTTTTCTGGCTTAGCAAAAGAGCTCAATAGAAAGCTGAAGCTGTCAAACATTTTTGCCTCCTCCTTTTTATTTTGTTTATTTTTTTTCCCCTTCTTTAGGAACAGTTTGACCTAGAAGTTGAATCTTTGTTTTCTATTCCTAACTCATGCCTTGATGGGAAGCCTCTCAAACACCTAGATGACTTTCTGCCTTTAAGAATGAGCAAAAGCAAAAGGCTCAGAATGTATTGCAACCTTGTGCCTTTGTTGGGTTTACTCTGTTTTTAAGGCTTTAATCTCATTTTTGTGAATTATTGGGGTAGAGGGAGTTGTATGCATGAGTCCTTTCAAAACAACTTGTTTCTGCTGAAGACTAGAGTGTGATTTTGAAGGCATCCTCAGGAAGTTTTCAACACTTCTGTGTGAATTCATTGGTCTGCTTTGTTCTTAAGCAACAAACTTTTGAAGCTCTGGAAGACATGAACTAGGTTTAAAGAAAGTATTATTTAGCATGTTAAAGTTGCCAACCACTCCTGTAAATGTGGTCATTGGTTGAAAATAGCATGGTCATAATTATACATGATTTTTTTAAGACAAGCAATTGAACAGCATTTTTGCACGTGAAACTTCTTGGAACAAAACCAATATTGATAACTGCTTAGATTGAATCTCTCTGTTGCACCTCATGGGACACACAATGACAAGGTGGGCAGCTTTTTGTGTGTGTGTAATGTCCTTTTCAAACTGAAGGGGTTTCCTCCCCCAGTGGAGCCAGGAGTCAGTTTAGGGTTGACTGAATTGCCAGTGAAGCTTCCAGTAGATCAGAGGTGTTGCTCAAGTTCCCTTTTGATTGTATATGTTATTGTTGCCTCTGTTGCTCTTCCCTCTCTGTCTGGGAACCCTGTTTCACATGTTGCTTTTCTTCTGCCAGTGGCTTAGATTACTGTTAGGAGCATTGCCTTCTTGGATCACATCAGACCTCAGTGTCCACCAACCCCCCCTTCTTCCATCCCTTGTTCCACCAACAATGCTTTTTTCCTACTTGTCTCCACTCTAATAGTTTATCCTTTTTATGAGAGAAGGCTACAAGTTATCCTTTCTAAGTGAGATAAGCTTTTGTGAGCTCTATTTTATCTAACCAAGACTGGAAAATCGTTTGCCCTTATTTGTATTAAACAGATGTATATACTTTACCGCAAGTCATTAGTACTATAAAGAGATTGCTTTCCTATTGATAGCCTAGATGGGGGAATTCAGGAGTAAATTGCCAATAAATAAAGAGTGTGCTTGCAAGTACTATTGATTCTCTCTGAGCCACAGAGAAGTGTTTTGTTAGTAAAACCCTTTCTGAATGTGAAAGTGAGGTTAAAAAAATAAGCAATTAGTGATTACTAAAAGTAGGGAGGGGAGTGTAGGGATGGCTTTGGGTGAGAAGCTTGCACTGTTTTCCTCTGAAGGGTACAGTTTGTAAAGATAGCTGCTGGAAATGTGTCATGGGTTCAGCAGCAGCAGTCATTTTTCTCCTTCTTGGTACCTGGTGCAACGCTGTGTTTTTGATTTTGGGCCTTGGAGCTGTGCTGATAACACCAGTGTTTTCAGTTACTGCTTGGTAGTTTTGGTCTGACCAAGGACTTTCTGAGCCTCATGATCTGCCAGAGAGGAGGGGAAGCCGGGAGGAAGCAGAGACAGGACACCTGACCCAAACTGACCAAAGAGGTGCTCCATACCACAGCACGTCATGTCCAGGATGTAAAAACGGAGAGCAGAGACCCGGAAGGGTGTGGGGGGTGCACTGCAGGGTTCACTGCTGGGCCAGGCTTGGTATTGGGTGGTGAGCAGTTGTATCCTCTTCCCTTGTATTTCCCTGGTCATTATCATTATTGGTAGTAGCAGTAGTGATTTGTGTTATACCTTAGTTACTAAACTGTTCTTATCTCAACCTGTGGGAGTTGCATTCTTTTGATTCTCCTTCCCATCCCTCCTGGGACTGGGGGAAGAAAGAGGGGGGGAGTGAGTGAGAGAGCGACTGCATGAGTTACAGAGGCTTAAACCATGACAAAATGTAACAGCAAATCTTCTGGCCACCCTCAGAAACCCTGGAAGGTGATCACTGGAAAACTGAAGGATCAGCATAGCATTTCCTGGAACACAGCTTCAGAGTGGTAGGAGGGTTTCCCAAATCTCAGTGGAAGGAATATAAAGTATCATTTGCATAGGAAGTGAAAGACCAGTGGGATTCAGATCCCTTTTGTCCTGTTTGGGTTTTGGAAGAGTCTGGAAGTTACTCTTCTGAGCTGTCTGGGGAATGCTTTAATGTGCACTGATGAAGCCAATTCAGGAGCAGGATCAGAGTGTGGTTACAAGCTGAAGCCAGTGGAGTCCTTCTGATGTGAGCTGAAGAACAGCATATCAGTCAGATCCATGGCTGCTATAACCGTGGTGCTTGCTCTATCTAGGCTGTTTTTCTAGAAAGACAATAGGACAGAACTGGACAGACAATACGATAAAGCTGTGCTCCAGTGGTGTTCTTTGCTGAAACCATATTTAGTGATACGATTCCCATCACCTTCAGTGCACATATTCCATGAGGTAATTGATATCTGTACTATGACAGGCCATCTCTTAGAGAGCATTCCAGTAGAATAACAGATTATAATCTTACAAAATCTCTGGAAAACCTTTTAACTGTGGTTGATTGGAGGATATTGTCACATTTCTTTGAAGAAGACATAAACCAGTGATAAATTCTGGGCATACCGCAAACATTTAGTTATGTGATACACAATACTGGAATTACCCTGAATGTGGAGATGCAGAACAGCTAAATAAAATTAATGTTATATAGCTACTCTTGGTAACAAAACATTTTACTGGACTGATGCACATTAAAGATGCCCTATGTCTGCAGGGAACAGATTTCTTCAGACTTAATTTCTTCTGTAAGGGTGGAAATGCAATTTATCACCTAAGATTGAACATCAGGAATATATTTTTTGCAATGACAGCCTTTCGAAGGCTTATTAGAAATGACAGAAAGTTTCAGTTAAATGACAAATGTATCACATACTGGGTTTTTATGCATTTTTCCTCACTATGAAGCAATATTACATGTGAACATATTTCAGAAGCTATCTGTTTGGGGTTGGTTTGGTTTTGTTTGTTTTTTAACACATATCTTGGGCTTTCTTCTGAAATGCTTTTACAGAGTTCATTACCTCTTCTCCCTTCCGGTTTTATCTTCTTTTCTAGATCTCTTTCCTTCTATCCATCTTTGTTCCTATAATCAGTAATGATGATATTTAAGTTTTCATTGGGAAGTTGGTTAGATTTCTTCCACAGGTATTTATAAATGAACAAAGAATGCAGTTTTAAAAATCGGGAATTGTCAAAACACTCAAGAGCAGAGCCTTTCTTGGAAGCAAAACTGCTTATGCTGTGCTTTGCCTTCCTGTGTAACTTCCTTCCGTATTTATCCAGCCTGCTGAAGATTAGTGTTATTTACAAAGCTGTCTTTCTGGAAAAGACAGTAGGACAGAATTGAATTTACACCACCTGAGGGCACTGTGATACTATTTCACTTCTTTTGAAAGAAAAACGCAAAGCTAGTGCTTGAAATGGTTGCCATTTTTCTTCCTCTTAGGCTCACTATCAACGACCTGAGCAAGTGAACCACTGAAATTAATGAAAATCATTAAAAAAAATAGATAAGTTGTGGTAGGCAGGTGTCTTGGAAGCAAGGTCATCCTTCTCTCAGGTCACTAATATTGTCTCCTTATGCTTACTGTAAGACGACAGTAATTTTAAATACAATGCTATTATTAAATAATGTGTTACTAGTGTGGCAGTGATTGCAGAGCGCCTGTTTTGGCTGCAGTTTTAGTTGCTTCCATTTGCTAGCACTTGTCTGTATCCAGAAAAGTGCAGGGCTGATGTAAAAGTACCGAATAATGATGCTGTGTCCATGTGCTTATACCACTTAACTAAAACACAGTAAAGTGAGAAACAAGAGAAGTAAAAACCTTCTTACATGGACACTCCTGATTTGGCTTACTTTCTCAGTCTTGCAAAGCTTACCTTCTGTCTCTCCTCTCTTCTTAAACTGCCATCTCTCTCTTTTCCTTCTCCTTTACTGTTTTTCTTTCCCTGTCTGCTGCCCAGTCATTGATTTTACCACCCTGTTATTTTCCCCACTCTACAGTGCATGGAGAAGGTCACCAAGCACAGTTCAGATGAGAAGGGCCCTGCGTAGGAAAAGAGTTTCCCTGCCAGGAGGAAACTGCCATGGGCTTATAGACCATGCAGCCTCAGTGCTGTCCAGTTCTCTCCTCTTTTCCAGTGGGGAAGTGGCTGAACTCTTCTGGATGCATGTGCACTTGGAAGCACACCCTAGAGCCTTTTCGTTCGGTTTGTGCAGCATGAAACACAGTGAAACCTTCATGTTAGAAACTATGTAGTATTTTTAATTTTTTTGAGAATAATAACCAAGTGTGGTCCCACCAGGATAAAACTCAACACAGTTTTCTGAACTTACACATGAAGATTCCATAGCTCTCTTATGAGGAAAAAGGCCATGTGTTCTCGTTTACACTGGCTTTCTAAAACATGAGTCCAATTCCATGATGGAAAATACTGCTGTGATTTTATGCATTTAGACTTCGGTTTAGAGTGTAGCAACTGTAAGTGTTCATTTAAGAGCAAGTCATCAGTCAAAGTCACGATGTTCAAGGAATTAGTGTTGCACTCTCCTAGGGACTGCCCATGCAGTTAACACAATCCTATGATGTTACCAGCGCTGTGGTTCTTTAGTTTGGTTGTTTTGGTGATCCAGGAGTGCATTCAGGAATAATTTGATAGATAATATATTCTTCAATGAGCCAACTAGACTGACCCAAATAATACTTCTAATTTGTGCATGCTAATTGGATTGATAGAGGAATGCTACTGGTTCATTTGCACTAAGGCTAGAAGGGAATGAGCTTGACTATTTTTTCCATAAGAGGATTTCTTGGTAGTACAAGTGGAAAAGAAAAAGTTGTCAGATAAAGTTATACAAATACACTGGAATGACTCTTGATGAGGAATTATCCTGTGTTAAAGAAAAAGAAAAGTAATTAAAGGAGTTTAAAAGTTGTGAGTTTAAACAGAACTCAGCCTTTAAAAGTCATGGTATGAGCCCCGTATTAGGGACAAGAATAGAAATTGTAGTTACTTGACAGATTTAATCTCTTCCAACAAAGCAATTCCAATAAACCAGAAGCATAACTTGTGTAAGTCATCCCTGTTGGCTCATATGCTTACAGTTATCTTTACAGATACTTGAGTATCTTGAAGCAGTGAGATATTAACTTCTTGCAGAGGCTTTCCCTTCCTTGAAATCTGATCTGTCCAATACATTATTTTCTTACATTAAGGTAATCAATAAGAATTGACTATAATAATGTCTTTTACATTCCTGAAATCTGAGTAGGAAGCCAGTTTTTGCACTAGTGAGAGTGTGAATTATTTTGGAGAGGACCTTTGGCATGCTGTGAAGCATGAACAATATGAGTAGAAGGAAGGCTGTACATCTTTTTAAAGTCCTGTTGAAGCAGAGGTACAAAGAAAGTACCCTAGTGACTGGGGGTGTCACGACTGCAGTGCGCTTGCCTGTCCAGCCTCAATTCCTCTTCTGAAATGCTGGTCAGCTGAGAACGCTAAATGAGGAAAGGCCGAGAAGAAGATAAATGAGATTTTTTTGAGGACCTCTGTCATCTAAAAAATGGCGTGTTCTGTTCTCTCAGGGGCCTGAGATGGAACTTACAGGTGAGAACTCCCTCGGCATAAGATTTGCTAGTAGTTCAGTGGCTTCAGTTTTTGGCTTCAGAGTTTTTGGTTTTAGGTTCGAGGTGCTTTAGTTTTTAGTTTTGCCTCAGTGTGGTTGGAAATCACACAATAGTATAATTTATGGGGTAAGGTACAGAAATAAACTAAAACTATACTCAAAGGATATACTTATAAAAATCACGTGGAAAATGCAAAGATAATATAATCATGGAAGCAGGACAGGGAACCAAGATTTAAGTCCCTGTTACAGGAAAGCAATAGATCGAGACATACTTCCACGTTTGCTAAAAATAAAACCTCATTTTTCATAAGCAGATGTTAGTTGATACAGTATCAGGTATTGATGCAAACGAGAGGTCCAAACCCTTTTGCAAAACTCTACAGAATAGTAATTGGGAGTAGGGAATACAAAGGTGAAGACACAGTGATATAAGGTTCCTGCATCCTTTAATCTTTTTTCTCAACTCTAAAAAGCTTTTAGGAGGAAACACTCCATGTTCTACAGCAAGCATGGATTGAATAAAATAGATGTTACTGTATTTTTACTTCTAGCAGATTTTTCCACATCTGATGTTAGCAAACACTTGTCTTGTGATATTCTACCAGCATGGACTGTAACTTTTTTCCACATGTACACTATATGTAAAATCAAAAACCTCAGTGCACATTAATTGTGTCATAGTGAAGTTTTCTCATGCAAAATGCCCAATATCTTTTTTTTTTTTTTTCTGGCATTATTTTTTTCTTATTTGATATCCAACTTGCCAGATGAATGATGACATTAATCCTCTCTTCTGCACTGTTGCTTCACCTTATTCCACACTATGTATTTAGGTTTTCTGGGGTCATTTCCCTCCCCACCACCCTTTATTTTGTGTTCTGTAAAGGTGAAAGATTGGATTTATTTTTACTGATTAAAATAATTTTAAATAATTTTCCATTCATTTAAGTTCAGATAAACCAAATTGCAAATATTAAACTTATTTTGTGGACACTTATCTTTAATTGTCAATGGTAGAGAGAACTCTAGATACACTCAAGTGTGGAGGGAACAAAATGACAAATAAGATTTGTCACTAGAAGGGGGGTTGAAAGACTAAGCAGCAGTAGTTATAAGAAGATACAGAAAGGATGGCTCAAAAGAACCTTCTCAAAGGAAGAAAAGATTGTGGATTTTGATATCTTTTTTTCCAAACGCAAGCATTTAGAAAATGGCTACTTGAACAGGAAAGGTAATGAAGTGGCAAATGCCTGTAAATGTGAGGGAGGCAAAAGCATCGTGTATTTTCAAGAAAAAAAAATCTTTCTGTAAAGGCAATATTTCTCTTGAATACATGATATCCTAATTTATCTGCAGAATAATATCAAGTAGAAGGTGACTGTTAAAACTCTCCTGCTTAGCACATGCCTGTTAGTGCAGTTAATATAGAAAATAAAATATTTTTCTATGTATATGCACACCCAGCATAATGTAGGTGACAAACTTATGCTATCTACAAGCCTGCCAATTTACCTAAGTTAGTTCCAAGCTAGAAGCCGCTGAACCATGTTAATGCTTAATCAGATTAGTGAGACCTGCTTACCAGCCATTAATGGAGTTGCATAATGTGGTGAGTTTTTTTCCATGAGCTAAGGAGCTTACTTTGTGCTGGACCTCAGTCTTACCCTGTTCTGAGTGGACATTTATCTGTGTTCATGGCAGCCTGTGCTTTTCGCATCTCCCCATGATCATACATGAAGATGATGCACTGGGGTATAATAATTCTGATGGAAAAGTTAACCAGATAAGAGCAGTTCTCTTTGTACACTGCCTTTCACTTTGGCAAATTCACTGTTACTTTTCCCTGCATCTTTGCATAGAAGAGCCTAATCTCTCTCAACATACATTTCCAAAGCACATATTAACTGTTGGTGGGATTTCATGCAGTTTGGCTGCAAGCTTTCTACATACATTCTGAAGCTGTCCTTGAAATTATTGCTGGTTTGAACCTGAAGGAATGTTTAGCAGAATTCCATTTATGGTTCCATAATACATGACTCCTCTAGGTTGGTGATCAGCTTTGAGAGCTGCTGGCAGTCACTCTCCAAACAGCATTCTCCCAACTGTGTGCTGGGTGCAAGCACCAGTAGTGACTGTTGCAATCCATGTCATTCCTGCAGCAAAGCAAAGAGATGCTGATAGTGGTCCTTTGGTGTATTCTTTCTAATTTTCTGCATCCCATTTTCTCTGTTAAAGCCCTGACTTAACGGGAGTAAATTTTGGTGAAGGAATTTAATGGCATTTGGATCAGCCTAAGCCTTTCTATTTATGGGCTACAAGAGATGCTGGCTTTTTATTTAGGGCTGCAATAAATACTATGGTTTAAAAAAGAATAGCCCTGAACAACCTGATGCATACAGGAATATATATCTCGGAAGACATTTATGCTGGGGAAAAAGAGAGTCACTGAATTGGGAAGTGATTGTTCTTTCTTCATGGAGCTCTATGTATGATGAGCAAGTGACATGGACTGGTTTATATAGTACCTTAAACTCAGCAAAGCAGCTTATGGTAGTCTCTTAAAGTGGTATCTCAGAACATTTCACTTTCTTCTTGTTCTCAGCAATAAAACATCTTTCTACTCCAGCACAATAAAAACAATAAGAAAAAAGTTTTGTTAAAACCTAATTCAGCTGGCCAAGAGAGTACATAAAAGGTGTTACGCCATCAGAAAACTCTGATCATAGGCAATTATAAGTTAGATGAAAGATGGGAAAATTAATTGTGATTGACTCTGGAAATACCTGCTTCAGCTCAAATGTAATACAGTGCATGAATCAGTGATTTTAAATAGTAAACAAAGTCTATTTTAATTACTTCATCCTTATGGGGCTATGTTATGTATATAATAATTAAGATAACATCATAGTAGTGTTGATAAAAACTGGCAGCCAGAAGTTGATCTGCTCTAACAGGAAGTGCATAACTTTGATTGCCGAATCACTCACAATGGTGGTTTCATTTCAGGTGTCTTTTGCCTTTTGTTTTCCACCACTTGTTTCAGCTAAAATGATCTGATTCTGACTTGCAGGTAAGCATACCTTACAACTGAGCTGCTGTAGAGCTTTGCTTATAGCTTCTGAAAACTAATATGAAGTTTTTCATGGAGTCATCACCTGAATGTAGGTGATCTTATAGGAGAGTAAAGAATGACCTTTGTTCATTTATTTTCAATAACTGTGGTAGACATCCACCCTCAAAAGAAGAATCTTTCGGTCTGGTGGTGGCTGGAGGTATTTTCCCACACCTTTGCGGTGTTACTGCCGGTGTGCTGGCTGTCCTGGAAGTCATTCTGACATGTTGGCCATGCCCTTCTCACTGAGTAGGATGTACACGTGTCTAACTCACGGTCTTCAAAGCATCTGCTGCTCCAGAAAATGGGCATATAACTTTTAGCCTCTGACACTGTTTATTGGATGCAGCATAACGTTTTTTGTCTTGTGGAGGGGCTTGAAATCACTCTCTAACTTTCTGGCTGGGTTCTCAAGTTGCTGTCCAGTGACACTGGAGATGAACACTAGATATTTGGATAATAACTTTTGATGTGCTCTTGAACTACCTCCATGTACATGAAAGCATCCACGAGCAAGTTCAGTTTGCAGAAGTGGAACATATGAGCCCTAGCTGGGGAAACCTGGCAAGCACAGTGAAGCTTTCAGCTATATACAGCTATCTGAAAGCAACGGCAGCTGAATATTTACTTGTAGTGCTGGAGAAATAGAAAAGCCACTTTGTTCTTTTACATTTCAGACTGATTCTTTTCAAAGTGCTCAGGAAGGAACAAAAACATTTTATGTAGACTCTTGAATACTCTTAATAAAATATCCAGGTTTACTATTCAGAGCAGAAGCACACATTAAGTCATGTAGGATCAAGTTTGGGTCAGCTCCATGAAGTTCATATTTGCAATTAACTTTCAGTAATGCTTCAATTCTTATTCTGTTAAATTTCATCAGATTAATCAGAGCTTGGATGAGGTGTTTAAGGGAAAAAAGTGTTGCTTTTTATTTTTAAACAATCAGCAGTGAAGGTTAGAAGCAGCTTCTGCTCTGTTCCCTTCCTTTTCGAATCTAATGAGCCTGAGGCTCTGATAGGCTTTTGAACTTGCTTTCTCCTTGGTCATAGCCTCTACAGCAGTGGACCATGATAAGGAGTAGCTCTGACCACCTATGGATGTACCATTGCAAAGGATAATTTTAGGTAAAACATATTTGCTAGTGTTAGACCTTGGCGGTGCAAAGAACTTGAATGGATACAGAATCAGAAAGACAAAGGATCGAGATAGGCAAATGAGTGGCATGCATTCACAAGGAGATTTTCCTCACTTTTTTCAGTCCTTGTCATTCTTTCAAAACCCCACATTGTTGTTTGATATCCTTTCACAAAAATACCTGGATCCTCTCTCACTTTTCATAAGACACAGAATAGCTGTTTAGTACCAATACTTGGTAAACAACTTTCCAAAGCACTCAGTTCCCCTTTGGACTACTTCTATGCTATTTTTATTTACTAGGTACATTGCAATAACACCAATGTGTTCCAGTTGTGAATCTCAGTACTGGTCTCTAGTACTGGAATATGTAGCTACACCATGTGTAGCAAGCCCATGGTGTCTTAATGCAAATGTGAATACTGATGGCAGTGGTAATCCCTATTTCTTGGGTTTTGATTAATACTAATATGCTATAAACCATGGAGAGATCTGTATATCTGAATATGCACCACACAACTCCTTAAATTTGTAGAGTACATTATGCGTAGGCAGAGAATGTATTTTCTTCTTAAGCTACATGGGCTGGATTGTTCCTGCCCCCAAAAGTGCTAGACTGTTTCTACAACTGATAGCAGAGTGTTAGCTCTGTGTGTCAAGTTAGATAGGGAAAATTAACAACAAATGACAAAATAAAAGCTCTTTCATTAGCAGACAAATTCTTACATATAGATGACTGCTGCAACTAGTACACTCAAACCAGACATCAAGTGCTTTCTTAGACCCTGAAGTGGTAAATGTTTCTGGAGACATAAACATTTCTGAAGATAGTGCTGAAAATTGATCAGAGGACAAATCACAGCCAAGAGAAAGCCAGTGAATTGGGACAAGGTCAACTTTGTGACACAGAGCCCAATAGTGCTTATCAGACAGCTGATAAGCACTAAAACCTTTAATTTTCATTGCATTTTAGCAAGCAATACCATTATTCAAGAGACCTAGTTCCTACACTATAATCAGTGGCCTGCATTACTACTCAGTTTCCACATCAAGACAATTTTCTTTAGTTTGAATTTGATATTTTATAGAATCACAGAATTTGGGCTTGGGTTGGAAGGGACATCTTCAACTAGACCAGGTTGCCCAGAACTACATCCAGACTGGCCTTGAACACCTCTAGGGATGGGGCATCCACTACCTGTCTGGGCAACTTGTGCCAGTGTTTTACCACTCTCATTGTAAAAGATTTCTTCCTTCCTTACAGCCTGAATTTCTCTCCTTCTAGTTTAGAGCCATCACCCCTCGTCCTATCATGAGTCCCTCATCATCAACTGCCAGATGTTTTTCCTAATGCACCTTCTGCTTTACATGAAAAGAAGTTCTTACTTCCAGTTTGTGTAGCAAAGAACAGAAAAAAGACACATTAATGGCTCAGTGCAATAATTTTATACATAAAACTTGCATTTATATAATTGTAACTGGAGAAAATCTGAGTTACAAAATACTTCTGTAAAAATAATCTGTTGAACAAAATAACATTAGGTTAGCCATGAGTTGGTGACCCAGACTTGAAACTTGCTTCTCTCTTGAACCCAAAAATGTATTGAATAGATGATTCTGGTTTGCCTGACTGATTTTGTTCAGGATATTGTGATTGAGCCCTGACTTGCCTTGTTCAAGTTGCAGAACAGCTCTTTGGTTGTATCAATACTTTTTTCCAATGCACTGAGTTCTCATTTGGACTCCTTCCTACTGCAGTATTTGCAGGGGCTTAACTGGCTTCTTGGCTAAGCCTTGTACTTGCCAAGGAAGTGACCTAACTCATTGTTCAGTGTGAGCCCTGCAGCTTCTCTTATTGCTCAGAAGCTCACTTTCTTTTGTCAGCATTGCCAATAGGAAAATGTTTGGGACTTGGTTGTGTAGGTCTTTGTGCCTCTTGGCCAGCTCTAGCCTGCTGTGAGCAGTGATGCACAAACCAGCGAGACTGCTCCTGCCTGTGGCTTTGGAGCAGCTTTAAAGGCAGAAAGGACAAACGGTCTGGTTAGATGTGTGATTCAGATTTTATTGTCTATATATTCATGACCACTGATTTATGACAATATTTAGCTGTTGCTCAGCACTTTCTGTAAGTGCATCTAAAGCACTTCATAGGGAAGGCCAGGCTTGTTATACCAATTTACAGAAGGATAAACTGAAGCAAGAGGTTCTCCCAGAGTAAAGCAAAGGTATCCTAGAAGTCGATTCCTAAGACTGGGCTTGTGTGGGCTTTACAGTCAGCTGCAGAGCACCAAAAGTTTCTGACAGTCTGCTCACATGAAGAAATTTTGCATTCTTCAAGCAACAGGAACCAGCTGGCTCTGTCACTGTCCATCTCCGTGGTAAACTCATTTCCGCTTCTCCTGTGAGAAAGCAGTCTGTAGTCCTTGCTGTACTTTGTGTACACGTACCTGAATTAGCTATAAACTGGGTGTTTGAAGTATTGTCAGAGAGAGTACAGGTTTTCAGTTATCATGGAAATACCCAGGGCCCAGCTACCTGTAAGCCATTGAAAACTGCGCTGCAGTTACTAGTAACTGAGCTAGCAAGCAAATCTCTGTGTGCAAAACCAGGCTTCTCTGTTCGACTTAAATCAGTATGTTTTGTACATATCGCTGCAGCCATATATAGATTTGGAAGTTACCTTTACAGCAGTCATTATAAATGCTTCTGAAGAGGTAAAATGTTTTAAATATTTATTGTAATTTCTGGATTACCTGAGATAGTCACACTTACTTAAAAGCAAATAACTCCTTTGCAAAGAAAATTAGTATCAGGAAGATACTGGCTTGCATCCATTATTTTGAATTATACAAGGCTTAAAGAGACATTTGTAACTTACTTGTATGTAATTGTACATGAGCACCAGCAGCTACCTGATGTACTTGTGCAGGACAGTTTACAGATGATGAGCAGGCACAAGAAATACTCTGGCATCAGTCTGAGACTCCAGAGCTGTTCATCCAGCTATTGTCACACAGGAGCATTACAACTTGCACTGGGTAAGGTTAACTAAAATGCTTAATAATGGAACTATCCTCCTTGCCTCTCAGCTGTATTCTTGTTATTTTTCTCTGAATTCAAATCACTGTGATAGCCATCTCTTCCAGAGGATGCTCACTGATGGGAACACAACAAAGTGTGAGGTAATGAAAAAGGACTTCCTACTAAAACTCTCCCCACTTTCTATACCAAGGAAGCTCAACAAAGACTCTAAAAGCTCTAGATAGAGGCTTAAAGAACTGATACGGACTTCAGTGAGATCTTAGTGCCTTTGAAAGTTTTCCTTGCAATGTACAGGTCATTGTACATGAACCTCACAGAAGAAAACAAAGCCATAGATTTACAAAAGGTGAATAACAGGTAAAAAAGTCTTGGGGATGTGTCTTGAAAGAGTTGTCAGCAGTTAAAATGAAGTGTCTTGATATAAAAAGGTTTGCTGCTTCAGCAGTCTACCAGAGAACCCAAGTGAAGACAGAGGAAGGTAGCTGAAGGGAAACCAAACTGCTTGCTCTTAACCAGGGAAAATCTGAAGCGACAGATTGCCCTTTGAGGGTTCAGTGATCACTTGCAATCACTATCACTAAAGAAGTGAGTTAATTGTACCAAAAAGTATGAGGCATGTTTATATGGGGGTAAAGTCAGCAGGAATATACGGTACATAAAACAAGAAGTAGTAGGTTGTAAGGAACTGCTCGATCAACATATCAGGCTTGTGTGATGAAAACCTGCCACATACTGTAGCACCTGGACACAAACCGGCCACAGAGCCAGCACTGCACCCAGCTACCTTTGACTTTTCTGCTCAAAAGGCAAGGCACAGTTTCACAGCCACGGTGACAGGGAGCAGGCTACAGCAGCACTCAGCCTGGTGCTTACGTGCTCACCTCGGGTGGATGTTATCAGAAGTTCTTGTGACTGTGCTGAGACTCTTGGCGTCTGATCTGTCTTTCAGTTTCACTTTTCTGAGATCTTTTTTGTCCAAATTCTTCCCTAATAATCCCCAAGTTGAGAAAATAACCGGGAGAAGCCTACTAGTTGTACTGCATTGATTGACATCTTTCAAATGGTTTTGCTGCTTTCTGGTTCCTTCCTTCTTCCAAGAACAGCTGCTCCTCTTCCTCTACTTCGTGGCATCTCTCACTTAACACTGAACAAAGCTTTCATGCAGAAAGTACATTTCAGAAACTATTGTGGTGCTGTACAGCAGTAGAATAGATGCCAAACCCAACCGCCAATGTTACATGAGCCTGATGTTTGGTTTTCTGTAACAATAGGTCCAAACACCCAGGGCTGGCTTCAGGGGTATTTAGTTGACAAATAGACCTTGGAAAGGACAAAGGCACAAATTTTCTGTTCTCAGGAGAGCAGGATTGAATTTGGTCTCTGTTGCTGAGAAGCCCAGTCACTCTAACTGGGTGCAAACAAATATGGGATGTAGGTATGATTATTTTCCATGGGAACTAAATGAGCACACCACATCCTAGATGAGTCTCGGCACTTTGCAGTACCCTGTGTTTTGTGGTGGGTTTTTTTGTGGTTTTGGTTTGGATTTTTTGTTGTTGTTTTGCTTGTTGGGGGTTGTGTGTGTGTGTGTGTGTGTGTGTGTGTGTGTGTTAGGTTTTGTTTGGTTTTATACATATATATATGTATATATGACTTCCATTTGGCAGTTTCTGAGAGAAATTTTGACACTGTAAAATAAAGGGCTTGTTCAGCTGTACTTCATAAGAGAGCAGAGGGTTTTCAGCCAATGCATGCATAACTCATTTTTGAAAGCTCTCATGATCATTATTCATTGTAGCTTGTAAGAAAACATTGCTGTGAACCCAAAAATGAAGACTTTGTTTAAAATTATTTATGACACTAAATGTATTCACAGCATTATGATATGGTTTGCTTTGAGCATTTCTTGGTAATTTGTCTGCATTGGGAATAAGCATAAAATGAAGAACAGCTTTTTCATGTTTGAAAATTAACTAGTGCTGAGCACTTTCAATGAAGATTTTGTGCTATTAAAGGCCTGAAATTCAGGGAGGGGGATAGTTTTCCTAATTATACATTAAACCAAAGGAGAAAAAAAAACCCTACTGGGTCCTTACGACCAAGGTTTACATCAAAAGGCCAGGAATTCCATGGATGGCCTGGCTCTAATTTCAGCCTCTGCACAGTTGTGTATTCATGGTGCAGGGTTTTCGGTGACTTTTCCCTCCTCCTGCTTCCCCACCTCTCCTGCCTGTGCACTGCTTGCAGCTGAGCACCATACCACCTTCTCCATCTTTTTGGTCTCCCCTGTATGGCTGCATCTTGGTCCTCTCGTTTTGGCTCCTGTGCTGTCAAGCTCCTCTCAGGGACACTTTGACATGACAAGCTGATAGAAACTACTGGCTGCATTTCTCATTGTTTTTATTAGTATTGTATGTATGGCTCTAGTGAGCTATATCTAAACACGGTGTATTTGAGGACGAAGTAAACTTACACAGATGAACATTCTTCTGTGTTTGTCAGCCCATTTGACTACTTTAAAGCAAGTCAGACAAGCTTCGGAAGGAAAGAGGACAGAGTGCCATGTTTATCACTGCTGCCCAGTAATGGCTTAAAACGCAGATGGAGATACTCAGTGCTGAGGCTTTGATAAATCTTCAAAAGTCTTGGGAGGCTTGTGACTCTGGATGAAAGCTTATTTGCTTACTGTGTAACTATTGATCTCGTTGTAGCACCTACAGACAAGTACATTGTCAGTCTTTGACTTTGCTACTATTTTCTTTTCATGTATATTGCTGAATTATTGCAACTAGTTGCAAAATGTAACTTGGTTTTGTTTTCATAATATTCTTCAGGGCAGGAATGTTTAAATAAGTGATGCTTAGTTTATTGCATACATTGAATGTTTTCTTGAACACTCTCCATAGGCTGAGACAGGTGCTACCTTCAAATAGGTAATCAGCAGTTATTTTTAGGCTGTGGGGTCTGTGTCTCATGGTGGTTCAGGGTTATGTTACACAGCTTTGCATTATTTGAATAAAAAAAATCTAGTATGTGATGGTGACAGGATGGATCTGCAATGCACAAAACCAGCGTTTGTGGTCAGCACACAACAGATATGTTAGGACTTATCTTCCTTGTACCTTGCTCCAAAACATAGTTACTGACAATCTCTGGGGACTGTGTCCCTCAGAGGTACCTAAAGAGAGCATTAATTTCCAACAAGCTAAAAGGTGGCATGATTTAAAGTGTTTATCCACTGTGGGCTGAGTAATGATGCTGATGCTGCTGCAGGGTGCAGCCTGGGAAAACTGGACCACCAAAGCACAGTGTGGGCAAAGGATGCACCTGCCTGGCACAAGATGCGTTCCTCAGCACTAACAATGCCAGTCAGTTTGAGACCCCTGATAGAAAACCCCCTAGTCAGTGGTCATCAGCGGAAAGCTTCTGTTGATCTACATGGAACTTGACCGGAGTCTTAACTGTTCCAGTGTTACAATGTGGGGACTTCTCCAGCCTTGTCTTCTGCTTTCCTATATTTTCCTCTGAGATTCCTTCCTTACAAGGGATTACTTTCATAAGACCTTTTATCTGGCCTCTTACATGATGTTTCATTAGCATTTTGTCCAAGAAAAATCAAATTTAAGAACAATTACAGTAAGAGGAATTTCAAATTATGTTTACAGTGTGAAAGAAACCTGCAGAAATACGAGGAACTTCTTATTCCTGAGGAGAAATCCTGTAAGACACCCACAACCAAAGATGCTCCATGACAGATATCTAGATGTGATGGTTTGGCACGTGGCAGATGGGGATTTAGTGTTTTTCCTTTTTCCTCAGGAATCTGTGGGGTGGGTGATAACACTTAAAACACCATCAATCTCATCTGATGAGACTTAGCTATGAGACCATAACAGACTTGGCCCCAAACAAGTATAAATAAAACTGAGTAGAAAGCAAGGTCATTCTACATTTGATTTATATCACACTAATGAGATGCCATTGGCTGGATAGTGGCTCTTACTGGTTTTGTTTCATCAGAGAATTGCTTTGGAAAGCTATCTGAGGAACTGGAGACAGTCCTGAGGCTGAGACCTGAATCCAGAGTCTACTAATGTACATGAATGTTCAAATTCAGGTTTTAAGTACACAACTAAACACTTCTGAGCTTGTCTGTGAGGTCTTTGTGTAATTTAGAATTGATGGCAGTGCTTGAATGAATCTTTATGAAACCAATATTAAAACCTTTTGTTGTTATTAAAATCTTTTATTGTTTTCCTTGAACAAGTAATAACAAAAGGAAAAGAATGTGTCTGTTGTCTTTTAGTGGTAGTGCACAGCTGCAGAGTGAGAAAATGTCACCTCTCAGTTCGAAGGAGAGCAGAAGTAACCTTGTGACCTGCTGCTCTTTGAGGTCTAACCAAGACAAAAATCAGACTTAGCTACAGAAATTAAGTTTAAAGTTGAATGTTGTAGAAAGAGTTTGTGATGATTACAGGAGAAATAGAGAAGTAGTTTGGGTTTGTTCTGTCTTTTTTGTGTGTAGAGGCTTGCTCTTACTGCTGTTAGGTCAACTGCTCACTGCAGAGCCAGCACAAGCCTTCCCAAGGGCATGGAAAGGACTGGTGGTTGTTGTGCCTAGGATGGGGACAGACTAATTTTTGGAAGAGGTTCTCATTTTGGTACCACTTCTGTCTCCACAGTCTCCTAATTCCCAGACAAGACTGGTCCCAGTGCCCTCCTCCTCTGTGAGACTTGGTGCCTCTGCTCCATCCAGAGGCTGGTCATCCCAGTGACTGCACCGCGCAGGACTGCTCCATGCACCCTGGTGCTGTTTGGGGCTAGCTGCCCTGCAGTCACTAACAACCTTTCACGCCCCACCAGTGCAAGGGAGGGTGACCTGGTACGTGGCTGACCCTGGCTACTTGAGAGGCGTCTATGGCACGCCTGTCTGCCAGAGAGCAATCCTAAATGTCACCTGCACCTGGTGCCCCCACTGCTCCTCAGTGGGCTAAATCAGTGCACACCACATATGCTGATGTGACTTCTGGGTTAGACTCCTCACTGCATCCCAGTCTTTTTTAGGACTGCAATGTAGAAGTATTTCTGAGTTGTTAAATGTCTGACAGCCAGTGTTACAGAAATTAGAATCTTGAAAAACTGCTATGTATCATCACTCTAAACCCACTTACTCTTATGATCTGGATGATTGCTTACAGACTTCTTACAAGTGCATGTAGTGATACTTTTTACAAGGGCCTGTAGGTACAGGACAAGAGGAATGGCTTTAACCTGTCAGAGGGGAGACTGAGATGAGCTCTTAGGCAGAAGCTGTTCCCTGTGAGGGTGCTGAGGCACTGGCACAGGGTGCCCAGAGAAGCTGTGGCTGCCCCATCCCTGGCAGTGTTCAAGGCCAGGTTGGACACAGGGGCTTAGAGAAAGCTGCTCCAGTGGAAGGCGTCCCTGCCCATGGCAGGGGGTTGGAATTGGATGAGCTTTGAGGTCCCTTCCAGCACAAACCATTCTGTGACCCTATGATTCTATGATGATGGTGAGAGTCTATCTGAATATTGACTTTCAGGCTGGGATGAAACCAGTCATTCACAATATCATAGAATCAAGGTGTTGATGTTCTTTATCATATTTCCAGTGAATGTAAATATGACAACAAATACAAAGCTGTAAATTGTATTCTAACTTTAATTTCATCAGGTTTGGTCTCAATCTAGTACTAAGAAGTTTATGGAAAATACCATTTACTGTCTTTAGAGACTGCAAAATAAACAGCATGTATTTGATGTAGCTAAAAACGAACTTTTTTAAATGATGGTTATTAAGGCTAAAGATTCTCATGTATATGGTCCTCCTCAAGATTTCTTGCATGATTAAGTACTCTCTCTTCTGAATGAGGATTTCATAATAGAAAAATCCTCTTAAATAAGAAATCTCGTGAACAATTTTTTTACTTGGAACTGCCAGGTGAAAAACTGGAAAACAATTCACACAGCTCATCCGAGGAAATGCAATTTCTGAGGAAAACCAAAACATTAAGGTGTTTTTTTGCTTATTGTTATGCTGTCAGCTCTTTCAGTGACTATTGACTTTATTGCTTATTGTTAAAAGAATGACTTCTTTTACCAGGGTGTTAATGTCGTGTGACAGCAAGTGAGTGAAAGCTCAAAAATATGTGGAAAAACTTTTATAGTGACAGCAAAATAATTTCAGTAAGAATCAGTGAAAGTATGAAATTATTGCCATTTAACTGCTGTTACGCAGTGCCCAGGGAACCAGGCTTAGCTGCTCTTTGCAAAGCATCTTACATTAAACAAAGTCTTGCCTGCTCAGATGAGGTCTCAAACTGCAAGATATTGTTAGTGTGTCGTAACTAACTACAGCCTGATAACAAATTATTTTGTTTTCTGGTGATCAGTATGTAAATGAATTTCTTGTTCGTAGAGTGTGTTTTGTTTAACTACCAGCTTTGTGACATATTGTTGGTTGCTGGAAGTCCTGTAACTATGCTGGTATCTTTGCTAGTGTAAAATGCCTCTTTTGTCTGCAGCTTTTATCTCCACGCTCGTTCTTTTAATGAGCAAGAGAGCAAAATAATTCCTCCAAGTCACTCAAAAGGGCAAAGACAGAATTTTTCCACTATGATAGTTCAGTGTTTCCTGAGAACAGACTTCAAACGTGGTAACTGCTGTCTTTCAGTAACTGCAAGAAAATAAAACTTCAGCTAAAAACCCAGAAATGGCTGGAGGAAATCAGTTTCAGATGCTAACATGTGGAGCACACTCTGTACAGGCAAAGTGACTGCCTGGAAACAGATGCTTCAGTGACACAGCCTGATCCACTAGAAAAGCCCAGTCTACTTTTGGGGTTTGGGGGTTTTTTTACATTGGCTCTTGGATCTTTAGGCTGGTTTTTATGCCAAGTATCCACCCACAGAAGCTTCTGAATGGGTTATATGAAGGTACTTTACAATATCTTTATAATATGGTACTGCAAAGGAGTAACAACTCACTCCTCTGCTCTCACTTCTGGTGTAATGTTCTGAATGATTTTCATTTAGTTAGGCAGCAGGAGGACAACATTTGTTTAAATTTCCAGAAACTTAATAGAAACCTCATTTCCTATACTCAGGTTTCGACAGGTTCTAAAAAGATGTGGGCCTATATTAAGAATAGGTAAATGAGATTAATCACTGCTGTCCTTTAATAGGGTTCTCAAGCAAAGTGTGCCATTAGGTTTTGCAGGTGCTTTCCTTGAACCTTTCCAGACATGAAGAGGTTCAGTAGTTAGATTGACACCAAATCTTTGAAGAAATCAAGGCCAGAATACAATTGGATCTTATTTATTTTTATTTTTTCCAAAATAGAAGTTAATTTCTGGGGTGGCCAGGTCAGTCACCAAGATTGGCACTCACGTGTGACACAGAAACCAGTCTGGTTCTACAAAAAGTGGGACACTTCATTTCAGATCCCCACAAAACACCTGAACAACAGAACATTCTGCTAGCTTTAATTAAATGTAATTAAACCAAATCCTTCTTGGGGACAAAGCAAATCTTTCACAGTCACTTTGGGAGTGAAGGCCACTGCTGTCATGAGATGGCAGCGTCTTGGGACTGACTATCACATGCTCAGAAGCTGAGAGAACCAATTCCAGTGCACCACTGGAAATATTACACTGACATTTTAGTTCATTTCCCTGTTTGCATCTTGTGGGACTGGTAAATGCAGGGCTAATTCTGTAAGTGCTACATACAGTTCAGGCACCAGATGTTTTCTCAGTTATCACTGTTCTTGTCATCCTGATTTTGTTTTACAGGTGGAATTACCATAGACATATTACACAAAAGCTGTTAGTTACACGTTCTCTTCACCTCACTGACTGTATGTTCCCTGCTTCACCAGCAGGAGCTTAACCATAGCCTAAGGCTGTTTTGTTGTTTACCAATTTATCTCTTCACAAAATGTTAGTCAGGAACACCTTTGCCAAGGAGGAAAATCGTGCTTCAGCTCTGTCCAAGAAAATGAAGATTGAAGTAGAGCAGTTGTGTGAGGTATGATGAACATGGACTTCTCAGATTGCATGTGCTCCAAGTTTTTCAGTATATGGAAGTTTAGGAAAAATGTGCACTAATGGAAAACAAGACCTTAATAAAAGGAGCTAAAGACCTTGTGATGTAAGGCTGAAGAACAGCTGTCTCTTTAAATGGAGGCTCCAGGCCTGAGATGCTCCTTTTCTGCCTGGGCTCATAAGGCAACACTTTGTCTCTCTACATTTGTCTGACACTGCTTTCAGAAAAAATGTCTCAAAACAAACAAAAAATCCCAACCAAACAAACAAAAATAAAACAATCAAAAAACATGGGGAGGGGGTGGTAGTGGGGAAGCTGCAGTGCAAGAGGGGCAGCAACTGTGGAGCGAAGGAATGCAAACCAAATGCAAACTGCTGGTGCTAGAAGAAGTGCAACTGCTGCTAAGTTGTAATAAGAGGGCATGTCACAGAGAATCACTTTCAGTGACAAAGTTGACTGCTGAAGAGGAAAAACAAGCAAAACAGCCAAGCAAGACAGCATAGGGGTATTTTCAAAGGATTCTAAACAAAGAGGAAGCACAAGAAAAAGAGAAGGCATTTAAACTGTAACCAAGATCATAACACATACAAACAACTTGAACAATATGACAGCATAGAAACCCAACAATAGAAACAATAGTTATCCATTGTTTAAAAGAGGTTTCAATGTACAGTCAATAGAATTGCACCTTAGAAAATCTAGATACTACGTTCTCTGTTGCACGCTAAATCCAGAGTTCTAGTTTCCTTCTGACATCTGCAGGAATGTAAAGCCATGTAGAATTTCAAACAATAGAATATTCAAACTTGATTTTAAATTTGTGGTCAGATCTTCTGCTGTAGTATGTAGCCAGTGGAACTGTGCCGAGTTGTGCCAGACAAAGACTGGCTGGAGGCATTTTAATGTCGATGTGTGTTGATCCTTGTTTTATTTACGGCAGTTGGAATTTTTTAATTTCTCTAATAAGTGTCTTTTTGTGAGTATTGTCATCAGATTTGGTCTGATTAAGCACTGTCTCTTTCCTTTTCAGCTGAGGATATACTAACCATTTAAAAATACCTTTGATATTTTGGTTATGGTAAGTAGGAGTTTAGGGTTGTTTTTTAGCTAAAAATATTCCGAATTTTTCTGATGTGTACTTCTGCCAGTGCCCATAAACCCTTTTCATTTCATTCCTGTATGCCAAAACTTTCCAACCTGTCTTAACAGAGTGTTTCATGCACAAACCAAAGCAAATATGAACTCAAGGGATTGTATGGGCAGTTAGTGTTATTAATTTTCACTCACACTCCAGCTCCTGTTTGTTTATGCATGTGTTGCATGCAGTGTGTGTCCAGAGTGTGAACTCCAAGACGGGAGCTGGACTGCTTTTCTATTTCAGGCTCTGGTTAATACACTGAGGGTCAGATTAACAATAACAGTGCCCAGGAATTACTTCACAACGCAGCTGAATGACCTCCTTGTTCTTGGGGTATCAAACTTAATTTGTAGAATTTTTGCTGGCAGCCATTTAGAATGGGAATGCTGGAATATCTGTTCCAGTATTATGCCTCCTTAGGGTGCAAAGGTGACTGAGCTACTCGCCTTTGGAAACAAACACGAGTAACCCTAGCTGCTAATGATTATTATAAAGTTATTAAATGACATCCTGTCTTTTTTATCAGAAATATATGACCAGCTATGAGATTTCCTGCTGCCTGTTTTCCTAGTGCACTGATTTTCTTTTCACGTACTTAAAAACTTCATTTTTAGAATATTGTTGTGCATACTTGAGTTTTTAGCACTAAAGCTACAATTATAATCATTATGCCTTCAACAGGAATTATATCGGTTCTGTCTCTGATAGAAGCTGAAATTCCACTGAATAACATAGAAAACTTATTTAATTTGGAGCTTCATTTCTGAGGCCATAAGCTCACCTGAGCTGTGGGCAGGGATCTAAGTGCAGTTTCATTGCCTGCTTTACAGCTGCTGTGGTCGCCCAGCATTAATCTTTCCAGGGCTGCCCTCCTTCAAGGAAACAAGCCAAGTGGGAACCTCCCTCTTGCTGTTCTCCAGCAGCACAGGGCAGGAGGGTGATCATTTCACCATCCTATTAACAAAAGGAAAACTTCTTTTTTACAGTGCTAAAGGTCAGGGGAGGCTTCCAAGCCAATGCTTCATTTCCCACCCCTCCAGAGTAGGGATGATCTGAAGGGTATTTGAGCACTGCTGCTGGCTGTTGCAGAAGGCGGAAACCTACAGCTTCTGTAGCTGGGTTTTATTACAGACAAAGACACAGCTGCAACAGGAGACAGGCAGGAGACTGCTGGCAGAAAGGGGAAGAAGTTGTTCTAAGAGATTTTCCTGCTCATCACTGTTCCCACATTCACTGCACAGCCTTAAACTTTCCTCTGACCAAAACTTTGTCTTCTGGACTATTCTGGACTATTACTGGTAAATGGAGGCATGGAGAGTTTGTTCACACTTCTGTTGGAGGCAGTAAATTTCTCCTTCTAATTTTCAATGTTATTTACAGATTAGAAACTCCAATATTACACAGTATTATTTTTTCTAATGAGAGAGAGAAAATGGATGCATTCAGAGCACCTGAAAATGAGTCACTTTTGCTCAGTTCCTCTGGTCCTGCCAGATGGGATCCCTTCCATCATCCCTTGGACTCCATCCAGCCCTGGCACTTCAGGCTTCTGGCAGCAGTAATGTTGGTGGTGACATCCCTATCACTTGCTGAGAACCTGGCTGTGATCCTGGTAACTTTGAAGTTCAAGCAATTGAGACAACCTGTCAATTATGTTATAGTCAATTTGTCTGTGGCTGATTTCCTGGTCTCACTGATTGGTGGCATCATCAGCTTTTTAACGAACCTAAAAGGTTATTTTTATATGGGATACTGGGCTTGTGTCCTGGAAGGATTTGCTGTCACATTTTTTGGTAAGCTTGATTTTGTTTGTAGTTGTATGTTCTTTTCCTTCACCTTCCTTCAATGTATTCCAGTAGCTATCCTGCAGCTTCCCAAGTGACTGACTTTGCATGCTTTTGACTCACTGGTTCTTTCCCCAGTTAAATATATTTTGTAGTGGATCTCATGTGTGAGTTAATAATACATATTACTATCTCTGTCGTATACCAGTGGCACAATTGGAACAATTGCATGTACACTGATCACTGAATATGTTAATATAATGAGGAAAAGCATGCTAATAGACTAACAGCTTGGGGGGTGGGGGGGAGGAGGAGGTTGGGTAAAACAACGCCGGGGAAAAATCCTCTATGTGTAACTATCTTCAAGGTTTGTATCTAGGTGTGTGCATGTACGAATAAATAACAGAGAGAGAACAAGAGTGAGTAGCTGCTTTTAAACTGCGGAAAATATCATGGAAACATCTTACACTAGCTACCTGCAGGGTTATAGCAACGATACAGCTTAAACAGTCACTCCACACACCTACTTTTTTTGTGATTCCTTTTCTTGACTTTGTTTTACTAACTACACAAAAAGTATAAGAAGTACTCTAACAGGGAATATCCTCACCACATAGATCCCTGTGTAAATACCTCTCTGCAGAAGAAATGGAAAATTAATTTTAAATGTGTTCTCTGCTTAAGAGAAACATTCCTGCTTCCCTGTTCCTGTTCTTAAAGCTGCTTTGTAAAGACAGCCTTCTGACTCTTGGCACTGCTCTGAATCAAACGCATTCCTGATCTGCAGCCTGAAAAAGAGCCCCAGGTTGCTCTCAGTCTGGTTAAGTTAGAGAGGGAATGTTGGCAAGGGACAGTGCTGCTAAATCAGTCTGTGGCATGTAAGCTGTGCCTCATGAATAAGGATCAGGCTGTTTCAAGGTTTTGGTGCCAACCAGGTGATATGTGCCTGATAAACTGATCATCTGTTGTTGTGGGCAGCTGTCTCTAGGTCTGAGCTTTATGACAGTCTGAAATATGACATTTCTTGCAATGACAGTGTTTTGAAAATATATCTTAATTTGTTTATTTGGAAGCTACACATTGTTTGCAGCTTTTCAGAGTAGAACTGAATGAAAAAAAGAAGTCATTGTCAGTTAAGTAGCCTGATTAGCTGCTTGGTGTTGCAAGTCATTGTACTGTAGACTGGCAAACTAGACAAATGAAAATCTTGTGCTCTTAATAAATTTTAGAATAATGCACATAAATAACACAATCTTTCATAAACTTGTGTTAATGAAAGAAGTGATGAAGAGGTGCCTGATATAGTGGGTGGTCAAACACTGGGACAGGTTGACCCAGGGTGGTTGTGGAGTCTCCATCCATGGAGATATTAAAAACCCAAGTGGAGTTGTTCCTGGATAACCCGCAGTATGGACTGTGCTTGAAGGGGGGGTGTGTGTGTTGGGGGGTGTGTTGAGCTAGGCGACTTCCAGAGGTGCCTTTCATCCTAATCAATTCTGGGGTGTGGGATCGTGCTTGTTTTTCAGTGAATCTTCTCAATTTTTGACACTGTGTTTTCCTACAGGCATTGTTGCTCTCTGGTCTCTTGCTCTGTTGGCTTTTGAGCGGTACATTGTGATCTGCCGCCCATTGAGAAATATGCACTTGAGTGGGAAGCATGCAGCCCTGGGTATTGCCTTTGTGTGGACCTTTTCCTTCATTTGGACCATTCCACCAACGATGGGTTGGAGCAGTTACACCACCAGTAAGATTGGAACTACTTGTGAGCCTAACTGGTAAGGCCACTCTTACAGGGTATGGTAAAGAAATGGAACTTGCAGCTCAGGACATCTTAGGGACAGGAATTTAAGGAAAGGTTTAAGGATGATGTACATCTCTGCAAAAATGGATGTAAAGGAAGTTCTAGCAAAACTGAGCAAAATTCACCAAGAACAGTATTAAAAAAATAAAATCTAAAGGAAATCAAAAGGAGGAGCTTCCACCTCTGATGACAACTGTCCTGCACCTTGTGCTTTTGTCAGGATTCATACAGGACAAAGAGAAAGGTTTTTCAGAAGACTGGGCAAAGCCCTGAGCAACCTGGTCTGACCACATAGCTGACTCCACTTTGAGCAGGAGTTTGGGCTACATGTCCCATCCTCCTGAACTGTCCCACAGCTCTAGGATACTGTAGTCATAGGATCCTGTCCTAGCCCGTGGCCCAGGGCTCCATCTGGTCATATGATTAGAGCTGCAATGAATGAAGCAGTTGACAAAAATACTAGTGACAGCCTTGAACAGCAAAATTAGTACTTCAAGAAATTATGAGGAACAGAGGTTAGTAACACATACACAATGTATTTTGTGTTTTATACAGGTACTCAGGAGCTTATACTGACCGTACCTACATTATTTCATTCTTCACAACCTGTTTTATAGTGCCTTTAACTGTGATTTTGGCATCCTATGGAAAACTGGTGCAGAAGCTAAGAAAGGTAAGAAGCAGCACTTGTAAGTAAAATTTCACGTGTGTATGCAAACATTTTGAATTTTTGTGTTCAATTTTCTATGAAGATCAGACAAAAGCAGATCAAATTTCCAGGCAGCAAATGCACTCATTTATCATCCCTTGTAATTTAATTACCCTTTCACAGAAACTCAAGTTATGGTTAGACTTTTCAAAGTGTGCAGTTTGCAGTCACTTATCAATGCATCTCATTAGCCAAATCTCATACCGATGAAAGAATGTCTGCCTCAGAACAAAAGCAACTGAATGACCCAGTGTTGGTCTGATTGCAATCATTCTTCAATTTAGTGATGTTTCTTAAGATTCAAACCTGGTAAATCAAAATTTAGCTTAAAATGACTGTAAACATTAAGGGTGCTGGCTAATACTCTACAACACATGCAGAGTAAGTTTTAGCATATATAATCTAATGCTGTGTAGTAAATAAAATATTAGATTGTCCAGGAACATTTAAAAGACTTGGGAAATGCTTTTGAATTTTATTTAATGATTATGCTGACTTGATCTAAAAGAGTATCTGCAACAAGTGAAAAAGAAGACAATAAAAGAGGAAAATTCATATTTGGGAAAGGATTTTGGGACAATATTTTTATTTCTATTTACTGCTATTAGCTGTCTTGCCTTATTCCTTATTAATAAGTTCAGTGAATTTCTTCAGTTTATTGATGTTTTGAAAGTATTTGGGATAACCAAATGCTTGTATTTATTCTCAGTGTCATTTTCTCTAAGTAAAACAAAACAGAAGGCAAATGCATAAAATCTTATTTTCTCATTAGAAAATACATGCATTAGGAACATGCATACTGCAAGTGACATCAGCATTCCTCTAAATGGATTTTTTCATGACTTCCCAGGATGCATTTGAGGGAGAGAAGGTTAAGTGGATGATGGGAGGTTGATTTCAGTGTAAAACACAAGAAATGTCCCAGACTGAATGTGAACCATAGCACAGACATGTTACTGCTCACAGTGCTCATGGTGAGGCAGCAAAGGGTCTGGTGGTGTGAGGGGGGGGACATGAATTACAAGACATTGAGATACTTGAAGAAAATCGCTGTTGATGACTCAGACTTTCCTGAGATAACTTGTAAAACTATGATTCTGTTATTCTGAACATCCAGAACATTTATCAGTATTTTATTTTCCCCTGTCCAAATATACCCACAGAGGAAATGGAATGGAGAGAGCACAGCCAAAGCGGCACTGGTGATAGGGCATGAAAGGGAGGGATGTTAACCCAACAGAGATGGTGTGCAGCCAAGCATTCAGCGCTATGATGGGTCTGCCAGAGCAGTGGCTGATGTGCTACTAGGATGCTTCAGGAGGTATACAGAAAGGGCCATTTCTTTCCTTCAGGATAGCTACTTTTAGCAGCTGCAAGTTAAACCAAAAGCAGGTGAGATGAGATAAACAGGGGGCAGAGAAGGAAAATGTCACAATCAGTCACAGCAGAAGCTAGTGAATGGTCCATCTTGCCATTTGGGTCAGGTTGGGGTATTTTCTGGAAGACTGATCTGTGCCATGTAGTGGGTCACAGCATTGGCCTGGAGCGACTATTGTGTGACTTCATGGCTTACTTTCTCACTCCTTTTTCTGTTATCCAGAAAGAATAGTGTTAATGTTAAAGAAAAGAACAAATCACACTTCTCAGGAAGTTGTGAGTTTCCCATTGCCTTTTGCAGCTTAGAGACCTGGCAGACCACACAGCTGGGAGATGCTGGGGCAGCCTCAGGGCACCACATCACAAATGATTTAGCCATAGCCTATGCCAGCCCTTGCCTTTGGCTTTTTTTTGCTTTTGCAGAGTGATGTAACTGTCTGAGTCAGCCTCTGTTACTTACAATAGCTTAAAACAAATTCTGGTGCAGAAAAGCCAACTGCCTGGAATATAGTCTTTAAATTTATAATAAATTGCCATAAGCTTATATCTCTCAACTAAGCTAATTTTTACAAATCTGATTGCAGTGAACAGAACTGGTGTCTTGATGTTTCCAGCCAACCCACTTCCCAGATTTTGATGGCCATTTCCCATGGTTGCCACAGTGCAGACTTGGTCATGTGGGAAATTGGTTTGTCTTAGAGAAGTCTGCTAGTCCCTCAGTCCCTGTGAACCCAGCCTTACAATGCCAACAGTAGCTTTCACTACAACTGCAAAACTAATGAAATAAAGAAACTTCAGGAAAAGATCTAATTAACAGTTTATAATTGGGATAAATTATTATGGCACTATTCCTTTGTTTGCAAGATGGTTCTCAGTTTCATGTTCTCAGATTCAAAAAGGAAGGAATCTACTGCCATCCACAAAAAGCCATAGTTGAGATAAAGGCCAGGTGGATGTGAGACAAGGGTGAAACAGACAGGAGATTTTGTAGCCAATGTAGCTCCATAGAAGCTAGTGATATATGGCCAGTTGTATCACCCAAAAACGTAGCCCTAATTGTTTCATATTTTTAGAGGTAAGTTACTGTTAACAGATGATACCAGTTGCTTGTTCTGTCAGGGTCACTGTTTCTGAATAGAGGCCAAATCTTATCTCTGATCTGACTTAAAAATCATTAGGATTACTTTTCTCACAAATGGAATTTAAAGGTATTTCTGTACTGCCTTGGGGTGGGCTGATGCAACACCCATAAAGTTATCTGAGCTAGATTAACTTTTGTGGGGCTGGACAGCAAACCTGTGCCATCGCTTCACTGCTTGTGACTTGGCTGAAGTCTCCGGGGTGTCTCTGCAGGCTGCAGTTGTGCCTGACTGCAATTAGATTGCTACAGAAGTTGCCCTGGTAATTGCTTTTTGCTCTCACTTTGACAATAAAAATATAAAGATACTTAAGCAAAGGAAATAACAATGTACAGTAATTCATGTCCCTCAGCAGTAACTCTTGACATTCTGTGGTCCAGTAACAGCATCCTTATGTGCTGCCATACTCACGGAGAGTAGGTCTTTCCTTCTAGCATGGCAGATTGTTAACCTGCTCACTAAATTCACTGGTTGAAGGCCTTGTTGTTTTCTAGAATCTTCTATTCTTTTCTTTACAGGTGTCAGATACACAAAGCAGGCTGGGAACTACCAGGAAACCTGAAAGACAAGTGACTAGAATGGTCGTTGTTATGATCATTGCCTTTCTAATCTGCTGGATGCCGTACGCCGCCTTTTCAATCCTAGTCACTGCATACCCCTCCATTGAGCTGGATCCTTGTCTGGCAGCAATTCCAGCTTTTTTTTCCAAAACAGCTACTGTTTATAATCCCGTTATTTATGTCTTTATGAACAAACAGGTACTGTATGCTCTCAAAATGTCTTTAACACTCATATTTTGTGATTTTGTCTTGCTCTATAATGAATTATTTCCACCTACCTACTAGGTAACTATGTTAGCTTTTATGATATGCTAGCATTGCAACATCCAGCATTTAGAACAACATCAAAAAAAAAATCACTGTAACAGGCATGATAACAAACTTGAATAGATTTATGCTATGTAGCTACTAAGAGTGGTGGCACCAAGCAGAATATAAGCATGTAAGTGAAAAGAAGAAAAATAGTAAAGTAACTGTTGAATAAGTGATGAATACGTTTATTTGCTCAATGCTGCAGAGAAAGCTATTGCTTATCTTGCATGCTATGGACAGTACCCTGATCTCCCAGTATGTGGCAGATGTCTGCTGGTTTTCCCTTGTTCGTGGTTACAAACAGCATGGAAAGAAACTGTCTTTGAATAGCTGGGAATCAGCATATGAAAGCAACTCATGAGCCTGGAGAAATGACCAGTTTTGTCCATTGTGGTTAGTAACAAGCAGAAGAGGAGACTTAGGTTTTGGAATAAGATTTTCCAGTAGTCTGGGTCTTCTTAGAGCATCATTATTTCTCAGTTTTAGAGTTCTTCATGGTGATGCCAGCAGATATATTTTATGGGGCTAGGTCTTTATACTCACAACTGACTCAGAAGATAATTTTCAGGAGTTTTAGCTAAGTCACAGACTGCTCTTAAGAGATGTTGTAAAATTTCACCTGTGTTTTGATTGATCTTTTTTTCAACCTTCTAGTTCAGGAAGTGTCTGATTCAAATGTTCAGCTGCAGTGCCATAGAAACTACAGAGTCCAACATGAACCCGACTTCAGAGAGAGCAATACTAACCCAAGACAAAAGAGGCAGTGAGATGTCCACCATGGCAGTACGTAGCACCATTTCTAAGAGGAAAAATGGAGATGAACACAGCAATTGCTGATCTTCTGCTTAGTTGGCAGCTTCATAAAACAAAATCTGTCCCATGTAGGATCATTAATGCAGTGCCAAAGCATATTTCCTTGTTACCGTCACTTAATACAAATGTTGTCAGTAGGGACATTAAGCTCCTGTGAATAACGGCTTTTGAGATTCCAGGCTCCTGAATGATATAAGATTTTCTTGGCTCTGCAGTTACAGCCAAACACCCAACCATAAGGTGAGTCCCTTCCTCCACTGTGTTGTTCTTCGCAATCCACAGCCTGCTTGCTCCTGAAAATAACATCAGGAGAGTGCAGTGTTGCTGTGCTGACATGTAGCACAGTAAGGATAGAAGAGTTTTACACTGATGATGGCTCCTTGATCAGCTGGACAAAAACATGAACTGACACAGGGCTTCAGTAAGCTAACAGACAAATAAATAATATCTAGCACTCAGCTGACTCCATTTCAGGCAATGGAGGTTCTGAGGGGAATGGGTCTAAGCGCTTTCCTGGTTGGTTTGGGAATTTTTATTAAAAAAAACCCAACAAAAACCAGAAGAAGCCCAAAGCTCTGCACTTGTGTCTGTTCTTGGTGAAAATCTCAATGGGCCACTGAAATCTCCAGCAGCTTAGACAAACCATCCAGACTCCCAAGCACTATTTTAATAAAACAAGATCTATGAAGAGCTGTTCATATCCTCTCTCTGCATCCCCTCTTTGTCAAGAAAATATTCTGTGCTTGTGGCAACTTTTGGAGTAAATTAATTCGGACTAGATGATTTTTTTAGGTGCCTTCCAGCTGAACTATTCTATTAACTGAACCTTAGAACAGGAGTTAGCAGCATATAGGAAAGTGTAACTCTGCAGGAATGCTGGAGGAAAAGTCAGTAGCACAACTTAGAGTTGTGAAGCTGAGCTTTGAGGGACAAAAATTTTCCCTCGTATGTGCCTGCATTGTGCAGAGTTGAGGTCTGTTGTTTTTTTGAGACCGTGTAGCTCCAAGTGACAACGGTCATTTCTGTTTCTTAGCACTTGGAATTTTCAGAAATCAGTGATTAGAGAATACAAACGCTATGTACACATTATGTTGGAGCATGCTGATGTGTGTATTTCCATTTGCACATTTTGACTTTTCTCTCTTCTGATCTAGGACATGCCCCTCCAGAAAGCACAAACATCCTAGCCCAGTAGGCAAGCTGCAGCAGCCAATAGCACCACACTGCTATACTCCTTTGAGGAGCAGTTGTGTCTCTGTCCCCGCAGTCCTTACTTTCCTGTTTCTGCCTAAGTCACATCTTCCCTCCTTTTAACTGAACTACTGATCCTGGCATAAATCATTATCTTTTTATTATACCTTTGATATCAGAAGCAAGGAGTGCAACAACACATTTTCTGTAAATAGTGAAAAAGAACAGAACTTGCCAGCTTTCCATGGCTGTACTCCATCTTGAATATTTAATTCACACAATGACATGCAGCAATACACTTAGCTTTAGCAGAATATTATGCACATGTAAAACCAAACTAGTCCATGAGTGTAATAAAGACAGACTTCTGTTTCAAATAACCTTTGGTGAACAGCACACAGAATGTTTCTAAGACCTGGTTTATCAGATTTTGAGTCCTACATAAGATCTATGCCTTATTTAATGCATTTTAGAAGAAACAGCAATGGCACGCTATATTTAAATGCTCTAGTATGGAAATCCATTATTTCTAGATAAGGCATTAATACAGTGTGACATTGAAACAAATGTTGCTCCACAGTGTCATAGAGAAGCTACACTAGCTGCATACAGTACAGGTCTTAGCAATAGAAATGTGATATGGAATGAATCTTCCAGTGTTCAGTTTTACTTCAGAAGATTACAATTTCTTTACACCGAATAAAGACATTATGTTTCTACCAGATTTTTCCTTCTCTTTTTATTTTGCTAAGTTACAACTTGAAAAACTGAAGTGCCCTGAAAAGGAATGACAGGATACCTGAGAGATCTGTGGTCACACCTGGTGCCAGAGCAGTTCCTGGCTGAGTTGGAAGTTGAGAACTATTCCTGCTGCAAATGAGGATGTTGGTGGATGAGGGAAAGGTAACACAGACAGACAATACAAAGCATATCCTGAAATGCTGGCATCTTGCAAAGGCCGAGTTCTTCATGTTCTTGTGCTCAAGAGGATACAAAAGGTGCAGCTCCCACACAGGGGTGGAGGGACAGGCATGGGCAGTGAGGACTGCTTGGGTGCCCATTCCTCTTCTATCCCCTTGCAGCATTCACACCAGTGGACCTACAAAATAATTCAGCCCCATATGTCTGCACAGCCCTGGCTTTCCAGTGTATTTTGCTTTAGCAATCTAACCACTGAGGCAGCAATGACAGCAATATGTCAGAGAAAGCAAGAGCTCTTCACTCCTCCTCCCTGTCATCAGTCTTCTTGTGGGGATGTGTTTGGGTTGGGGGTCCCACATCTGCCACCCCCACTTCTTAAGGCAATGTGGAGCTTGCTAGGGGGAGGGAGAGTAGTCTGCTTCAGGGAGTAGTGTACCTCGCATTCAAGACAAACAGATTAGAATAGGTAAGTCTGGATACCTGCTTTAGGCAACTGCTGAATACTTTTTTAATCAAATATTCATCATCAATTATTCACTAGGAACTTTTTTTTAAAAGATCCTTTAGAAATGTATACACAAAATGTGATTTCTGTAAAGCTTTCTCTTAACACTCCAAACGGTCAATTTGTTTGGTCCTGCTTTTCTTCCCCTTTACCCAACTGCCCATTGTTCTCATTACATTGTTCTCATTTAGGAGAAGAGGAAACGGCCTCAAGTGGATAGGGGAAGTTTAGACTGGAGATGAGGAACAATTCCTTCCCCAAAGGGTGCTCAGGCATGGGAACAGGCTGTCCAGGGCAGTGCTAGAGTTACGATCCCTACAAGTGTTCACACACTGTGGAGATGAGGCCTCAGTGCCATGGGTTAGTGGCGGCCTTGTCAGTGCTGGGAATGGTTAGACTGGATGAGCTTTAATATTTTATATAAATGCATATAGATAAATGGATCCTCTTTTAAATAGTTCATAAGTATTGTGAGACAGGAAGGGTAAGGTATTAAATTATTATTTGTATGCATTTTTTGTGTTTATTAGTGTGTTAAAACAGAGAGGTATAATTTGAAAGCAAAAATTCCTGCATAGATTTAGATTTTCTCTTTCAAGGGTATGTTGACCTAGGTTAATCACATGTTAATGGTATTAGATATAGTAAATCATGAAGAATTAGCAGAAGTGTTAGTATTTAATTAAAAGCAACAGAATTATTTTATCTCCTGAGAAGGTGAGGATACGTACAGATTTGTAGTACAAAATAAAGCACCAAAACTTGAGTAATGGCAAAGAAAAATAAATGCAAAAACCTTAGAAAATAGCAAGTTAAAATGACAATTGCCATCTGATACCTGGCTATCTCATCCTCAATGCAAGTCACCCTTGGTGAAGTGGTACTAGTGAGCCTTTTAGAATATTTCACTTACTTAGGATAACCTGGTTTGCACCTGTAAATTGAGGACATCAGTTTGTAAAGATAGCCAAAGACAGTGTCTCCAACTAACAAGAATGGAAGCACACCCAGTTAATACACTAAGAGGCAGTGTGAGGTTAGCTGTAGGTCGCATTGCCATTGTGCGTGGCGGGGTGGATCATCTGACATCAAGCTTTGAATTACTGCACTCAAAACATTATAAGGAAGGGTATTCATAGAGGACCATAAGGGCAGTGCTGACGTTTCGCCACAGAGCAGACAAATAACCTTGCCTTTTTTATAAGGGAGAACTACAGCACAACAGGAACAACACAGGAATCCTTAGACTGAAAGAATTTATAGGAATACACTGAAAAATCAAGACATTAAGCCCTGGTTCCTTTTGCCTAGTCATAAGCAATTCCTAGAAAGAGAAGGCAAGATTTTTTCCTATAGCCTGGTACAAGAATCAACACTTCCCATCCATCTGCAGCACTCCTGCCACAGCTGCCCAAACACCTTCGTAGTCAGAAGTTCTAACAGCCTTTTTTTTTGTTTGTGCAAACCCAATTTTCATGTACATTTTTTCTCAGGGGAAACAGTTTTGAGATAGCTTTCAGGGACTGACTTTTAGAAAAAGATTTCCTTAATGTTTGCTTAGAAACTGCAGCATTTTCTGTACTTTTCTGGTTATTAAAGTTGGAAGACAATAAGAAAACACAGAAAAAAGAAACCCCATATTTTCCTATCCATTATTAGAGTCTTCAACTTATTGCTGTTCCCTGGATGGCGGTAAAGCACTGGCAGTATTCTTTTCACACGGGAGTCTTAATCAAGTTGTTAGTTTTCAAAATTAAAGGTAATTTTAACCACTTTCTTACTGTTTGTACTCAACTGTTCTGCTGTTAATCAGTTCACCTGACCAGGATATAAGTGACACATAAGCTTCATCAGCTAAACCTGTGTTCCTAGTGTGAAGCTCTATCTTATGCAGAAACAGTTCATGTCTAATTCCACACGTAGAATTAGACATGTAGAATTAGACATGTAGAATCAAAACTGTTCAGATTTGAATTGTACTCATTTCACATGAGCCTGTTTAGCACACTTTAATAGATTATATTTATGATTGTTATATGATTTTGCCACTCTCTTAGACAAACACTCTGACATGCAGCATGCACAGACATAAAAACATAGGCTGCAACAGGGTGATATGAAAATTAGTGGTTTTGGACAAATAGAAAATTAGTATTAGAACCTAATTAGTCTTTATTTCATCTGGAGAAGGAATTAGTCTTAATAGGACCACAGAAGCATCACAAAGGTTTTCTTTCCATCAAGTAAAGCCTACATTGAACAAACATTAATCAATCATTCTCATAAAACACAGGGTGTCTGCAGTATTTCTCACTGTCCATAGCACTGTTCTTTTTCAGGCCCTCACAAGGGCCTGGAAGTATTTTCTGGAAGAGGCCAGATTTTGTTTGGTTTATTACTGGGTACTCCCATAACTGTCAGTAAAGCCATTTTCCTCTTACCTGCTGGACATACACAACACATGTTTTCTTGAAAATGTGTACCAGTTCTCCAGCATTAACATTCCCTGTCCACAGTGAGATGACATCTCTATGTCTTTGATACAAATATGGAATAATAAATCTGTGGCAGTTCTCATGTCAAAATACCTTCAGTAGTGCTTTTCAGGTGGAGAATAGCTTTTTTCCTGCCTGTCAGTCACAGAATAGTGCTTGAAACATGTGAACACATTGATGCATCGATATGGTCCAACCAAACGATATTAGCCCTAACACAAAGTATTACAGAGGTCCCAGAAGTTGACTGTTAAATCTTCCAATGTAATGCAACAACAAGAAACTTAGAATTAAATCAAAAAAAAGGGAGCATGTTCTGCTTTGGCTTTTTGGGGTTTTTTTGAGTTGCACACAGTGACTGAAAAGACACCTCTTGCATTATACGGTAGGAGCACAGCATGAACATCTTACCCTACACAAAAATTAAGTTATGCAATGGATGGTGTTAAAGGCCTTAAGATTTCATGACTCAGAAGTGTGAATGCTGCCAGGGTCAATCTGCTCACACTTAGTTGTGAACTAATAAACAGGCTCTTGTGTCCTTGAATGTTTGTTTTGCCACAAAAAGCACGCCTAGAAATCACACCCCTTCTCTCTGTTTTCTAGCATTATTTACGGTTTGCAAAATTACCAGTGTAACACTACTCCATTCTTCTGCTTGTGATCACTTATTACATTTTAATGATGTAACAGAGATAAAAAACCTGACCTTCCTATAAATAGTCCATGACACTGGGGGATAATTACTTTTTTGCTTAAAAGCATCAGCAATAATCCATCCATTTACTTGTTTACAATGGAAATAGCATTTTAAAAAAATTATAAATTGTAGTTGCCATAAGAGCTACTGTTGTGTTATGAGGTGATGCTGGTTCCTTTGGGGTAACAGTAAGAACGGCACTGACACTCTAGGCAAGCTAAATGGTCTATTGAGTAGCAAATGGAAATTATGGAAAATTTAATTGCAACTTGAGGACCCTTCTGATGCTGAGAACCCCAGTGATAGCTCCTACTAACAGCACATACAGGAAGTGTTGCTAAGCGTGGTACATATGAAATATCACAGAATGTGCTTAGCTTATATATCAGATCACTCATGATAGCATATGGGTCTCTACAGCCAAAGCCTGTGGTTAAACTCTGCCTAGATTCTGGCTGAAACTACTATCTCCTAGCTACAATGTCTTCTGCAGTGGTCCACCACAGGTGCTCTGCATTTCTAGTTGTACCAGCGTTTTCTTTTGGGGAAAAATTAAATCTCTTCTTGGGGCTGTATATTCCTGAGCTACAAACCTGAGGTCATGGCTGAGCTCTGGCATGGAGAAGGGAAAAAAAGCTTTCAAAATCAATTATTTCAGTAAGAGATAAAATACTGAGGTTTAAGAACAGATCATCCAGGCTATTTTCCATAGCCTCAAATCTAGAGGAAGAGTACAGTTTAAAAGGTCATAAGATCAACTCACCTCACCCACCCGCTGGCAAGGAAGAAGGTGAGGGCTTAGTCACTGAATGGTGTCTTGGTACACTTCAAAAACTTTTCATTCTTAGTCCAGCAACAGACAATGCCATTTTTCCAGGGATTCACTACTGCTTTTTGAAGATACAAATATCTTAATATGCAGATTTTGTTCCTTCTCAGCTGAGTTTGTGTTGCCAAGGGCTCTGAAAGTAAAAAGGCAGCTTAGCAATCAAATCAAGTTTGATAAACACATTTCTCTGCATTCCTGGCTTTAGCTGCAATATTAAGTCCTGCTTACCTTTGTTTCCTACTTTCTCTTCCAGTCACCACTTCTTCAGGCTCAGTCCAAAACCCCAAACCAAAACATGTCTCATGTTCTCCTTCAGCTTGCTCTTACCTGCAGATCTGTGACTCCACTCAGAGGAGACCTTTTCTCACAACAAATACACTTACAAAGGAGGCAGGATTTTAATGGGATCCTGCAGTGAGATGAGGCAACTTGTCTAAGCCTAAGCAGGTCTAGCATTCACATATGCTTTGAGTCGCCATGATATTCCTCTACCACTATTTCAACCACTTGCACTGAGGATGAGAACGTCGTACCACAGATGAATGCAGGGCAGACAAATTTATTCACAGTCTAGATAGAGGAAAACAATACATATTCATTGGCTAAAACCTTTTCTGTTTAAGTTTGACCTCAGTGAAAATTATTATCCAAGAAAACAGAGTCATGAACATTAACAATATTTCTCATCTCAATTATTGAGAAATATAATTTGTAAATGATTAGTGAAGATTCTTAGAAAATTTATGATAATGTTCTTTATTATTATACTTTGCATTATAAATTGTACTATTCTTTCTCGTTATCACATTTATATTGAAGCCTCTTTTCTTTGTCACAAAGAGTTAAAATCTCCAAGAGAATTTAAGAGCCTTTCAGTAATTTGGCACATCAGTTTTAGCTCAGCTATTATCTAACTGCATCAAGATATTAATGTAGTCATCTCTCTTTAGTCTCAATGAATTGCTATAAAAATGTCAAACAATTAGATTATATTGGCCAACATAGCCCTGTTTGATTGAGTACGGGTGTAGGCCACGTCCATTGAATCATACTGACGAAGAAGCAGAAAGGCTTGTAGAACTCCAGTGCAAATTTATTTCAATATACTTACCATTTAGATTTCTAATGTCAGTACTTACAATATGAATAACCAAAAAATGCTAAATAGGTATTTTAAGATGGAATAAAAGTCAATGTCATTCAGGACAAATACTAATGAAATCTGTTGGAGGAGAAAAAGAATAGCTATAAAAAATAGCCAGTATGCTGGTACAAACATAGGCACTGCTCCATTGCACAGTTGTGATGATACCAAAACAGCAAAATTAACATCTGAATCAGATGAATAGTGCTGCTTAAATTCTGTCTCTGCCTGGAACAGAAAATAGAACACATACTTTTGTGTCAGAAAAACAATCAGTGATAAATACTTGACAGATATATTTGGTTACAAATGCCTCAGTGTTGGCTTCCATGCCATTTTGGAAGTTGGTGACAGTAGACTTCCCTTTTTCTGCATGTACAATGCGTGCACCAAGTTGCATGTGAGCCCTGTCATGGAATGCACAGGAAGGTACAAGACCTTAGAGATGAAATACCTCTCAACCATCTGGTGTCCACACAGACCACATGTAATCAAAATACATAACACCTATGCTGTTAAAACTTAAAAGCTGAAAGCAGTTTCTGTTCCATACATGATAAAAATTCAGTACCTGGTTAAGTTGTTCACCTTTTGTTAGAACAGACACATAATAAGCAGATCATATTAGCAGTCTTATCTACATGGCATGGTCTTCCTCAGCTGAAGAAGTCTGTTCCCACACTACTCCAGCAAACCTTTATCCATGTGCACCTGTGCTAGTCTTTGGTCTTGAGCAGCACTGCAGGAGAAAGCACCCACCTGTGATGTTAGGTTGTAAGGTTACAGCCTGATCATCCTAAACAGAAAGGCCCAGTGAGGATCAGATGAACAGTGACAAGGAAGGAACTCTAGTAACCTGAACAGCATAAGGAGTCAAGCAAGTGGCTACTCTTGGGGCTATCAAAGGACAATCAGCCTGTAGCTGCCCTGGGATGAAACATAACTGAGGTGGATCAAGAAGAGAAATTCCCTGATCACGTGCACTGCAGACTGAAGGGCGTCATTGCCTACAGAAGAATATAGGATGCAGAGAAAAACAGTTATGGACTTCCAAAATCTAGTATGAGATGGTTTAAGGTGTTTATGGGAAATTATGAGACTTATGGGATGTTTAGTGGAAAGACTAAAGCTGGGGAATAGGCGGGCTCAAGATGCATCCGGTGCAGGGAGATAGAGGGGAAACAGGCTAAAGGAGGACAATTGCATATAAACAGGCTGCTATGTTATATGTTGTCTGACTTGAGACCTGCACCTGATAACCACGATCTATTCTACCTTCTCATTAATCCCACTTCTAACTATATTCTCTGTGTGTATGCTCTCTATTCTGAGAGGGCATGTGCAAACACTAATAAGCTTCCACTTGCTAAGGTAAGCTAGTGAGTAGCCAGTGAGTAGGATAAAAAATCTGAGTAGGGACATCCAGGGCTTGCATGTCTGCATACTGGCAACTGGGGAGATTACATATTGCATAGCAATATGTAATTTAGCTGCTGAGAAACAGCAGCTAAACTTTGATCTGATTCACATGCCTGGGTTCCAGGGAACAGCTCACCAGCAAGAATAGCTCAGAGACAGAGATCAGGCAAGAATGTGTAATGGAATACAATAGCTAGGCTCAAAATGAGACTAAAGTGTCAGGAGAAAATATTTCCATTTGCTTTCACAAGACATAAAAGTAGTGGCTGGATGTGTATGTATATGACAATGAGGGCACCGGTTTACATTTCTTAGACATTGTGGCTGATGCTTTAGCAGGGCACTAACGCAGGCAGGAAAAACTGAATTTGCTTCTTTCTTGAAAAATCATTCCATGGCACTCTAGGTAGTGAACGCTGTTCAGGGTTGGGAATTTGGGAAGTATTACTGTGCTGAATATGGATAACTCTGCATGGAAAAGAAGGCACTGCTCTCTCAAAACTCATTCTGAACTGTCATTGCATTATTTCTATGTGGATATCACAGACCGGGTAAGCAAGAGCTCCTACAAGAGTCATATTTTGTTGTACCTTTTTACTAATTATTAGTCAATGATGAAGACAACAGCGTGACTTCTAAGTAACATCAGGTCCTGATTCAGTGACCATGTCTGCAATAGTTTTTCCTTTATTAGATAGTATGACAATATCATTCTTATGGCTACATGTAATTTAGCTGCAACCTCACTGTCAGGATTAACAAAATGAGTACAGCTAGCCATCTATGTACCTTAGGGGCAGTACATTTCATACTTATATTCTGTAAGCTACTTCAAGATTTACAGGTCCAGATAAATTCCGAGGACATGGCAGAACTACAAATATTTTTGGAAACCCATTCTTCTCTTCCAGCAGAAACTCGTAGTTAATTCTCTGACAGTGCAGTGACAGGGAATTAATAAGTACCTGTCACATCAGTAGAACAGACTGTTCTGGCTGCTCCAAGAATGCTGAGAACTTCAGCAGACAAGCTTATCAGTACTACAACTAGGGCAGGATATCTGCTCTGAGCAGACTAAATGCATCACAAACCTTTTTCTCCCTGCATTCCTCTTCTCTTCCAGCTCTATCTGCAATTCCATTGTCACTGTCCAGTCACCAAGTTTACTTTGTACCCATGAGATTGTTCTCCATGCCATCCAATAGTTTTCCAAATTACCACTTCCAGCTTACAATATGAAACCCTTTCCCTCCACTGACTGATTATGTTCATGCCTTCGTTGTGCTAATCAAAACAAAGTGTGAGCAGTGATCTCTCACTTAAAATCTTGGCACTAAACAGAAAAAGATGAGAGAGAATAGCAGTGTGGACACTGTCACTGTGATAGAATTAGTAAGTATGATCTAGTACCCAGTACTCAGTCAGATAGTAAAACACCCATAATATATAATGTTTTCATAAGGAAGTCAATACAGCTTATGATTATCCAGGGAAATTACCAGCTGCATGTTTGAAAAACACAGGTTTGGGGTTTTTTTTGCAGCAACTCTCCCTGCAGTGCAGCTACTGCGGAATTCTTTCACAGTTGATGTCCTTGTGCAAAATGAAGAAAAAAAAAATTAAAAAAAAAAGGAATTTTAGACAATAATGGACCTAATTCAGTTTACTTCAGTGTTCTTACTGTAGCTTATATCAGAGTACCTGTAGCAAGGAAAAGTTAAGTCAGCTCTTGAATTATTGAATATGTGTACCGTAAGCCCATAAAAATGGTCTGAACCATTCATTCTGGTAAGAAACTTGTCTTGTGACAGTAACTTTACTTCCCTTAAAAAGTCACTGAGGGAAATACAGAACATTATAAAAATATTTTCAGATGTATGTTCAGAAAATAAACACTATTTCCTCATTAGTGCAGCTCCATTGCAGGTTCCTGGAAAAGGTGCTCATCTTTGTGGATAGCTAGTTTCTCCTAATAATTTCAAATGGTAAATCTGTAGTATGAGACTATTAAGAAAAGCAATAGGTCACAAAAAATCAGTTACAGGTAAGAAGGGAGTACTGGAGCTCCATAAGGATCTTACTTTCAGTTTCACCTTGCCAGTTTTCACCCTCTTCTGCCATCATGTGTCAAGCTGAAGCATTATATGAAATAAAGGAAAAAAAAATTACAGTAATAATTTGGTGATAAATATCTCCCTAAATATTTCCCATACTAATGGACGCTACCACCAAACTGAAAAGCTAAGTGAAAAGAGGGGGATGTTGTGTTTGAAAATTTTAAGAAAGGTAGTCAAATGTACCTAATTTCTATTAATAACATCTTCAGTTGCTGATGGTGACAGAAAACATTAAGACTTAAGATTATTATTACTGAAGATTATTTCCCTTTTTATTTATTGTATCTTCTTAGAGTAAGACATTGGTCTTTATTTCTGAAAGGTGTCTTTATGTTGTTGGCTTCAACTGTATTGAACTTAACTCTGACTTACTATACATACACTCTCCTAGCAGTGGAAGAGTACATTCCACAGTAGATGTACTACTCTGATTACAATGTTTATTTTCATATCTTTAAAAATATACACATAGATAGTAACAAGTAACAAAGTTCAGATTTCAGGGAATATTTTAAGTGGTATTTTACATACCATCAACACTGTTAGTATATCATATGGCATTTTTGTGTAAATGGGAACAAAAATTATTCCTCATACTTTAAGTCTTAAGCAACCCTCTGGACACCTGTGATTTGTTGTTTCCTCTCTTCCCATATTTCAATGAAGACTTTTGTGATTACTGCTTTTGAAACTGGTACCTACTAGGTTTGCAAGAGACCACCCACAGTCTGCTCTCTCTGGAACAGAAATACTTTATCTACTCATTATCTGAGTAATGACTTGGGACTTTTAGTCTGGTAAATACTTCAGGGCACATAAATGTGCCTTCAGTGTTAACTTGGCCACATTCTTGAAATCCATGCTAGTAACTGTTACTATATCTACATAAAGACAGTTCAGTTGGAGGCATGCATTAATACCTGAGAGGTGCTTTAAAATGCTCTCCCTTGGGTCTTCACAGCCACTGAGCTGTTCTTTCGTTTACAACATATAGAGATCTGCATGCATATTGGTGATTGGCTCCCCTCTGACAACCTGTTCCTGGATAGCTTTCAGGTCAGACGGGGTGCCAAAGCAGAGGTCAGAAGGCTCAGCAGGTTGTAACATCATTAGTGTTCAAACTCAGGTGAATGGCCTTAAATAGTCATGGGAATGTATCTTTACAACAATCTCAAATCTGCTCTAATTTCCCTGCCTACAAATACCCACAGCCATCAGCTGCTAAGTGCGGGCATCTGCTTTACCACATCTCTTTGTACAAGCGGTCTGAAAGACCTACTGAGAGGACAGCTACCCTAACTGCGGAGAGAGGAGCATGTGTGAGGAGAAATCCAGCAATTATGGCTTATGGCAGTTGAATTTTAGAGCAGTTGCACCCGGAACTAGTGACAGAGATTTTGTTGGTTTTTTTTTTTTTCTTTTTTGTTTGATCATTTTGTAGCAAACTTGCTGCAGTTCTTCCCTGCAGCCCATTCTGAACTACACACTTCCCTTGGACAGCTACCTCCTAGTCAAATTATGTTCTTGTCCTAGAACATTATCAATAAATTCACCATGATTTTTTTTCTTCTCACATTTTTTAGATTACATACATTTTAGCTGACCAATTCTTTTCATGCTCAAATATATTACGAAATGTCATTTCTGTTATAAAAGCTAATTGATAATGTGATTTGTTATGTTGCTGAGACATAATTCAGAAAGTTATTTTAAAGCCGTTGATACATGGAATAGCACTAACTCTTTAATATTTCTTGTATGAATGGATACAGCACAAGGGAATGATGTGGTGCCATGTAGATGAAATATTTTCAGAAGCTTTTATTCTTGTTGTTTGGGCTCGTGCCAATGCCTTTCTAGGAGAGAGCTCATATGTCCTAAGCTATATCTACTGTAATTTATTCCTTGGTCATTAGTTAGTAGGACTTTTTTCCTCCAAGTTGCTGAACAATATATAGCACTTTGAAAATTAGGAGGTCACAGTCAAAAAAATGGAGAACATTCTCTAGAGTACTCCTCCAAAAAGTAGAAAAATATTTTTTATTTAGTAATCTTTTTATTATTAACATAATAAAAAGAATTTCTCACTCTCGTGAGACCTGGCTGGAGTACTGCATCCAGTTCAGAGGCCCTAGTAAAAGAAACACATGGACCTGCTAGAACAGGTCCAACTCAAACCATTCTGTGATTCTATTTACACAATATTAATACTAGGACTTGCCTTTTTGAATTTGCTATTTGTATGTACTTAATGAAGGGTTTAAAATATTCGTGTCAGTATTTCATTACTATTATTCCCATTGCAGTTATTAGGGAGTATTTTTTCTCTACAAAATCTTAAATGAATCAAAAGTCTTAATTCTATTTTTGTATCTGTAGCTGGAAATTTTGGTCCACTCAATTCATATTCAGTGTTAAAGGAAGACCTTCAGCATGGCACCTTGTATGATATGACTACACTACCATTTTACCTTAAGCCAAGGATCCTCTTGAGTGGACTCATATATTAGGCCACGACGAGATAAACATACCCCTCTTTGCTTCTGTGCTGCACAAAAATTTCTTTTGCTTTTATTGTCACCATCTATTGCCTCACTGTGGGGAGAAAGCTTGCTACTGTTAGTCCAGATTATTTGCTATAAGAGCACCTTAAGTCTTTTGGGGGTTGGGGTATTTTTTTTTGGGGGGGAGGGCTGGGGGGAAAATGCTGTTTTTTAATTTGGTTTTGTTTTTGTTTTGTTTTGATTTCAAACCTTGACCTGAACAGACACAATGTTTAGGCAGATCTTTGCACTGTTTGTTTGAGACCTGGCATGTTTTTCATTCCATGAGCGCAGAAGACATTTGAGAAACTATCTATTTTTCTCTCTCTCTCCTAATTCCAGACCCCATATGAGTAAGCGCTGCCTTATAATTCTCAGCTGATGGCCAAATGACTCAACAATAAATGGAAACATTTCAATTTGTTCTATGAATATGCTCTGAACTATCTATCTGTCACATCCCATTTCTTGGAACAGAATTGTTAGACTCCAAAATTCTTAAGTAAGAACTATTACATTTCTGCAAAAACTTCTAAATTGTGGAAAATGTTTGTGTGTGTCACAAAGATGCTTTTTAAATACAGAGACTCAGGCACATTACAGTGCATTTATCATTAACTAAGTGGGGTCTTTTTATGTTTCCTAATTAAAACTCATGTTTTGCTCACAGAGGAGTCCTGCCACCTAAACTTTCAATCACAATCTGAGGAATATAAACAAAAAATAAAATAAAAGCTTTTAGTTCTTTATTCAAATCAGGTTCTGAAACAGAATTATCTGCAACATTCCGTCTCAATCTTCCTTTGTTCAGTTCATTCATAATTACTGCCTTTAACAGATAAACATACTGAACTCTAAAACTACATCACCTGAGCTGCTCCACCCTTTCTCTAAGCAGCAGGTTCTTCTCCTTTATTGAATTGTCATTGTAAATTTAAAAGAAATATAACATATATTAATTCTTCCATGCTCCTCTTTTTTGAAATCATTCCAAATTCTACCATATATCTTTTCCTGAAGTGACTTTTTACGTTCATATGATCATGCCACTGCCTGTTGCTACAAACATGTAATGGAAAAGAAGATACTATTTCTGGTACTAATTCCTGAATGAATGAACTAGATGTCTTCTTATGTCACAGAATGCATATCAGCTGTCACCTAAAGTATAGTTTATCATCTACTCATGCAGTCCTACTACTATTAATGATTTTACTGAGTGGTATTTAGCACAGTAATATAGAGAATACTCTCCTAATACCCCAGGCAATATGGTTATGACCACACTTCATGGCCCTAAGCCAACTATTTTTTTATTGCCTCAGAAATGCCAGTCAATCAGACATATGTAATTATGCATGCCATCCACTTTTATTATACCTACCCAGCATACATTGTCTATTTGCAGGTATTCTACCACAGTTTCTCTGATTAGTATTTCCAGTATCTTAGCTGCAACAAGTAAAGCTTGCAGGTCTGAAGTTTCCTGGATAAGGATACTCTTTATCAATGCTTTCTCATCAAGCAGTGCTGTCAGACTGTAAAGAAATTTTTATTCATACTCATTCATCTTTCTGACATAGGTTGTTGCAGTGCAGTTAGGGCTAAAGTATCTAATACAAATGCGAATATTTTGGAAAAAAAACACGTTGGTAGATTAAGTAAGCTATTTTCATCAGTTTCAGAAATAAAACCACAGTAGTAAACTATTGTATAAGCCCATTGGGGTATCAATGGTTTTTCTAACCTTTACCGTCTCGCAGTCTTTATCCTGGATTGTTCTCATTATACAACACTATCATTTCTAAAGAAAAAAACTTTTCTGACTTTACTATTTTTGAAATATCTTATTTGAAGAAGATGGAAGTTAGTACAAATTAGTGAAAACTGTCATGTAGCAAGGCAGACAAGGCTTCACGATTCCTCTTGAACATGCTGGTTTTTAAAGCCTTTTACATTACAGAAAGAGACAGCACTAGAAAGATGTCATTCCAGGTAAGAAAAGTGACGAACAGCAAGGAAATACAGTTTCATAGCAATCAATGTGTTGGAGAGTAATGTGGAAATTAATCTAGGAAATAATTAAAACATTAACAATATAGTGGACATTTGCAATACCAAACAAGTGTGGACATTTGCTTCATTCAAGAGAAATTGCTTCTTCAAACTCAGAAATACTTGAGCTTCCCAAATACCATGCCTGGGAATTTAAAAAAGCAGCTGTGTAATAGTGATGTAGTGAAAAGGTACCTGGGAAGACCTAAACAGAAACAAACAAATAAATGTGAGAATGTGGGGAAAGGGACTCATGCCAATATCTGGTGAAACATGACAAGTTCCAGACTTGAAAATATCTTACACTTAATCCTCAATTTTCAGGCTGGATAACTTAAGTACAGTCTAGGATCCCTTCTTTACTTAATTTGTATTGTTACTGAATGTCCAGGTACATGCCATAAAAAATATGTATACCCTACGTCTAAATAAAGAAGAAAATTACATATAAAGGGAATAAAAATAATGCATGTTATGGAACGCAGTTTGACAGAGCAGTTCATATAAGGTTATCTAACTAACTTGTAAGAGCACAGGGGAATGAAGCACAAAATTCTTATTCTACTGTGTGAATAAAAGAAAGTATTTTGCATGTCATGATTTTATAATTATGGTCTATATAGGCCTACAAATCTTACCAGGTTTTAATTAACTATAGCATAGCAGGTAGCCAAGTACAGTATCTTTTCAGTGCCATTTTAATGATCTATCAGGCACACAAAAAAAGTGTATCACAGGAAACAGACATCACTATTTTATTGGGGGAAAAAGAAGAGGAGACACTTAAAATGGTTTTCATTGCAATAGTGATCAAAGCTTCATATTTTCCACAACTGCTAAATTATTTTACTTCTATTTCTACTGTTACCATTATAAATATAGCTTTAAAGTATGCATTTTAAAAGTGCATTGCTGATTAACAGAGCATGTTACAAAATCTATATACATAATAACCTTTTTTGGGGTCTTGGAATAATTTAATATATCCTCATATATTATTCAGGAAAATTATAGGAAAATGAAGAAGGCAGAACTTATTAAACATTTTATTTAATACAACATTGTTTTCTAATTAGCCTGCAACTACTGCTATGTAAGAAGTTAAAATCAATTCAAGTAAAATGATGTTAGTTGGTACATTTTTAAACTATGCTCCTGTTAAATCTTAAACGTAAGAACAAAATACATCAAGGAAAAGTTTTTTGAAATGGAAGTGCTGACAACAATACATTCCAATTCCACTCATGCATCAATGCCCAAAAATACCTGCCTAATTCCCTTTAAAATGTGTTGGTACTCACCAAATTCTCCTAGGAATTCATTGAGTTCAGAAAACATTAGAGTACTAACTAAAATCTCTAAAACCTATGTATTTTATATTTTTCTGACACTTTTTCTCATATCAAACTGTTTACATCTGAAATTGAAATCAGTCTATCAGCAAAACATACATTTCTTTAAGCTCACCTCTCCTTAGGCAATATAGAATAAAGCATCTACTACATCTTTAAATGCCAAGTTTGCCCTGTGCACAGCGCAGTGGCATTCCCAGTAAGAAAAGTCCGACACAAATTACATAATAATTATATTGGGTAAACCATATAGCACACAATTGAAAAAGGACGGATGAGTTGCAGGAAGACTTGAGGAAGTGGTCTCTTCTTCTGCTTTGTCTCTAGGAGAGCTGTGAGAATCCACTTCCACTATAAAAATATTTTAAAAAAGATTATTTCTGAATACAGCTGCAGTGATTTATCACATCTTCTCTTTCATTAATATTTGTGGCTCTCTTACATTTTTTAATAATATAAATAACTGCCGCTATATCCAACAAGCATTTTCTGAAAAAAAAAAACCAAACCAAAACCCATAAAACTAGGCAACGTTTCTTGACTTGAGCGCTCTCCCTCCTCAATTCTATGGCAGTGTAAGTTATAACTAAAATTTATTGCATTTACCCTTAACAGGTAAGTCCCATACAATGAAAAATAGCTATATAATTTTGTAAACAGTGTATTACAAGTTGTTTTATTCAAAAATCCTTCTCCCCTCTCCAACAAGATGCCAGGTGGAATTTCATATATATGGTGTGCCCTTTAGAATGCAGACTGCCTAGTCACTGCAGGTTCAACTGATCTTTTTGCAGTCTATAATCCATACCATTTATATTCTTCAGTGTCATGCTTCTGAGGTAACTTTTCAGTCACACTACTTCATTTTATAACAGTTCAGTGGAGTGTAAATTTTAGCTTTTGGTCAGCTATGACAGTCTCCTTCCAAATTTTACATATGTAAAATACAGAGACTCCAATTATAATATTATATCAGTGGTCTTCCCAGTCACAATTCTTGTAAGATATGTCAGGAAAGATTGTCACAGCTCATCTGAAAGATTTCTCCTATATCACTGAACTACCCATAGATCTAGTTGGCATGCACAGGCAGTCTTCTCTACTAAGCCTGTTAATTCTTACTTTCAACGGAATCTCTTTCTCTGTTAATCTTCCTCTTTTGAAGGCTACGGACTGTCTGCCCAGTTGTCCTAGCAATGCTCAACAGATCTGGAAAAAAAAAAATTGATAGTTTCTGTGAGTTTTCAATTAAAGTATAGAAGACATGAAAATACTGACGATAGAGCCTGGTGTCTTCACATTTAAAACTTAATGAAAAAGGACACCTTTACAGAATTAGTTATCTATCTCTTAAGATAAAAGTTATCTGTAGCTTTTGTTTTCTCCATAGTTTATGTAACTACAGGTTGCAAATCCCTAGGACATTGCCTCTCACCATAGAAATCCTATTCTTACCATATGACCACAAACAAATTCTCCACTAAAACTATTCAAGTAGGTTACTGTTCTGTTTGAAAGATCAACCCATCAAGAACATGGTGGCTCCTGCATGCAGATTACCTCCTACAGAAACTCCAGACAAAACTTGGTGAGGAGCAAAGGAAGAGGAGAGATGGGAGATGAGTAGATATGCCTGCTCCATGAGTGCATACATACAAATGTCCGAAATAACATACCTGCAAACAGAACTGAATACAAACACTTACTCTCAGACAATATTTCTAGCCTTTCCGCATTCTCTTGCAAGGTAGTGTACCACTGGTTGGCTATTATAGAACGAATGCCAGTAAGGCTTAGAAGCATGGCTGACTCTGTTGGTCTCTCTATAGCAATATGTAGACAGCTGAAGAAAAGAAGTCTGAGATCACTAAACTAAAAATGGATGTAATGTATCAATAAATATAACTAAATGTACAATGGTTTTTAATAGAAGGGGAAAGGGTATGATGGACTGCATTTTCTTGTATGCTGAGCATAAAGCCTTTTCTAATATTCTTACAGCACCTTAAATTTAATACAAAAAATTTAGGTAACTTCCACCTACATCTTTTCATGATGCAGTTTCACCATGTGATTGTCCCTGCCATTTTACTGTTCTGGACTAGTTGAAGGAATTGTATTTTGGTTTGGCTGTTCGGGGGAGGCAGAAAAGTAAAAAGTATTATTAAAAAGTATTAAGAAGTAAAACACTAGGAGGTTGTTTAAACACTCGGAGATCTGCATAATTACATCTGTAGATGTGTGTAAAACGTATTTTGCACAAAATTAATTTTAACTCACACACTGTTGCACTGATTAAACAGTATTTTTAGAGAGGCGAACTCTCCCCTTAGGTGTAGATATAAATGCTTCTCCTTGGAGAAGTAAATGAAAATATTTGCAACTCATAATTTTAACGTTACTTTGCAATAAAAATAATCTGCCTTGTTGTAAGCTTTACAGAAATAAACTTTATTCTACCTTTTGTGGATATCAGAGTTCGTAATTCTTTGATGACTTTGCTTGGATCGCACCAGATCTAGAAGTATCATCAAATGGCACTCTAGAAAAAATAGTATGTTATAGCAGTGGAATTTACGCTAACAATAATAATGCCCAACATAATAAATATAGTAAATCAGGCCTTTCATAAGTTACTGAGTTTCTTAGACACAGCTTAAACAACTAATATGAAATTTATATATTTCAGCCAAAATTGTCAATTATTACATAAAAGAACACTAATAAAGTAATCCTAATATTATTTGATGTAGCTTTGATACACTTTTCCACATTGTTCTGCAGACTATTTTCCTATGCCACCTTAGTACAATTAATAATGAAGTTCTTATTACAGGCTAATGTCCTATATAATTCAATCCTGTACTTATCTTGTTAGAGGTTATAGTATGGAGGTATGGAAATGTTACCCATCATAGCTCCTTTATGAAAGTTAGGACCAAGTTACACCTCAAACATTCCTTATTTTCCTTAAAAGCCTCCAGTGAAATAATTTAGAATACTCTTAGAATTAAAAGCTTTCCCTACTGTTCGATTTGCTGCAGCTTAGACCTGTTACTTATTCTCCTAACCTAAGCAGATGAGAAGCAAATTACTTTCTGCTTGGAAAGCCTTTTACATACTTGAGAACTATTATCATGTCTCCTCTCAATACGTTAATCTTTCTTTCTAAAGTATGCTTTATATGTATATATATGTATGACCGCACATACATATTTATTAATAAAATGATGTATGCTAATCTGTGGTATAGCCTTCGGACCATTCTTAAAGTTTTCCACCATTAACTTATTCTATTTGGTCAATATTCTTCTCCAGTTGAGAACTTTGCAAAACTAAGCAGAGTGGGAAATCATTTCATATATCTTGCAAATGACACTCCTTTATAGTCAACCCTATACAGAGCTTAGGGTTTGGGTTTTTTTTTCCCTAGCAATATGATGTTTAATATGTGATACACCTCTCAACTCTATTCTGTAATTCTGCCCCTTAAGCAGCCATTTCCTAACTTATTCATGTTTAACTGATTATTTCTGCTTAGGCATAACACCTCCCTCTAGCCTTTCCTGAACTACCCCCTGCTAATTATCCCCATAAAACAAGGTTAACTTGCGTTCTAATCCTGCAGTTCAGGAGCTGCTGAGCCACATCATTCTCTTCCTTATATCCTGATTCAGCAATGCTACATTCTATTTCATCATGTAAATGAACAACAACAATACTTAATAATATTGGATCCAGGGTAGAGCTCTCAGAAACCTCAGACATGGTTCACCGTTATTAATAAAAGTACTTTTAACATAAAGATTGGATCTACAATAGATTCAAACTCAGCCTGCAAGACAACAGTAATTTTACCAGCTAACAAGTAAAAGCTGTGTAGGTGGTCAGAAAATAAAACAATCCTTTAAGAACTAAAGTAAATTAATTTCAAATTAGTTAATTCCCCATTAAAGGAAATAAGATGGAGAATCAATAAGACTGGAGAATCAATCCTGGCATATTTTAAGAGCAGGGCACAGGGTGAGGATTAACAAGGAGCTCAGGAACATTCCAAAAGTTGTGAGATCTGTAATTGTCTAGTCTACAGACACCTGAACCTTCAACTTCAGGAGTGACCAATGTATGTATGTATGAAGACTTGTTTCTTATTGATTTCCAGTAAATATTTACATATACATGTCTAAATCACTTTGAAACATCAATGCTCTCTGAAGAAGCTTCCTGTTGCTTTGCAGGGCTTCACAATCTGATGTGTACTGTCCTTCTCCATTTTATATCTCAATACAATATAGCAATACAGCCATTCAGCTACTCTGACAAATTCAGCACAACTCCAAAGTTGAGCTTCCTCCAGATGTGTAAGTGGAACAGGAGCAGAAAGGAAGATTGTGAATCCAAAAAAAACCAGTCCTGAATCTAAGCATTATGCTACAACACCAGAAAGACTAAATAGTTGTGAAGCAGAGAAAAAAAAAACCAACCCATCCTTCTCAGAGTCTACAACTGCTCCATAACAGAGTAATCATTCAGCATTAACCCAGTCTTGACAGACAATTCTGCTTTGCTGAATGAAGACTGAGGAATTTTGTTGAAGGGGTACTGCAAAGATTGCTCTTCACAGCAAAAAATACTTCATTGCCAAATAATATATTTCACAGAAAAGGAGAAGAGTTACTGGGAAAATTATCAGGTAATGACTCAATTTTTGGAACTTAAGAAATTCTGACGTTTAGAAGCGGAGAAGCACTAAACTGACTTGTACAGGATAACAAGAAAGCTGTGCAACAGAATACAATCTACATAATACAAAGTTTTCTGGATTAAAACACTGGATGTTGAAAAAAGCCCTTAAATGCCAACATCGATATCATGATAATGATATAGTATGAAATAAACACAACTGGGAACAAAAGGTGGTGCAATTAAGAAATATTTTTAAGTTTGCTTATCTTACTTGGGATATTCATAGCAACCAGTCTGTTGAGTAAAATGTGAGACAGGAATCTCTCCATTCCATAGAACAGAAATGCACTGCAGTTAGTCAGCATCTGCTCCCATTCAGCTTGGCTGAAAGGAAGAAAGAAGAAAGAAAGGAAGCTACTTCTGTGGAACTATTTTACAAAAATATTTTTCAGAAATTATCCAGAGCAAACACTTCAGTACTATTTACTCCAGAAATATTAACAAGAAAAGTCAGCATGCAAAGTAAGGAGACAAAGACTGCAGAATTCTATGGAAAGTGCAATAACTCATATAGATTATTAGTAACAGTTATTTTAATACAGAGGCATACCCACTAACATCTCATAGTAAACAAGAGGCACAGTGCATTTTTTGATAAATACTAGACTCTCCTAAAAACCTCCAGTTCAAGGGCTTTGAAATAACAGCATTTAGCCTAATATTCAATGGGAGTATTCATGTATGCATCCATTCAGGATATGAAAGAAATAGCTTTTGAAAGGAGATGCTAATAATCAGCTTGCGGGCAGCAAACCCCATGCAATGTGATACCAGGTAATAATCTTTGTAACTGTTACGAAGAAACACCAGAATGATTTTATCTAAATAGAAATTTCAAAAGACTGATTAAATTAGCATTTATAAAGGAAGGCCCAGTAATGACTGCATTAACACACAGGATTCAACCTCCTAAGATCCCTTTTATCCTTCTATTGCTATGATAATAGAATCATAGTTAGGGTTGGAAAGGATCTTAAGATTATCTAGTTCCAATCCCCCTGCCACGGGCAGGGATGCCTCACATTAGACCATGTCACCCAAGGCTCTGTCCAACCTGGCCTTGAACACTGCCAGGGAGGCAGCATCCACCACTTCTTTGGGCAACCCATTCCAGTGCCTACCCACCCTCACAGTAAAGAATTTCTTTCTTATATCTAACCTGAACTTCCCCTACTTTAGATGAAACCCATTCTCCTTGTCCTATCGCTACAGTCCCTGATGAAGAGTCCCTCTCCAGGATCCTTGTAGATCCTTGTTCAGATACTGGAAGGCTGCTATGAGGTCTCCAAGCAGCTCCTCTTCTCCAGTCTGAACAGCCCCAACTTTCTCAGCCCGTCTTCATACGGGAGGTGCTCCAGTCCCCTGATCATCCTCATGGCCTCCTCTGGACTTGCTCCAACAGTTCCATGTCCTTCTTATGTTGAGGACACCAGAACTGCACCCAGTCCTGCAAGTAAGGTCTCACAAGAGCAGAGTAGAGGGGCACGATCACCTCCTTTGACTTGCTGGTCATGCTCCTTTTGGTGCAGCCCTTCTTCAAGCTTCTTTTTTCCTTCTAAGTTTTCTCAGCAATTCCTTATGTATCCATGGAGGCCTCATGGCCTTCTTGCCCCATTGCCTTCTTGTCAGGACACAACACTTCTGGGTTTGGAGCAGGTGATGCCTGAATATCAACCAACAGTCTTGGCCCCCCCTGCCCTCTAGGGCTATATCCCATGGAACCTTACTGAGCAGGGTCCTGAAGAGGCCCAAGTCTGCTCTCTTGAACTCCAGGGCAGTCAGCTTGCTGCACGCTCTTCTCACTGTCCTGGGGATCTTGAACTCCACCACCTCATGACTGCTGCAGCCAAGGCTGCCTTGGAGCATCGCATTCTCCACCAGCCCCTCCCTTTTGGTGAGCATGAGGTCAAGCACGGCCCCTCTCCTTGTCGCCTCCTCTGTCACTTGCAGAAGGAAGTTGTCTTTCACACAATCGAGGAACTTCCTGGATTGCTTGTGCCGGGCCGTAATGTCCCTCCAACAGATACCAGGGTGGTTGAAGTCCCCATGAGAAAAAGGGTCTGCGAGCGTGAGACTGCTCCTATCTGTCTATAGCATGCTTCACCCACAGAGTCCTCTTGATCAGGTGGTCTGTAACAGATCCCCACAATAATGTCCGCCATCGCTGTTCTCCCTTTGACCCTGACCCGCAAGAACTCTGTTGACTGATCACCTGTCCCCAGGCATGAGTACTTAAAAGTAAAGTACTTCTATTAAAGAACAAAGTGTGTTTATGAATGAACTCCATAAAATGGTATTAGTTTTATGATCAGATGTTTGAAATTGCAAACTGGGAGATGGACATTCACTACTTTGCTTCTGAAATATGTGCTTCAGTCTGACAGCTGACTCAATGTGTGTGGAGATGCTACTAGTTTTAAGACTGGGATTTAAAAACAGTTATGAACAAAGCCAGAAATTACATTTATGCTTACATATCATATTCATCAAAGACTTGCACCAGCAGAATTTTTGTCAAAATTGGATTATCTACATATACAGCAACTTCGATGCAACCAATCTGGCTAAGTCACTTTGTGGCATGGTTTTTCAGATCCCTAAAATATTCAGTCTACAAATCTAAACATATGTTTGAGACAAAGACAGTGGTTAGCTATGCATTTATCACCTCAGCAAAAAATGACCTTATTTTATGACTGAAGCTTCTGGGTATGGGTACAATTTAAAAAAAGAAACATGGATAAAACATGAAAGCAGATAGAATATTACAAACCTTGGAATGTGTATGCTGCCAATAACTCCTTCCCACTGCTGTGTAAATAGGTCATGGTATTTTTCTAGGATTTCCTTTATTTTTAGGGAAGGACTTAGAGCTTCTGTAACACAGAATTTCATCATTATATGCTTACCATGTGACAAAGGATGTTAATCGTCATTTCAGCAATTTTGAAATGACAATTCAGGGTTTTTTAGGCCATCATCAGACCTTCAGTTTTTTGAAACCTAATCCTGTCTTGCAATTGCCATTTAAGAGGCATATTTTATAACTGACAAGGATCACTTGTAGACACATTAAAGATACCCTAAGGAAAGTGTGAAGTGTTGAAAACACCAGAACCGCTCCACCAGTTCTGCCCCAGGGACTCAGAGAGGACTTAAGTAGATGGAGAAAATAACCAAGTTTCCAGTTTGCTAAGCAGTGCTAAGCACTATTGTGCTGATCAAAAGCTAAGCTTTTTTGTCAGCATCCTGATGTCATGACTTCATTTTCTGTTACAAAAAATTCTAAATTCCATGAGCAGTTTGTGGAGAAAATATGACTTATTATAGATTACCTGCTTCTCTTCCTTCATTGAAGGGGTCCACAATATCTGATAAACAGTTAAGTGTAAACAACATGATGTAAACAACAAAAAAAGGAAGTTTAATGATATGCTCAGCTAACGGTTTGTGAAAGGATACATTTAAAATTATTAGTATCAACAGATAAGCAATTAGAGGGTAAATCACAATTAGCTGGAACCTACAATTAAAAAGAATACATATTCTATTGCATGCATAAGTCTCAATCAAATAATAACAATCTTGCATTCTTTGTGCCAAACGACTAACAAAAAGATGCTCTAAGGTTTTGAAGGGAGGATTGAAAGGAGCACAATACTCAATTGTCAATGGAAATTAAACACATAAGCTGTTCTGCATTATATACAATGCATATACTGACATATCTGTGTGCACATCTATAGATCTATATGCATACATGCATATATGTTTATAGAAATAAATGCATACGCTATATAAATATACTATATTGCTGGGGGAAGTATTTTAGGAATATTAAGCAACTTCCTTGGTGGGTTGTTAAATATGTCACATTTACACAAAGTATGATTTTTCAAAGAAACAACTCTGTCGTTATTGCAAAAGCAAGAAAAAACAAAATTCTTATGCAATGATGTGATATTTATTCCACTTCAGAATACTAGCATGAATAATAAGCTTCCATGCAAGCCACTTGTAGTTCTTTAACACTTTTTAGAGAAAAGGAAGAGCTAATTCTATTGTGTTTGTTTAAAACATGTGCCAAGTTCACCGTTTTGACATTCTTTTTCTGATGAGCTTTCGGTTTTGTTTCTTTGGATATTCCAACATCTGTTTTGACTTCAGACTCTGTGGAATTCAAAAAAACAGATTTTTTTTTCTAAAGATATGGGCAGTTTTAGAAAATACAGCTTTCCTGAAGCACTACTTGTGTTTGTAATAACTGATGTAATAACAGTAATAGATTGAACTAGAAAAATAACAATTAATTCCACACCACAGCAAGGAAAGGACATTCCCCAAACCCTCTTGCCTAAAAATAATTTAAAAGTGGAAACCAAGCAAGAAATGTGATCCCTTAGACATGCAAATGCTGCATTACATTGCAGATTCGGGACAGAGCTGAACAGTGATTATCAAAGCACTTTCTAAGGCTATTGCCATATCTATTAATTGTTGATGTTACTGGAATAACTGAGGCTGCTGAGACACACAGAGATAGAAAGGAAAAAGTTTCATATTTGAATCTGATTTTTTTATTTCTTTAAGGAATGTTTAAAAAGCACAGAAAACTGACATATTTCTCGCTGTATCTAGGACTATCACCCAAAGTGCATGTCTCGGCCAGTTATCACTGGAGGGCACTGCAAGTTCGTGGAAGTTTGAGAGATGCATTATTGCTCATATGGCTAGTGCTTCTCTCCTCACTCACTGCTATTTGCATAATTGCATGAGCAGAGACTTTTCAAATCTGTTTCCTCTCATTTATCAGCTTCTAAAATTATAAGTTTTCAATTTAAGAATGGAAAACCAGAAATGAAAAAAAAAAAAACCCAACACATGTTCTAAACCTCCTATTTCCAACAGACCTGTACCAGTATATGAAGGTATATTTAGACTAAAAATATTCTAATCACAGATTATTCAGTTTTTTCCCCTTAGAAAGGAGAAGTGAAATGGAAGAACAGAGGATGGATTATACGGAAGACACTAAATATTACAGATATGAACACAATACAAGAACTTATCCTGAACAGAGTATTTTCATGGTACAGGGTGAGATTTTCTAAACTTAAACTAATTTTTAGCTTAGGCCCGCTATTTTAATAATTTTAGTTAAAATGTGTTCTTACCTATGTAGGTGAAAAATGTGACTTTGAATTTTTAACTTCAGTAATAAAAGGTATCTTTGATTTATTAAAAAAAATGCTTAGTGCCTGGATTTATTACACACTTTGAGAATAAGTAAGAAAAAAGTTTTAAGGTGCCATAAGGACAAGGTTACCAACTGTCCAACTACCTCACTTAACAAACTCATTTCACTGAAGAGCTCATACAGGGTGTGTTTGCAGCAATGAAAGTCCATACACAGCCTGTGAGATATGATTTTGGTCATGCATAGTAGAAGAATCACTGGACTGAAAAAAAAGCAGCTCTTAATGTAATCTTAGCTACAGAGGGGAAAGGTAGGTCGATTAAATGTTTTCATGCTTGATATTTCAAGCAAAGTCTCACACCAGTGTTAAAGAAAATTAACAGTAAGTCTAAATTCTTACTTTATTTTTTTCAGAGCAGCTAAAAACAGCTTTAAAGAATTTAAGACCATACTTGTATAACTGAAACTTTGCAAGCCATTTTAGGTTTCACAGTTTTACATTAATTCTTTAATATATAGATGTTATTTTAAGTTAGCTAGCACTGCAACTATGATCAGCCTGTACATTACTGAAATAAGTCTACTGTGCTATCTATTCCATTTAATATACTGCAAACCTATTGCATGGGGCAGTCTTCCAGTAAAATATAATACACCATTCATACTATTTAAATAATTTTGATCACTGCATCAGTATGCTAATGCAAAGCATGTTTAATAGTACCTGACTTAGCCAGATGTACTCGATTGTACAGAATCTGGAGAGAAAAATCTCTGGATACAGAACTTACTCCTTCCTCTTTAAAGATACTCAGAGCTTCCAAAGGCAATTCCATAAATAATGTATCTCCTAGTAATACCACGCATAATCCTAAGTCCACAGGTGTACCTGAAGGATGTGAAAGAACATGACTGAGATTTAGTAGTTCTCAGTATGTATATAAAAAACTGAAGTTAGATGTAAAACTTAAATTTCCTCTAGCACCACTTTACTGTGGATTAAACATATTATGCAAAAACATTTCATTTGATGCTGTTATTCCAAAGATGTCAAAATTTTATGTATATGAACTTGTGAGCACTAATTATTAGAGGAAAAAATATCCTTGTATTAATAACCAACCATCTCAGATTGAAGACCAGGTACATGAAATGCATTCAAGAAAATTATGTTTGGAAATGCAAAGTTGCCTTAGCAGTGTTTGGCTAAACAGTATTGCATTGTAAAGGAACTCTTACCCAATACCAACTCTGCCTTTCTGTAGGAAACCTCTTTCCATTACTCAGAAAAAAAGGACTGAATATCATTATAAAAACATTTTCCTGTTCTACACGGAAACAACAAATACACAGAAGACAAGTTAATCTTTGCAGAACGACATAAGCAGTCAGATGCCAGACCGCAGAAAGACATTCTTGCAGGTAAAAACAAATGCAAATGTATATATTTTTTTTGGTATTTTTTCACTAAGAAACTTCAGTGCTCCCCACCATAAAGGAAAAAACACATCCCCCAAGCAAGCCATGGACTTCATTGCCTCTTCTGTTGGAACATGTTTAGGGACAGATTCCGGCATTAGGCTTGTATTAAAAAATACAAAAATGAAAAAAAAAAAATAACCCCAATGTGAGAGTTCACAAAGTAAAAGGCAGGAACAGACAAAACAAAGAGATCAACAGACTTAAGAAAGCTCTTCCTTTTAGCCTTTCTCCTGAAAAAAATGGTTTGTTATAAAGCCATTTTATGTAGCGGTCTAAAGCCTGTATAATTTGGAATACTGCAAATACATGCAGAAGGACAGCTCCACCCAGCATATAAGTGATATTCTGAAGTATACTAAACTACTTGACCTGATACAGAAAACAGACAACCACTGCTGAAGTGTTTTCCTTCTCCCTGGCTTCAAAAACCTGAAACTAAAATGACAGGATTTTGATATCTGTTCCTAGACACACATACATACATATATTGTACTCAAGAGAGCGCATACCCCATGCTGTGGAGTATTTGGTGTTTTGATCTTTCACTTTCATTCTTCTTAATTCAGCTGCTGCAAGTGATGTGCTCTGTTCTCTGGGAAGAGGAATTACAGTGAAAATAGTACCAGCACTAACACTTACGTAAGTAAAAGTTTTCAGAGAAAACAAACAAAACTGCTTCAATCTCAATGAAATTTTCCATAAAGGATGTACTCCCTTTGGAGTTCCTGCCCTCTTTATTAGTTAAATTATGATGTTTCATCCTGAACACAATATTGCGTAACTTAAGCTGCAGAACAGTACTTGTCAAAAATGGCCATTAGTCTATCATGGTTCAATTCCCTTAGTCTTGCATATCCTGCATATATTGTTTTTCAAGACGAAAGAAGTTCATTTAATGGGGTCTATTCTTGCTGAAACCATTCCTGCATTTTCAGGACTCGAGTTACCATTTCATTTTCACAAATGATGGTAAACCAAGTCTAAATGTCTTACCTGATGTCTGAAAAATCGACATGTAACAGCACTGGTTTCAGATATTCTTCCATCATTTCTAATATTTCAGAGAAATCTGATGTCAAGCCATGTCCATTATCATGTATTTTTTCTGTTGGAGTCTAGCACACATATTCCAACAAAAAAAAGAATACTTACAAAATGCTATTTAACATAAGGATTGAAGATGCATTATGTTAAATCAGAGGCTAATGAAACATCATTAAATGGAAAATACAGAACTATTCAAAACTACTTTACTTCAAAACATCACTCCTATCAGCATTTTGCGAAATATTCTAACATAGGAATCAGTACAGGATGTCGACATTCATTATTTAAGCAATTAACATACACCTGCAAATTCAATGAGGAATGGCAGGGAAGTCCAGCAGAAAGAAAAAATACTCAATAGTGGGACTCCAAATAATGGGAAGAAATTGTGAAAGCACAACTTTGAGAAGCAAACAGAAACTGCAAAATTAATGTAGAAGCAAATGAAAGTGCATGGAGAGATCAGTGGAGCCCATTTTAGAAAAAAATAAAGAGAATGAAGAAAATGGGTAAGGAGAGAATAGAATCATGTAGGAGAAGATGACACAAAAAAACCCTAAGCTTCCAGAAGCTAATACAAATGGATACAAAAACATTAACTGGAAATACGAGCACAACTAAATGGCAAAGAATGTGGGTATTAATGAATGGATTTCTCAACCACCGCTCTCTTTGTGTGACTCTGGGCAGGTTGCATGCATAATTATTGGAAGTTTTAATGCACAAGCATTTTAAAAACCTAAACTAATTCCTTTTATTTTTATGTCTGTGCGTCTTTTCTAACTGACTTTATCTTATCATCGTTTTCTTTACTTATTCAACTACAGCAATCTTTACATAACATGTCATTACAAAAAAGGTTGCCCATACAGAAGAGGGAAACTGATCATTCAACCATCTGAAGTAACTGATTTTTTAACCGAAAGAAGCTAATGTGATGAATAGAAGAGTATTATAGTTCAAGAATCGGATGTGTCAAAGTTGTAGGATTAAAACAATCAAAACTGGAGTGAAAAATTTAATATTATCTATAATTTTTACCTTTATATTAATGATGGAAATAGGTCTATACCAGCTTCTGTTAATATGCTATATTTAACAGTGAATTTTGGTTGATATTGAATAACTTAGATTTTATACAATGGGACTAAAATTAAAGTAAATGAAAATGCTAGGAAGTAGACTTGCACATTTTATGTGCAGAAAGCTTCTGTTACCTTGCAGTTTAAAAGTTTACGTGCAAACCACAGGCTTTTCCAGCGCACCTTTATGCTATACAACTCGTGTTCACTGACTGTGAAAAACAATGTTCTTATAGAACTGAGCCTTCTCGCAGCAACTGAAAGCTTTATCATCTAGAATTTGAGAGTGTTTATAGCTACAAACTTGGAATTCTTGGAATTCCAATGGGGTGTCTCCTTGAAGCAAAATTTTGACTAACATTTGGATCAACTTGTCCAAATAAACAGCTATGCTGCAAAAGATATTGTGTGCCTTAGGAAGAAACTGTTCTGTCTTGAAAATCAGTAATAAATCTCTGGCTAAGATAGTTTTATTTTGATTAAAGGGTTGAGATCTGTGATCTCACTTGTTTTCTTGGGACAGCAGGGCTTTCATGTGGTATGAAAGGCAATGTACATTTGAAATGCAAAGACTTGGAGGTACAACGCATTTTCAAAGTAAATTGATCTCAATTGCCTCAATTTTAAATTCTAATAAACTATGAAACATTGCAAAGCCACTGAGTGACAGTGTGCTCTGGCAGCCCAGAAAGCCAACGGTATCCTGGGCTGCATCAAAAGGGGCGTGACCAGCAGGTTGAAGGAGGTGATCCTGCCCCTCTACTCTGCTCTTGTGAGACCTCACTTGGAGTGTTGTGTGCAGTTCTGGTGTCCTCAACATAAAAAGGACATGGAACTGTTGGAACAAGTCCAGAGGAGGGCCACCAGGATGATCAGGGACTGGAGCATCTCCTGTATGAAGATAGGCTGAGAAAGTTGGGGCTGTTCAGCCTGGAGAAGAGAAGGCTGCGTAGAGACATCATAGCAGCCTTCCTTTATCTGAAGGGGCCTATAGGGATGCTGGGGAGGGACTCTTCATTAGGGACTGTAGTGATAGGACAAGGGGTAACGGGTTCAAACTGAAACAGGGGAAGTTTAGATTGGATATAAGGAAGAAGTTTTTTACTGTAAGGGTGGTGAGGCACTGGAATGGGTTGCTCAGGGAAGTTGTGAATGCTCCATCGCTGGCGGTGTTCAAGGCCAGTTTGGATAGAGCCTTGGGTGACATGGTTTACTGGGAGGTGTCCCTGGCCACGGCAGGGGGACTGAAACTAGATGATCTTATGGTCCTTTCCAACCCTGACTATTCTATGATTCAATGATTCTATTCTATAAACTGTAACAGGATAACACAGATTAAATTTTGATGTAGAGTACACAGCATTTAGCAACTACGAAGAGTACAGATGTTACACTTGGAATAAACTGAAAGTTCTGCGTAAAGAGTGTTTACAATCGCTTTTTAGTACATTTTTTTCACCCTCTTTAAATATAAGGTAATCAAATATATTACCACATCCGTTTTGGAGACACAGCTTTGCAAGTTTTGAATGGAAGTCTGTTTAATGTAAGTCTTCACCCTTTGCTGCTTGTAAAGACGCACTTTCTCCAACAAAATGCAAAATGCATCAGGATTCACAGGAAATCGATAAGCTTTAGCTTGCACTATTTTAAAAGGATAACACCATCTTAATGCTCATTCTTGAAGAAATGATTGTACAGCAACCATAAGTTTCTAAAGGCATTATATTCTTTGAAAACTAAAGAACTGTGCTTATATATATATTTAGCACAAACTACACACAGAAACATGCAACGAAAAAATCCCTACAATTCTTTATCTGTAACAACTTTAGCCTTCAAATAGAAACAAAAATTCTGTAAATTGTGACTAGATACATTATATCTGATAATGTAACACATGTATTTAGGCATTGACTTTCCTCTGGTATTACTAAGAATTACAATTATTTTTAAAATTATTGTAAAATTTTACTGACTGCAACAGTGAAAGATCTGAGCCTTCTCATAACATCAGCACAATGATTTGTACCTGTTAAACATAAGAGACACTTACCCATTGGCTGAGTGGGTTTTCCTCTTTGCTGTGCAGTACTGACTTTTGGCACCTCAATCAATGAGCTGTACAAATGTGATCTACGGAAAGCAGAAAACTGCTGACGAGATTATTTACAGTTCAGCTTGTTTACATGAAGCAAATTTATTAGATGAATAATTATTACCCTCTAATTTAATGTGCTCACAAATTTGCTCACAATGCAGTATTTACCCCTACCTGAGGTGCAAAACCCTGCCAAATCTAACTGGAAGAAACTGAGTCCTATAAGGAAAGTTCTTTCATTGCTATATATCCAGAAAGGTAGATTTTAATTTGTTCCATGGCAACCCCTTAAGGCTTTTCACAATTGGTGAAAGCCCTCACAGACTGGTGCTGTAGCTCAGTTTGTGAGTAGTTGCTAATTAGGCTGCAGTAATGAGATATTTGTGGCTTTATAAAGCTAAATAAAACCACTTGTGACATTTTTAAGAGCATAAACGATAACAGCTGGAAACTTAACAGAATTTAGAGAGACACCAAGAATGGCCTGAAGCCTTTCAAGTGATCTCTGGAGATTTAAGAGATAATTAGGGAAATCAAAAGTATAGAAAAACATACTGCTTTGAGCTGCAGATACATTTATTTAGATATTAATTTGTTCAGTGTTCTAAAATTTAAGTCCAGCAAATTTAGAAGTAAAAAGCAATAAACAACCAAAATAGTATTATTTACAGGTAAAAAGACTGCATTTGTAACAAACACTGCTAAACAAAAATGATGAAATTTTATACCTGTCTTCTGAATGCTGGAGAATAATTATGTAGAAATTAGACGGCAATTTTTCCATCATATTAAAATGTTCCACAGGAATACAGAGATTTCTCCATGCCTGAACAATAATTCAAAAGCAGCATCATTTTCATAAGTTTTATAAGCCCCAATCTCAGTTATTTCACCAGAAAAGTGGTGACAATCCTAGGAAAAAAGGTGCTAATATTTTAAATTATAAAAAACCCCAACCAAACAAAAAAGACCTGAAAAACCAAACCAAAAACCCCCACTCAGCAGATGTGCCAGGACAGGAGGCTCCGTCCAAACAAGAAACACTGTCACTGTGAGAGTGACCAAGCACTGGCACAGGCTGTGGAGTCTCCATGCTTGGAGTTATTCAGGAGCTGACTGGACATGTATTTGTGTACTGTGTGTGTATACATTTATGCATACATACATATATGTTTCCCTGTGCATATGCAACATACATATAAACCCCTTAATGAGTAGCACATCTCAAAAAGTTACCACTGAAGTAGCAGTCAGTTGCTGTTCCACACATTTTAGAAGATCACTCGTATTTCTGTTTTGTTTTAAATGACTCTGAAGATGCAATAATGCTGCCAGCTGAGAGCTGCTGGTGTTAGATGTAGCTGTTAGAAGGATATTCTTCATCGTCATAGATGCTGAACAGCTCTGTAAAATTTTTGTATCTATTTATTTTCCCTCGAAACCAAATAAACATATATCATCTATGTTATAATGTATAAACATGCTAAAGAAAAACTCTCTTGCTTGAAAGGCGAGATGGATTAATGAAAGTCTGCTAGGTTTTTTTTACAAGCTGATGTAAACAGTCTGGCAATAACTTATGAAGATTTCTTAAAAATGCGTAGCTAAAATTTACTTCTTTGCCTATATTTATCATCTGTGTTCCTGCATTTAGTCACCTAAGGTCTACCTCGGAAGGTAAATGCCTGTATTCTGAACTTAGCCTTTCAAGTAAGTTGAGTCTTTTCCATGTTTCTGTGCCTTTTACTATACAGCCGTCACATCACACATTTTAACAGACTTCCTACAAAAAGCAGTATAAAGTCTTTATATCCTTTTCTTTCAGCAAGCACAACAATCCTATCCTTGGAAACAATGCTTGCTAACAGCTAAAGCTTTTTTTTTTTCCTTTTAATGCAACTGCCACATTAAAAAGCAACGCAATTCAGGTTTACCTAATCGAAACTTCCAAAGGCAGCTTAATATTGACCTCCAATGACATTTTCAACCTTTTTTTTTTTTCCCCAATACAAGCTTTCTGGGCAGGACAGTAAGGAGAGTATCTGAATTAGCAGATTTTTTTGCCCAGTAAAAGAAATGAGTACTCACAATTTTGGTGCCTTGATATGCATTCCACTTACTTATGGTTTGCAGTCATCCTTCTTAGCGAACAAGCTAAATAGACTGATACTACTGGGGTACTGCATCAGTGGTATTTTATGGTAATGCCTACCTTAGCTAATCACATTACAGTAATTTATTCATATTAAAATCTTTTCATGTGTGCAATCATCAAGGAAAAAATCAAGTCACACACAACTGGTAATAGAACCGTTAACAAGCCACTGATCAAACATTTGAAGTCAGCAAGCGTCTCATTGATTGCCTGTATTACTCACTAGTATCCACGCAGTGTGTTCTGTATGACCAATTTTCAGGTTATAGGAATAGACAGTTTTACTTATGTAACTTAAACCACCCTTTTATACTGGAATGAAGCACAATACATTAGCTGCATTACCTGATGAAGTGCCAAAAACTGGCTAGTTGAAACTGGATCAAATTGTTGAAAGCATTCAACCATTTCAAAACTAGCAGTAGCCAATATATCAGTAATATCATGATTGAATGCAATACCCATACACTGTAGCAAAGCTTCACTGGATTGAGAAAGATATTTCTGAGCCAACCTATGTTCCTTCTAGATGATGAAAAGAAAAAGCTTTTATTAAAATATGTATTCATATTAAATATTTGTTATACATATACAGATTACCAGTGTGTTAGAAAAGTATCACATTTTCATGACTAATTCTAATGCTTTTTCTCCTTTTTAAGGCGTTTATTTAATATATGATCAAAATAGGCAAATACGGGTTAATTACTCAGCAGACACCAACATCTGTTACACAATATTAAAAAATAAATGTTTTACTAAGACACTTTCTTTAATATAAAACATGTATTTTTCAGAACAGTACTTTACGTCCAGGAAGTATGACCCATTCAGAACGAAGGGATTTTCTGTCATTTCTCAGTACAGTTGTTTCCATTAACAGTTAAACATACTTAATACAAATAAGCCCACAGATCTCTTACCTCATGCATTTATTGATGATACTAGCAACACAAACTGAACACTCCCAATTCCTAGTGTGATTTGAACTGCAGTAATTAACGGATATCAGTTCACCACACAATGTAACTTACAGAAGAAATTCACAAATGTTTTGTGAGAGAAGTTACTTCTGTGTTTGGTCTCAGTCTGCATGATGCTATGCTCCCTTAGAAAGGCATGTCTGTGAAGCAGAAAGCAAGCTGACTCTTCGTCTTGTCCTGCCTCCTACATGCTTGATCAGTGGGAAACTACTGAAGGAGAAATTATTTCTATCTGGGAGCAACTGGGAAAGCTCAATCAGGAGCCACCACAGCATGTACTGAGGGGCAGCACGGAGATATACAGCAAAGTTGTCACAGAAAGGTGGGTTTCTGGGGGCTGTTTTGGAGGCTTTTTCCTTTTGCAAGATCGAATGTATATTACAAAGATTTCCATTATCAGTTCAAACAGAACTGACCGATTGATTAAACTGGCAAATTTTTACACCATAAAAGAGGAAGCACTCTAATGGTAATGCAAGCACATTCACTAATATACCTTTAACTCCTGTATTTTCTTCCTATACTTGTCATACTGACGTTGATTAGTTGGTAAAGCACTGTCAGTCGCTTCCTGCTCATTGCACTCTGCTGAAGTTAGGGAAGTTTTTGCCATGTCTGATTTAGCTTCTTCCTATTCATCACAGTATCAAAAAAAGAATATCTAATCATTCCATTAAGTATGGCTGGCTTCACTTCTGTTGTGAAAGTCTAGGTGAAAATGGAACTCATCTTAAAAGAAATAATCTCACTATATGACCCCTGATGGCGAGAAATTTAGCAATATTATCAGGCATCAAAAATGTTTAATATGTTCTGATGACAATAGGACCAACAGAAAGTAAAAAAGCCTCCCATGTAACCTCTAAGATTTTTATTTTCTGATATTTGCCCTCAGTTAGTTTCTTCTGAACACTTTATCACTGAATTGATAATGACTGAACTTTCCTTTTCTTACATGGTGTGTTCACTACAGGACAAAAGGAACTTAGAAATCTGAGCTTTTAACCAACCATAGCTCTTTAAGACATTCAAGGACTGTTTTCCTCTCTTTTTTTAAAATACTGTAATTAGCACATTTCAGGAACAAATCAAACAACTGCCTACAAGACGATGGCAGGGTGGCAAAAGTGTTTTTCTGAAATTACATGGTTCAGTATACATTTTTGTTATGGCTTGCATGCAGTATGTAAAATTCTAGCTCTAAAGAAAGAGTTGTGTTATACAAGCGCATATAAAAAAATATTGTGGCAGACAAACTTTACATGTAAGAATGAATTTGAACGCAAAAAGAATGCATACCATAACATTCGGCTTCCAGTAAATCTCTGAATGTACAGGATCTACGCTAATGGCAAGTAAATGAAGAGTTTTTCCAGTGAGATAAAGGCATTTGGATTTGATGTCGGGACAGCCTTTACAAAGGTTCTGCATGTTTGCTAGCTGAACCAGCGCAATATGGCCCACAGCACCTTCCATACGCTTCCAGTCCTGGTAAAATACCCATTTGTTTTTATTTGCCCATATATATCCACACATACAGAAACATACTTCTTAAAAACAGGTAACACATATATTTACATACATACACATTTGATAAATGTGATCACACTTTTAACTATAAACAAGCTGTCTTTAACAGATACACAAATTCATGAACAACCAATAAAAAAAAAGGACACTGTAACATCCATAACCAAACAACAACCAGTCCTGAGGAAAACATGGGATAAAGGGAGGATACTGAGGAGAACAGCAGGGATACTGAGCTTTCCTGTAATAGCATTTCCTATTGTCTTTGTCAGAGACAGAATTAGGCAAGAATTGCTGCTCTGTTCCAAGGGGACATCAGATGTTTTTATTCATTTTTGTTGCTGCAAAACTACATGAATAATCTGGGGACCCATTTCCTCAGTAGTAGAAGTAGTTCTGGAAAAAGTCACTGGAAAACTTTGTAATACCTTTTATATGCAAATCATAGGACTAAATATTTTTTATTACCTGTTCTATTGGATCATCTTCAATAGTTCCCCTGATGAATGCCTCCACTATTTCATGAGGTGATGCTTCTTCCACTTTTTTAAGCCTTTTCTTAGTAATAACAAGATGAAAAATATCCAAAAGAATCTCTACAAGATTTATTTTCCTATTTGCTAGTTGCCTCATTAATGGGATACTAATATTGGTAGTCTGAAATACAAAAGAAAGGAAAGTAGAATTCTAATTTTAAACAATTTTGCAGCTTTACCTGATAAGAAATTAGAATGTCACATTTAACTGAAGAAGCAAACATACCAACAGTATCACTTCAACAGATCAGAGATATTGCTATGAAGATCTTTAAGTAATTTAAAAGATAGAGTTCAATGTCAAATATATTTTAAAGCAATCAAAGTAGCTGCACAGGAAAAGAGCAGCGGGATTTTTGCTTTTTACATTTTATGAAACTGGTACAAATATCTAATTCCAAAGGAATTACAAATGTGTGCATAAACCCAGATTTTTAATATTCATGGTTTTGGTAGCTGCACAAAAATACCTGCTCCTTAAAAAAGGCAAAGCAGAAAAATAAAGCTGGATGCTAAAGTATAATAACAAAACACACTAGCAAAGCGGGCTGCAGGCTTTCATTACCCAAAATACACTATTTTGAAGACAGGATTTCTTCATTTACATAATGTTCTGTGTAATCTCCTTTTCCTTCCCAGAAATGAACACCTTATTGCGGAGAATTTTAAGATTGTGAAGGTATTTAGCAAATTAAAAATATTTATTTTTAGATTTTTCTTTTGTAACTACTGGATAAATTTTAGAATTAAATAAAATTGACAAAGACCACACAAATTGTCTCATTTCTGCTTTGTAATGTTTCCTATAGTCAAACATTGCCTATCATTACAGAGAGGTAATCTAATTTGGGGCTTCCAGGAATTATCCCAAAATGAGTGAACACACAACTCAATACAATCTGTTTTCCATGAGCAGGAAGGGGGAAAAAAAAAAGCTTACCTCATGAACTGCAAATAAGCTCCAAACATGCTGAAATGCTTCCTCAGTTCTGGATACCGCCCTCTGAGCTAAGTTGTAAGCATCTAGATAGTGACTATGTATTTTTAATTCATTTCTCTCCTGCTTGGCAATCACCCTGAAAAAAAGCCCCAAACAAAATACCAAAAGACCTAAAGTAAGAAGGTGTTAATTTTTATGGTATCAACACTACTGAACATATATACTAAAATAGTTAGATTAATAGATTAAATAGATTAACATATAAAACAGATTCATTTTGTACATGTGTCTTCTAAATGTTGAAATAGGAAAAGTGAAAAATCACACACTATTTTCTCAAGGTCTTATTCTTGGAACACTACTGTTGCAATGCAAGAAGATGCCAAGGCACAAAGAGAAGAAAGGCAGATAGTGTTGTAGACTACATGCTCACCAGGAACAAAATAGCAGAATAGCCAAGTACAAAACAACTCAGTCATTTTAAGGGGACATCATGGAATCAGCTGAGAGTCAAGGCACACCATGGTTTGCACTTTTGCCAGTACAGCAATTTCTAGAGGAACATTTCAACAGTAAGAATTGTAAAAGCTGATAAATACTTGAGAATGATTAGTAAAGCTGCCAAAATGTCTTTATGAATGGGAAGACAAAAGGCTGACTTGGAGACTTTGATACTTTGGTGTGACTTCAAAAACACTATAAAATCATTAGTACTGGGTAAGATGAACTCTGCCTCCAGTGAAAAGAATTTTTCATTCTAGAGTATTTTTCTGAATACAAAATACATCAGGAATGCAACTAGATGTGTAACACCAAGATATAAAACCTGACAATATTGTCTGCTCTTCTCTGTCTTTAATTAGACTATAAAAAGTAAAGAATACATTTTGTAGACTAGTTAAATAAATTGTTTCAGCAGAAATAGAATCTTACCTGTGAATATTTGCACACTGTAGCAGTATCTCAGCACTGCAGACTTTATGCCCATAATGACTAAAGTCCTTCTCAATTTGAACTAATTTCCTGTAAGATTCCTGTAGCGTATGGGGCAACTGACAAGACTTATCATTAATTGTCATGCAATCTTGGGCACAATGTATCTCAATAAGTGCTTTCCTAGGAATAAAAACCAAATACATGACAGCAGTCAGAAAGCATAGACTGTGCTTGAAAACAGACAAATTTCTCTCTCTGCTCTCCTTTTAATTATAAGAAATCTAGAAAAAGCCTCTTCACTCTTTAAATCTGTGGTCTACAAGTCAGAGTAGGTCCTTAAAAAAAATCAAAATACTATATTTTCCGATTCAAATTTACATGCCACTTGTTCCACGTATCTAATTATTCAATCTGCCTAGGCCTAGCCAGTCTTCTAACTGAGGTTAAAGTTAGCATACTGTTAGTCCTCCCTTTCTAATCCAAAAGTTTCTGGAAACTTTTCTGGACAGAGGACAAAGTGCAAATGTTACATAATTCTCTTCTCCTACAAATATATTTTAAGTTCTCTGTGCTTGGATTTCAATGTAACCAAAAGACTTCTTGGATCACAGTGAGGAGACAAGTAAGTGAATACTGCAGACTATGGTAGTGTTGTGGGAATATCTGTGTTTAAACAGATACCTTTACATAGGCAAATGTATCTTGCTCCTTTGGGTAACCTACACCACAAACTACGTACGGCAGGTTGCGGTATCTGAAGTAGCTTACTATTTTAACAGGTAGTAGGGCTACAGGAATGAAGGAATTGAAAGGAAATTTAAATTAAGAAATCTAAAAAACCCTATAAAATATTTAGAAGAAAAATCTTTGAGAATCCACAGGCTTCACCATGCTAAAACAAAGATGAATGGTAAAAATCACCATATACATACAATGTAGCTGCAAAGTAGAAGCTGTGCATATTTTAATGAAAAGATAGTTACCTGGCTTCAAGGGATGTAATTATAAAACCCAACTCTGATTGTCTGTTAGGTCTCTTCAGTAACGTAGATCTGAGTACATTTACAGTGTGTTCCAGTATCTCACAAGCCTGCAGGTAACATCAGAAATCTCATAATTCTATTTTAAATGTCTGTGTATAATACCAAACATTCACTTAAAAAGCTTAAATTTTATGCAGAACATGTTGAGTATCCTTCCCTAGTATTTCCCAAGACAACTGATTCTTGGTAAGTGTGTATAAGTTTAGAAAGTATGCGTTATGATCACATTGAGATTTTTTGGTAAGTGAATGAAGCACATACACACAAGGACAGAAGATGAAGCCAGACTCATCTTAGACATACATATTAAAAGAATGAAGGATAACAGACTCAGCTTGAAAAACGGGAATTCTGCCACACTCATGGTAATTTTTTTTAGGAAATAACAAGGGCCAAGGAAGGTTGTGGAACCTCCATTCTTGGAGATTTCAAAAATGGCAATACATGGCCCAGAGCAACTTGATTAAGCAGTAAGGTCAGATTTCACTTCTAAATTGCCTCTCCTTTGCTGGGGTCAGACCACATGACCTCCAGCCTAAATAGTCAATTAAATCTGTATTGCACAGGCATCTTCTTAGGAACAGATTCTGGCATCCTTACCTACATATTAATCTACTAGTAAACATTACACTACTAGAGTTTTGCCAACTGGGGATGTAAAAGAAGTCCTAAACTAATAGTTTTGAATGAAAAAGTCCTTAGATGATGCTCCAAACCTCATCTACAGACTTGTCCTTTTTAAAAAATTCTGCTGCTGCAGTTATGTTGATCAGATTATAGAGGAATAAAAAAATCCAGCTCACACATTTCAGAAATAGGTTTACTGTCAAAAACTTATAAGTACTCTCACTGGTAGTCAGATACTTTTTCCTTAAATAACTGTAAATGTGAACTGAGCCCAAACCAAAATCATCCCTCTATACAAAATAGACTTGCACAGATTACCAGCAAAGGACAGATGATCACACACACAATATTACATTTATACTGAAACTCATGAAAGTTAAAGGTTGAACAGTAAATGGATATTTTAATGCTAAGGGTTAAATAGGAATTTTTTTAAATAAATATATATATTATACTTACAGCAGTATCTATCAACCTAGAGATAATATTTGTAACACTATTTGAAATATTTGAAAAGGAAATACATACTAGGAAAATAATAGTGAAAGTTATATTCTGTATTCAATATGGAAAATGCATTCACCCATGTTAACAGAATTGTCTGAGTACAAAAGCATTCTGAACAAGAGAATCAGATTTCTGGGATTTAGTTACACATACTAGATTACAATTTCTCTTTCAATAGAAGGACATACAGTTTATAATAAAAACACCCTAAAATTCTGAGGGTAAAATCTCATTCCTACTGGCCTGCAATTGTTTGGAATTTGTAATTAATGTTTGTTGAATGCACAACAGAGAAAACATTAACTGCATTTAACACCTATTTTTAATTCTATTGAAACACAATGGGGACATTTCTCTTTACTGAAAAAGAGGCACCAGTGCTGGAAAAACCCACCACAACCAAAAAACTTCCTTACCATGCTTTGTTTTCCTTCCCTATCTCCTTCTAGAATTGCTTCTATTAGACTAAGAGTACTGTTGTACCAAAACTGTTCATCTCCTCCTAGAAGCTGTGCTTTCTCCAGGAGTGCTTTAGCTTGTCTATGGTTTCTTTCCAGGTTAGCCAATACAGCAAGTAAGTACAAGCACCGTGACACATCATATAGGGCCCTCAATTCCTAGGAAGAAAGACACATGACCTATATACAAACAACCCACTACAGCTATTCATATTCACTTCTATCATATTTTAGATTAAACTTACGAAGAGGCACAGAAATAAGAAGCAAATTGTATTTCCTCAATTACCTGTAGAATTCCTTGTTACGCCTTACATTGTTTTGTTTTTTAAAAAAGTTTCTACTTAATATCAAAAATTTAAAACCTTCAAACAGACTTTATATTTCTTCTACCCCACAAGCAAAAGAAGCTCTTTTTCTGCTGTTATATACTATGTATATATCTGCTGTAATTTGTCAGTGTCTGATAAAGAAATGTAATGATGAAGAATGTTTTACTGAACACAGAGCTCCAGCAAATTTACAGTGCTACTTTATGCTTGTTATAAACTACATACTAGTAGTATGCAAGAGACAAATGCAGTGTACAGTATAGATTGTATACTAGCATACAGACACACAAGATACTTGTAAGAAATCGTATCATTAAAATTATTGTTCTCCCTAATGTCTTTTGAACTTTCCTCAATGTACAATACTAAATTAATGCTTTAAGAAGAGACAGATATTACTAATTACTATATTATTAATTACTACAATTCAGAGCATTCATGATTCATGCTAAATAATCATAGATAGTTTTTATTTACATGAGAATAATTATTGTGGAATAAAAGGATAACAATTAATTTTTTTTTAAAGAAGTACAGGGTTTATTGCAACAATTACGTTTCAGCAACCCATACAACCATATAATGGAGGACAGTGAATATAGGAAGAATATCTTTAATGTACACCCTTCATAACAATGAGATGATGTGGATTTGTTTGATGGAACATATGCACACTTATTTAGATCTACCAGAATTCTGAGTCATAGTTTCAGTGTCAGTGGCTGTTTATCGAAACACAGCAGTAAAAGAGTAATGAAATTCAAAATTATATAACTAGACTGTGAAATGATCAGAATGTTGAGAGGATGGAGCTAAATGCTCTCTCTGTCATGAGCAAATCTTGAATGGCCCTGAACTATTTTTAAAATCAAGGTTTGGATATAAATACATCTACCAATGTCACTGCAAAGCAGACAGAGGCGCTGACACTACTTCACAAGTTGAAATAATCTTCAGACAGTTCCCATAAAGTTGGCCTTAAGGGCCATGTATTTAAATGTATGCATTAGGTATGCTGAAACTCAAATGACAGAGGGTTGGAGTTGAGGGAGAGGTACGGTTTGATAATTGCAATTTGATTATTATTATGAGGAACGATTGCATCAAAATGATTTTTTTTTCCCTACATAGAACCATAGAATCATAGAATAGTTAGGGTTGGAAAGGACCTGAAGATCACCCAGTTCCAACCCTCCTGCCATGGGCAGGAACACCTCCCACTAAACCATGCCACCCAAGGCTCTGTCCAACACGGCCTTGAACACCGCCAGCGATGGAGCATTCACAACTTCCCTGAGCAACCCATTCCAGTGCCTCACCACCCTCACAGTAAAAAACTTCTTCCTTATATCTAATCTAAACTTCCCCTGTTTCAGTTTGAACCCGTTACCCCTTGTCCTATCACTACAGTCCCTAATGAAGAGTCCCTCCCCAGCATCCCTATAGGCCCCTTCAGATACTGGAAGGCTGCTATGAAGTCTCCATACAGCCTTCTCTTCCCCAGGCTGAACAGCCCCAACTTTCTCAGCCTATCTCCATACAGGAGATGCTCCAGTCCCCTGATCATCCTGGTGGCTCTCCTCTGGACTTGTTCCAACAGTTCCATGTCCTTTTGATGTTGAGGACACCAGAACTGCACACAATACTCCAAGTGAGGTCTCACAAGAGCAGAGTAGAGGGGCAGGATCACCTCCTTCAACCTGCTGGTCATGCTCCTGTTGATGCAGCCCAGGATACCGTTGGCTTTCTGGGCTGCAAGCGCACACTGCAGCCGCCTCATGTTCATTTTCTCATCAACCAACACCCCCAAGTCCTTCTGCGCAGGGCTGCTCTGAATCTCTTCCCTGCCCAACCTGGAGCTGTGCCTGAGATTGCTCCCACACAGGTGTAGGACCTTGCACTTGGCATGGTTAAACTTCATCAGGTTGGCATCAACCCACCTCACAAGTGTGTCAAGGTCCCTCTGGATGGCATTCCTTCCCTCCAACGTACCAACCGAACCACATAGCTTGGTGTCACTGGCAAACTTGCTGAGGGCACACTCAATCCCACTGTCCATGTCATCGACAAAGATGTTGAACAAGACCGGTCCCAGCACCGATCCCTGAGGGACACCAATCGTTCCTGGTCTCCAGCTGGACATTGAGCCATTGACAACAACTCTTTGAGTGCGGCCAGCCAGCCAGTTCTTTACCCACCCAGTGGTCCACCTATCAGATTGATGTCTCTCCAACTTAGAGACAAGGATGTCATGTGAGACAGTGCTGAACGCTTTGCACAAGTCCAGGTAGATGACATCAACTGCTCATATTTTAGTAATGTTTTTTTTCTATTTTATTTCTTATGTACCTGTGCTGCAGCATGGGCCTCTGAAAGCAGAAGTCTTGCTGGTTGATACAAGCCTAGCTGGATTAATACTTCAGCTTTTTCTATCCACAAATACGGGAAAGAAAGTGCACTCAGTCCTTTCCCTGTTGCCTCATTCAACTGAAAAACCTGAAAAAAAAAAAGTATTACACCTTCATAAATTTCAAAACTAAACTAGATGGATTACAAATTGTTATTACCTATCATATCAATTTTTGATATACCCCACAGTCCAGCTCTATTTTCTAACTTTGAAATTCAACTTTGTATTACAGGGAAACCAGGTTTACTTTGAGATTTAGATTTTATTAGTTGAATGCCTTTTGAGGACTATAAATATATACTATTAAAAATAATTTTAGAACACACTAACTGCTTCAAATCTGCTACGGTCATGAAGAAGCTGATTCTTGGTAATAACTAAACCAAAAAACTATTTGCAAGGGCTAAAAAAGGTGACATGAGAGGGATTAGTAATTAGAAAATGATACTTTACATGCACAAGAATAGAAAAAATATATGAAGAGAGCAAAATGATATGATAAAAACAAGGACAGAATTGCTATAATAAAGAGGAAAGTGGAGATAAGTTTGAGAAATATCAGTAAGGCTGTTATCTTCCTAAAGAGACAGAAAAGACAGAGCTGAAATATTTGCATGCCTTTAAAACAATGCGTCTGAGGGAGCATGCCTTTAAAACAATGCTTCTGAGGGAGCAAAAGAGTATGCAGTGATATAACGGAGAGAGGAAGAAGACAAAACTGAGACCAGTAGTGAACACAATGCTTTTTCACTTCTCAGTCTTTTCCACTGACTTGAACTAGTCCCAGATTCCACTTGTAAAAATGTAGCTGCATGTTATATTAATACAGATCCTATTCTTGTTCCACAATACAAAAACTATGCCAGGCAAACTCCGCTCACATTCACCTGGTGCCTGCCAGCAGAATTTAACTAGTATGCAGTTTAAACTTTTTGTGTTTGTGCATTTCTCAAGTATAAAATTAGACAGAAACAAATCAGAAAGTATATGAAAATAAAGAGTGAAGCATAATTTATTAAAGTAACTGGAGTAGAAAGAAAAACCTTTTCACTTGAAGTAAGGGAATTCTCATCCCTACTACCATTCTGCTCAGCATTTTCAAAAAATGTTTCTTTCTCTTCTGTCACAGTATGCACATTTTTTTCTTTTTTCAGTGCAATCTCTTGCCTACACCTAAAGCACAAGAAAAAAAAACGTAAATTCAAGTATATTTTGAAAGTATTCCATGATGAAGTACTAGTGTGTTAGTCATCTTCACCTAACACTCACTCTGCGGGTAACAAATCATGCAAAGAATTTTAGGGCACAGCTAATGCACCACATTTGTGTTAAGACATTGTGGGGTTTAATTTTTGCCCCCCCCAACAACATTTATGAAGTATACAGAAAAAATCCCAACTAAATACAGCCTCTGTAGTGAAAATACATACATTGCCTGTTCTAATTCACTAATGTAGGCTTCTCCAGCTGCTTTCTCATGATACAAAGATGCCTGATTCAGTTTTAGGTCTGAACAGATCAGGGCAATTCTGAGAAAAAAAAAAAGAAATGTTTAAGAAACAATCAGAATCTTTCATATGTTGCTTCATCTGAGCACATTCTATATAAAAAGCACACATTCCACATTTGTCAATCCTACCTTCTTACATCTTGATTAATGCTGTTGATAACAAAAATTTTAAATAAAAAGGGAGACCTGTGATAGCTGAAATTACACACTGACAGAGGTCACAGAATCACAGAATGGTTTGGGTTGGAAGGGACCTTAAATATCATCTTATACAATCCCCCTGCCATGGGCAGGGGCATCTTTCATCAGATCAGGCTGCTCAAAGCCCTATCCAGCTGACCTAGAATACACACTTCCAGGGATGTGGCATCCACCGGTACCCCTAGCCCATCCATCAAATGCATATCTCTCCAATTCAGTCTCAAAAATGATGTAGCAAATGTACAAAAATAATCATAATACAAACTCACTACAGCATGCAAAAAATCCCATACATGTGTTTGTGTTAACCTACTTATGTATATTGAGTAAAGAGTAATATGTTCATGTATAAGTATCTGATCAAATATAAAAGTCAGGTCACAGATATAAATAAAATACCATGAAATAAAATGAAATCCTGAGGAGTCAACAAAAAAACTTGCTGGGCAAAGCTTGGCTGCAAATCCACTTCCTATTAGTAAATCATTTTTAGTCTTGTTGGGTAGTAATTCAGTAATTGATTTGCAATTAAGATAAACATGCTGACCTTCGTATATAGGAATATTCATCTATTCCATGTGACCTCTTTCAGGCATTTTATAAGTACATTATTTCACAAGCTCTTGGGAATTAAGCAAACAATTATTGCTTATAACTGTTACTTATTAAGCAAACATTATAGAATCATGGAATTATAGAATAGTTAGGGTTGGAAAGGACCTTAAGATCATCTTTCTCCTGGAAGGCATGCTAAGGCACATGAAAAATAAGGTGGTTGGTGACAGCCAGCATGGCTTCACTATGGGGAAATCCTGCCTGACCAATTTGGTGGCCTTCTAGCATGGGCCTACAGAACTGATGGACAGGGGTAGAGCAGCTGATGCCAACTACCTGGACTTGTGCAAAGCGTTTGACATTGTCCCACAGGACATCCTTGTCTCTAAGTTGGAGAGACATCAATTTGATAGGTGGACCAAGGATGTCGTTTGGGACAGTGTCAAATGCTTTGCACAATTATGCAATACCTTTCAAAAAAGCATGACAAAACATTTTAACTAAACCAGCAATAATTTGCCATTGAGTGCATATAAAATATTTGTGACTCAAATCTTTTAGGACTAATGTTTCGTAACAGAATTATGATCATAAAGGCAAATGTCTTGAATAGAGAATGAGCTTATTGGGGATACTTATGTGGGTTCATATGCTAAGGGATGCAATTTTGATGCAAGATGGGAGTCTTTCTTTTGAATACTTAAAAGGTAATAGTTTCATTGAAACATTTTTGGACTTTCCTTTGTTTAGTTCCATAACAATGATGCATTTCAAAAATTATTCACATGAAAGTGGTTTGAGTTCATAATTCTGTACACCTTTCTTTGTGGAGATCATGCTTAGTAACAGATAAACATAGTGGCTTTAATACCACAAGCAAACCAATTCATCAACATTCTATTAAAATGCATAAAAAAGAAATAAAAATAAATAAAACCCATTAAAAACACAAAACAGCAAGTCACCAAAAACCTGTTTACTATTTAGTGAAATATTAATGAATTGTCCATTCCATTCAGTTTCTCTTTTATTGAAAATAAATAAAGGATACAAACCGAAGGTGATAGAGATCAGACAGACTTCGACATTCCACAACTTCATTAGCAATCACTTCAGCTAGCTGCAAGATGGGAAGAATAAAATGGGGGCAAAAAATTTTCTGTAGTTCTTTAGATAAAAGGTCCATAAAATACAAAGTGCAAGTCTGGGGAAAAAAAAAATTGTTTAATTCAATCAGTATAAACATTATTTTGTAGGGAATAAATTTAAATTTAAATTGATGATTCCATCTTCAGTTCCAAATTTTAATTAAAAAATGATTTAAATAATTAAACAAACTTCCAAGCTGAAAAAGCATCCAGGTACACAGGAGCCAGTACAAGTATTTTGTTAACATTTTTTTAATGTTAATTTCAGCATGGACAAGACAGACTAACACTTATTGATGTATTAATGAAAACTATGACAAGGAAGGATTTCTGAACATATGCTGTCTGAACATAATCCGCTGTCGGAACATAATCCATCACACAAACAGAAAAACTAAACCACAGCATAGTTCCCCTGCTACTCGTTTTTTTCTAAGTAATAAACACTCTAGGATTTTGAGGAGTATACTTACAGGCTTTGGGAAATTATCCCAGTTAATACCGTAACTATTTGTTTTCTGTTTAAAAGTATCTCTGATTTCACTGGGACAGTCATAATAAGCCCATTCTTCTACACTTGCTGGTAAGCTATCAACTGACCCTTTCCCTTTAGGCTTCTCCTTCACAACAGAAATTTCAACCTACAATAAAAAATAAGGCTAAATTATCATTTTTGTTGGTATAAAATATTCATGTAATATAAAAAATACCCTAAACCAACATTATCTACTCAATATCCTTTAAAGTTTGAGTGACTAGACCTCTAGATGTGAAACTGTGGTTTTTACAAAACAGTACTATTTTGACCAATGCAACAAACAAAAGAAAAGCATCTGTAAATTTATGACTTCTCAAGTCCATGAGATCAAGAGTGAAGGTATGATATACAGACTCCAAGAGAAATTCTTCTCAGGTTATGAGAGCAGTTACAAGGAAGAAATGGAAGTATTTCTTAAAACAAATGAGCCCAGGGAAACATCTCTTAGAAAGAGATGATTGTTTAAATTCCACAGGAAAGGGTTCTTACATGTTTCTTTTTGTCCTTCTCTTTTTTAGGAGCAATTACTGACTGCACCTTCTGAGGAGCTGTAAATGGTGAAGACTTTGATAATACTTTTGTAATAGGACCTGATGCTGACAATGATACCTAGATAAACAAACAATTACAGTTAATTACTTTCAATTTTCAGTAATGTCTATTTCTAATAATACTGATTATTCACTGTAACTCACCATCTACAGCTATTAACAACTGCCACATACCATGTTGTATTTGTGTAAAAGCTTTCTTCAGAAAACTAATACTCGAGAGACCCCTAGATGCTTATGTTATTCGTACAAGCATTTAGAATGATCATGACAATGCAATTAAACAGCTGAGTGTCAAAAAATGACATTACTTTTGTGCTAAGATACTACTGCAACTTTTTAAACCTATATGGTTGCAAATTGAATTCTTTTTTTTATAACTGCTACTTTAGATTGCCTTAGATCTTCTGCAAGGGATGAATTTTATATCAAAGTAATCTGGAAGACTGCAGAGAGCCACTCTGTTCTGCTTCTAGATTAGTCTATAATGCTACTAATGAATGTTATATTTAAAAAAATTTGAAATATTGAAGCACATGAAAGCATCCATCGAAAATTTCTCTACACAATTAATAGCATGGCTTCTGACCTTACCTAAAATGTAAAAACCACATTAATTTGAAAAGATGAATATATTCTGCTGGAGGGATCAGGAGCAGGAAATAAAATACGAACAAAAAATAATGCTGGACACTGCACAAGTTGTAAAATTTTCAAGTTAAAGGTATTTCAAAAGTAAAAGCCAGATAATTTGGCTGCAATTATTGAGGTTTTCAGAGAACATTTTAATATCTCCTGAGTTATTAATGGAGTCCTAGCACTAAAAGCCTGCTTCAGAAGTGGACATCTGCAGTCAAGTCTGCTTTACTATTTACTCCCAAACAAGGTTAAGCTGCTCTGTAGTGCTTTTGTTCCTTTAGTGCCATATGGTTGTTCTTTTCCTCACAGTACTGTTCAGCTGTATATGTGAGTTCTTAGAATTATTGTCATTGTCCTAAAACTGGCACTGACAGCTGCATCAACTCTTTTGAACAGTCTATCCAAATAGTAATACTCCTTTCAGATATTTTTTTCTCTAGTAAGACACTCAGTCAAGGTCATGGTATTAAAAATTATGTTTATGTAAATATGAAAACACCAACATTCAATTTTTTTTTTTAATTCCTGTCCTCCATCAAATGTTAAGAGTCTGAACTGATTTCACAATGAATACTTGATCATATATATATATGTGTGTGTGTGAAACTTGTTACAGGACTAAAAATTGCAGGCTTTTACATCTAGTTGGAATAAAACTACATAGATATATCCTATTTATAGCACTAAGATTGTCTCTTAAGATTGTCTCTATAAGATTTGTGCCATTACTATTATCAAGTGTAGATTTAGTCCCTTAAAAGATTTACTCATATTTAATGTATAATTGTTTTCCTATGATTTTTGCTATGATTCCAAATAGCCTTTTAAATTAGACATTCATATCAATAAGAAATTAAATAGGTTGGTTTGACTTGAAATGCTGTAACAATGTGAAAGTGAATAATTATTGGTAAACACTGCTTGTCTACACTGCTCAAAACCTGAGAAACTAATTTGAATTTAACTATGTCACACAATTCCTTTCAGTCAAAATGACAGCCCCCTTGATTCAGGCTAAGTGAAGGTCTGTCTGTAATCTAATTACAGATTCCTCAGAAATGTCAGCAATGTCTTCAGCATGTATCGTGCCACTACCGAGATCCTTTAACAAATTGGAATTATGAAATTTTCGAGCCTTTTGCATGAAACGTGTGAACATACTGCAGAGAAACAATGGGCTACTGCTTTTATCCTTCATGCTCCTTCTCCATTTTCCTGAGAGAAACAATCATCTTTTTTAATCCTTAACCTGAGAAAATATGCTAGCTATACCATAAAACAGGAAATTCTAAAGATGTAGTTAAAACATCATGGGAATAGCTGGCACTGCAATTACACAAGATAACTTGAAATATACTGGCCACATTTTAATATAATTAATATAATATAAGCTCATAACAATCTCACCTTCCAGATACGGATGATACAAGCGTAAGCCATCAAACAGTGTTGCTGATGAAAAGGAGAACTATGACCACAAATTAAAGCTATTAATGTCTGTGCTCTAAACAAAGCTTCCAATTGTTTAATATCACTCAGATCTTCCAAATTAATTTGGGGCATGGTATCATTTGCTCCAATGTCTGTCTTCAAATTTTCCATAGGAGAAAATTTTGGCATACTATCTTTTTCTGTTAAAAAAAAAATGACATGCTCACAGTAACAGTACTTACAAAATATTTTCAAAAGTTAAAATTTCTGAATTTAATATGAAAATATTTATGAAAAAAATTTTAATGGAAATCCACCTACCGAAGACGTTTTTCTTATAGTGATGCAATGCTACTCATACCATGTTTACAATGAATAATATAACAGCTATGTATATTAAATGATGTAAGCCTGACAGAGAAATGAATTCCACCGCAAGCACACTTTATCTTCTTGAAAGTAAATCTGTGTGAAAGACAGTGCAACTTATTCATTTCAGCCACTTGAGAAGCATTGCAGTTAAGTCAAAATTCTCTTGATCTTGATGTAGTGGTTTCTACCTGGCCAAAGACCAGATTCTAAGTCCTGGTAGCCTAGCCAGCAACAAGCGTATTTGGCCAGCATTCATTTCCAAACCAGAAAGGAGCAATAATCCAACTACAGATGGGTCAACGTCAACTAAGTCTAGAACACAGAACAAGCTCATCCTTATGTCTGCAACAAGGTATCTTACTGGCTCTTGATGGCAACAACAGAAGATACTCTGCTACTCAATCCTCTCCTTTATGCTGTGTAGTTCTAGTTACTTTTCAGTAGACCCTGATGCTTTATGGAAATTCCATCTCTGCTTGAAATTCAGCTCAAAGCCAAGTAATTAGCAGATTTTCAGCTTGAAGTTAAGTACTATAAAAACATGGTTCTCTTTCAACATCAAATTGATGCTCTACAACATAAAGCAGAGTGCAGGAACGTAACACTTATTACATAATCCAGTGACTGTCACAAATGAAGTCACTAAAGTAACAAAGAAATCGAGTGAATTCTGAGCATGATTAACACTCTAAATAAAGTTAACACACTGTAAAGTTAGGGAAAGGAGCTGTTCAGCAGGTTAATTTTATTTTTTCATAATAAAAGATACAGATGGCAGGATACTGGTGGTCTGCAAGATGGGTAGGAAATTGGCTAACATGCTGTACTCAGATGGTCATGATCTGAGTATTTGCTCAGGTTGGCAGTCTTTTGGGATCCCCGAGGGAGTGGTACCCATGCTGCTCAACATAGAATCATAGATCATAGAATCATAGAATACGAAGGGTTGGAAAGGACCTTAAAATCATCTAGTTCCAGCCCCCTGCCATGGGCAGGGACACCTCCCACTAAACCATGTCACCCAAGACTCCATCCAACCTGCATTTATCACTTCTCTAGGCAACCTGTGCCAGTGTCTCACCACCCGCACAGTAAAGAACTTCTTCCTTGTATCTAACCTGAACTTCTCCTGTTTAAGTCTAAACCTGCTACCCCTTGTCCTATCACTACAGTCCCTGATGAACAGTCCCCCCCAGCATTCTTGTAGGCCTCCTTCCATTACTGGAAGGCTGCTATAAGGTCTCCATGCAGCTTCTTTTCTCCAGGCTGAACAGCCCCAACTTTCTCAGCCTGTCTTCATTCAGGAGGTGCTCCAGCCCCTCATCCTCCCTGTGGCCTCCTCTACTTGCCTCAACAGCTCTGTGTCCTCCTCATGTTGAAGACACCAGAACTGCAGCCAGTGCTGCAAATGAGGCCTCATGAGAGCAGAGCAGAGGGGCAGGATCACCTCCTTTGACCTGGTGGTCACGATCCTTTTGATGCAGCCCAGGATACGGTTGGCTTTCTGGGCTGTGAGCACACACTGAAGCCAGCTCATGTTAGGTTTCTCATCAACCAACACCCTCAAGTCCTTTTCCATAGGGCTTCTCTGAATCACTTCTCCACCCAACAGTTTTCCAGTACTTAAAGGGCAGCTACAAAAAGGATAGAGGTTCTCTATTCACAAGAAGCCACACGGAGGAGGCAAGGAGCAATGGGTACAAGCTGCACCCAAAGAGGTTTTATCTTGATCTAAGAAATAAATTTTTACAGTGAGAACAATCTGTCACTGGCACAATCTCTCTCCAGGGACATGGTGGATTCCCCATCACTGGGGGTTCTCAAGACACAGCTGGACAGGGTGGTAGAGACCTCATCTAGGCTCCCCCTTCCACACAAGATTGGATCAGATGACCTTCTGAGGTCACTTCCAACCTGAACTGTCCTATATTTGAATCTGATTTTTCTTATTCTATTGTTTCAGTTTCCATTAAAAGTTTTGTAAAAAAATTCTCAAAATGTAGGCAGTGTAAGAAGTCCAGCAATCATAACCAACCACATAAAGCTGGGTGGGGAGATCATAAAAGAATAAATAAGTACAAACTTTAAAACACCACAGGACTGTACAAAACCCAAACAAAACCAAGAGAAAAGCATGAACAGAATACTGATACTGGGACTTTGATCAAATGTGTGATACTAAAGACACTGAACATTCACAGATATATTTAAGGTAGTGTTGAACAAATGACAGTGAATATCAGAGAAAATACAGCCAAGCTGTTACCGTTCTTAGTGGTATCTAAGTTGTAAGTTAAAAACATCCCTTGCATTTGTTGCTGAGGAATTCTTCTGAGAGATATACACTTCTTACATACCTTCTTGTGAGGATTGCATAGGAAATTTCATACGTAGCAAAAGATCTACAACCCAGTCAAGAGGTTTGATAACATCATCATGGGGAAACTGGTTATGGTACAACCATTCAGCAAACTCCATCAGATAATCAACTTTCTGCCATTCATTTTCTTGTTTCTATAAAAGTAATAAAGGAAGAGTTCATTTGTACTTGGTGATGTAAACTATCAAAATTCAATACTGTCCTAACAGAAGCAAAAAAAAGTAATTTGACAGTGAACTGCTTTATTGGCATCACATAATCAGAGTCATGTTAAAAAGAATGCAAGAGAAGACTCTACCAGATAATCCTTTTTTTATTAAAACTTCTTGCAATTGGCTACTCTTAGCCATTTCAATTTGGCAGGACTCAACTGAACTTTTACTGGATACCAAGATTCAACCATATGCAGTTCTCCAACTGAAGAGCAATTTCAAAGTTTTAAAAAGTAATGGTCAAGTATACAGCCTTCCTACCAGCTCCATTATAAACTTCACAGAACCTGCAATGCCATGAATCACTTGAGAAACATTGTTCTACCAGCATTTGAACATATGAACTGATATGAATAACAAACTGACAAACCTGTAAAACAGTGACTGCTGTTTTGAAAACAGCTTAACTGTCCAACAGTACTTCTGGAGGCTGTTGCCAAGTGACGCCACATATGTGACAAATAATCTTCACTTTTGTCTCTGAATTTCTGAATATCCATCATAAAATTGCATCCCAATTGTGCCTTCACTGTAACCATGTGTTTAAAAAGCAGGCTTGAAAAAGACAAAACAAATTGCAAATTACTTGTATCTGTACATGTAAAGTAACTTCTTGTGTAGCATAAATATACTAGTTTGGATATCCTGGGTTCAGCTGAAACAGTTATTTTTCTCCTTAGTAGCTGGTGCAATCCTGTGTTTCAGCTTTAGTCTGAGAACAATGCCGGTAACACACCAATGTTTTAATTATTGTTAAGTAGTGTCTAATCTAATCAAGGACTTCTCAGTGTCTCATGCTCTGCCAGTGAAGAGGGGCACAAGAAGCCAGGAAGAAGCAGAGACAGGACACCTGACCCAAACTAGCCAAAGGGGTATTCCATACCACAGCACAGTCATGCCCAGTATAGAAACTAGGGGGAGTCACTCAGGAGGTCCAGATCACTGCTTGGGTTGGTCTGGGTATTGGTCTGTGGGTGGTGAGCAATTGTACTGGGCATCACTTGCGTTTATTGTTGAGGTTTTTTTTCCCTTCCCTTTTTAGTTTTATATCCTCTCCCCTTGTTATTTCCTTTACCATTTTTATTATTAGTGGTAGTAGCAGTATTTTTGTACTGTACTTTAGTTATTTAGTTCTTATCTCAACCTGTGGGAGTTATATTCTTTCAGTTCTGCTCCACATCACTCCAGCAGTGCAGGGGGGAGGAAGGGAGTGAATGAGCGAATGGCAGCATGGTTCTGTGTTACCGGCTGGGCTTAAACCACAACAGTACTTTTGGGCACCCTACATGGGGAATGAACCCATGACCCTGAAATTGTCTCATGTTCTACTGACTGAGCATAGTAAATTCATAAACTGACATAAAAAGCCATAACTCTTGGAATTCAGATGAGACTGTGTAAAAAGCACCCTAGATAATTCAGTTGCCATTTAACATAAATGGGTTTATAGCTAGGAAAGAGTAAACACAATATTTTCCCAATGCAAAATAAAACATAAAAAAATACTTTTATACTTCTCAATAATCAGGATGATTATTTTAATAAAAATAAGTCAATCAACTTACAGCCTGTGTCTTGTCTGAGGCAAAACTTGAATAGCTTCACCCAGGACTTTTAGCGCTGTCTCCCAATCAGCTTTATCAGCATATATGTGGAATAACAACCCATATAGGGAGGTTCTTAATGTCAGGTCTTCCTCAGCTCCTGTGAAGTATATTCAAATGTTATATTAATATACTGCACAATTAGGATAAAGAGAGTATAAAATAGTGGGGTTTTTAATCACCAGATCAAAAGAGGGAAGAACATGCCTGGGAGAAAGCATCCAGCTGATAATCCAATATTTTGAAAATCCTTTGTACTCCACTGGTGCAAAGGCAACATTTCCTTCTTCTCCTGAAAAGGCAAAAAAGTGCGTGATTGCCTGCATGTGTGCTATGTGCATTGCCTGTGTGCTGGGTAAGTGCAGGTAAGAAACCATCCATGTATTCCCCTCTTAGGAAAGGACTCTAAGCATGCTCCCAGAACTTCAGGGCAAAGCAGATTGTTTCTCTATCATCAGTACCAATCACTGATCACAAGCACAAGTAATAATATCTGATAGATATTCTTACCTGTTTATTTTTATATTCTGCTTCAACTATACTCTTCAGAATCATTTCAGTAGGTTCTTTAAGGTATTTTCTGTAACATGGAGAACCTAGCAAAGGTAAACATGCATTCCAGAAGTGTCTAGCTGCAAACATTACAAGGGAATAATTTCCGGCTTCACCTGCATACCTGCAGAAAGTGGAGTACAACTTAATGAAGGAAGGCTATCACACTCTAACCAGACAAAGGATTTGACTTCTGCAAACGCTGGGGTTTACCTGGTCTAGACACCACCATATATAATCTCAGGAATGAGGGGTTAACATATTTGCTTCATACAAAGATATTTTCCATTTTTATACAGAAACCATCTTCAACCACTCAGCAGAAGTAGCAATAAACAAGTACTATATTGATGGGTTTACTGTATTTCTGTGTAATCTTAGCTCAAGACCCTTAATTTTAAAAGTAGCTGAAATATACTCAAGATGTTCTTATGGAAATAATCTACTTTTTTTTGGCTTTCTATTATGTTAATTTCTCACTCCAAAACCTTTAAAAATGGTACAGAACAATTATTAAAATGCTATGCATTTTGCATAGTACAGTACTCCTGTAACACAAGAATATACCCCAAATGTCTCTAACTGCATTCAAATTATTTTGAGCATATTCCATGCAAACGTTACTTTGAATTAATAAAATTTAGTAACTCTCCAGATTGTGGTACAACACAGTACTCGAGTGAGAAAAAGCTTTAGAATTTAGCCAAAAATTATGGACTGGCATAAAACAATCACCCATCAAAGAGTTTTACTATAAAAAAAAACCCACAAAAGCCACAACAGGTTTTGAATCTGGACAGCTTTGCCATTTTCTCCCACAGTTTCATGCTTTTTCGAGTCCATATGCTCACATATGTTAGGTTGTAACACTAGACTTATTAAGGCTCAAGTTTTGCTCTCCGCTTTTTGTCTGTTTTGAAATGTGTTGAGCTATGTACTTATACATAAATACATTCAGTCCTTCCTGAAAAAGTGCTTGTCATAACATGCAAATTTAAAAAAAGAATGCGGATTTATCCACAACATCACATGAGCATGGAGTTCTGTCACACTGGCCACTCTAATTTCATTCATCAATCTCTTTTTAACGATTGACATGGTTTAGACCCAACCAGCAACTCAGCACCATGCAGCCGCTTGTTTACACCTGCCTTTTTCCCTCCCCAGGTGGGCTGGGGAGAAAAATCAAAGGAATGTAAAACTCACTGGTTGAGATAAGAACCGTTTAATAACTGAAGTACAATATACTAACACTACAACTACTAATGATAAGGAAAATAACAAGGGGAGAGAATATAAAATCAAAAAAGGGAAAGGAAAAAAACACTAACCAGCAGTGATGCGCAATACAATTGCTCAGCTTCCATGGACTGATACTCAGCCTGACCAAAGCAGAAATCAGTGCAGCGCATGACAAGACTGAAAAATCCTTGATCAGGGCAAGTGCTACTGGGGAACATCTAAACCTTCAGTGTGTTACCAGCGTTATTCCCAAAATAAAGCAGAAATACAGCACTGCACCAGCTACTAGGGAGAGAATTAACTTAAACCCAGCTGAAACCAGGACAAGAATCAATGGAAGAAAGTACTAAGTTAACAGCTTCACAGTGGCTATCACGTGTTCATTTTCTAAGAGTTCTAATTGCCTACTTTTGCTCATTAATTTATTTTTTACAAATAGCAAAGAAGTGAATACTGAAGTCATGCATCATCCACATAACACCTCCTGCACATTCAGGATTTAAAGCAAACTTTCCACTTTGGTTTCACAGCATACAATTCACAATATTGACATGGTGCTCTGCAACAGTGGAGACTGAAGGCTGACTGGTTGAGGAGTAGCTTTGCTGAGAAGTATGTGGGGTCTAGGTGGACAGCAAACAGAAAACCAGCCAGCAGTGTGCTCTGGCAACAACAGCCAAGAGCATCCTGAGCTATACTAACAGGAACATACAACAGATTGGGAGAATTATCACCCTCTAAGTCAGCACTCTTCAGACCACATCTAGACTTCTGCATCCAGTTCTAGGCCCCCCAACACATGCCAGACGTGGACAAACTACAATGAGCTCAGTGGAGGGCCATCAAGATCATTCAGGGACTGCAGCACTTGCCTTGAGAAGAGAGATTGAGAGTTCAGGGCTAAGTCAGCATGGAGAAGAGTTGGCTTTGGAGGACCTAATGGGAAGCTTCTTAATAACCTAACAAAGTTATTGAGAAGCAGCAGCCAGATTCTTCATAGCAGATGGCAGGACAAGCAAGAATGGGCTTAAGTTGAAATGAGAAAGGTTCAGAGCTTTTATGAGCAGAAACTTTTCCCTCATGAGTACAGTTAAGCAGTGGAACAGGTTACCCACAGAGGCTGTTCTATTGCCATTCCTGGAGTGTTTCGAGACCAGATAAAGTCCTGGGCTCGTCCTGCTTTAAGCAGGAGTTTGGACTAGACCCCTTCTGAGATCCCTTCTGACCAGATTTGCTAACGATCCTGTGACATTACAAGATCAGCTATGTGGAAGTACTTGATAAATTTGCTAAACTGTAAACATCTGTCAAACCCTTTGTAAAGCATTTCAACTGTTGATCCCCAAATCTGTCTGTTTTGTGTTAGTCTTCTCTCAAAATACAACATACCTGGCACTCTGAACAAAGGCTTTTGATGCTGCTACACGCAAATGTTTTCTTCCGGACAAATTTTCCATTATACTCTTCCCTTGTATACAGGCCGTAGTGCTCAACATTTCTTGTCTCACCCTGTTACCAGGCCTGAATAAAGGCAAATAATTCAAGAAGTGTTAGCCTTACAGCCTAAGAAGATACCAGTTCCTATTAATAATGCTTTCAAGTTGTTACTAAATAGATGTCCCTAGCTTTGGAAGCTATAAATACACCTACTGACTTTTCTTTTAAAATCAGAAGATATTTGAAAACCTGAGCGTTTTGTGAAAAGGTATCAGAAATAAAATATCTTTTTCATCACTTTAATGATGATAACTGTGAAATAAGATTAAAAAAATATCATCTGTATTTAGCAAGAGGAGAAAACACAGTTGGAGTTTTCTCCCCATTATGAACTATTGTACATCAAAGAAAATACTAATCCAAAGTCAAACTTACTTGGCAAGCAATTAAAAACATAAATAGGAAAAATTCGGCAATTTTTTATACTTTATTTTGCAATTGATCTCACTTATGCCTGGTAAAGTACGCACAAGGCTCTGGGAAAATTGATTTGGAGCATATTCTACAACATTTAAAAGAATGCAGATTTCAGCCCCAGAGTAAATTTTAAAATGACTAACTAAATAAATGTGATAACTTTGATTAATACTGATTTTATACAAAAAGAAGTAATATGATTTGCAAGACTTTTTTTTAATGCCTTGGTTACAGTGTGCAACCATATACAGAAATATATGGTGTCTCTACCTTGTGGTGAGAACCATCATGTAGTTACGACTTGTGTCCACAAGAGGACACGAGTGTTCCACTATACAAGTTCACAGCAACAAAAAAAAGTTAATAATAAATATTTAATTCCTTTGTCCTGAAGTTGTGCTTTACCATAGGAAGACAAAGTTTATCTTCCATTTCTCTGGAAACAGCCTTGACAATCCATGACTACATTTCTTGTCAAAGAACCAAGCATTTTATTATTCACTACTTTGCAGATTGTTAGATACTCAGCAAGTATTTTCTCAATTTCTGCAATGCTCTGAAACCACATATTTCCCTTTAAGGTATCTTATTTGGTTTTACATCATATTCCTATGTAGCAAACATGTTTTTGAGAATTATTTTTCAGAGAGAAAGATGAGCAATAAGTTACATTCAGTGTTTCACATGTTTATTTCAAACTTCTTACATTCCAACAAATCGTTACTAAGTGGGGTTGATTCCTTCCGCTTTTGATAAAATTGCATTCTGGTTTTCCAGGAAATTGTATTAAAAATCCCAGAAGGATTAAAGGATATCACCTCCACCAACAGATTCTTGTATATACAGACCCTTTTTTTTTCCTTTGAGATCAAAATTTAAATTATTAGTTAAGTTCTGAAGAAATTCACCCACAGGTGGTAATAAAGACCATAAAGACTACTTGACACCAGAACCTAGAATATAGTAGCTCTCTCACTGTCATTCACAGCTCCATCTTGTTCATGAGCTGTGTAGACCTTTTGTGTATTAAAGCCAGCTCAGCACTGCCACAATCTGCATCAGCAGAAGCACTAGGGTCAGCTACTCTCTACTTGGCAATTATAAAAGTCTGAAAAGACCATGATTGCCAGAGACCATTTCAGAAAAGCAATGCTCCCCCGGAAGACACTCAAATGCATGTGTATATGACCCGTTGATTCACTTGGATAACAAAATTCACATATCTTTGTGAACCGGGTCTGAAGCCACAGTCTGGATCACATGCTGTCTTTTACTCAGGCTACGCTGCAGAGCTAAAACATCATCTGCAGTACCTAAGTAACTGATAATGACAGGGGCAGCAGAAGTAGGAAAATTTTGCTTTCACCTCTAACTGTGTAGTTTCTTCGTAAAAAAGATTCTTCTGCTTTTAATTATGTGATCAGGTGCATTTACCCTTTCTTCAAAACTTAGTTCAAGTGTACCATAGTATCACGCAAAATTCCATGTACTTACATTTCACATTTCTTAGCATCTCTATCATGGAAAAAGTTCTCATCTGATTGCAAGATCCTTTTGGAACAAGTCATCACTGTCTCATAGTCATGTGATACATATGCAAAATACGCAAATCGCGTCAGGGTCTGCAGTTCCACCAAGGAATCTGACCAACTGCATTCCAAAGCCAATTTCACTAACTGGGAAAAAAAAAAAACAAACAACAAACAAATAAAAAAGACAAAAGTGCTCTTTTCTATAGCACTTACATGGTTACAGCTGTACCTTCCACACAACCCAACGGCATAGAGAACAAGTACAGGAGAAGAAAATCTAGAAAACCAAAGAGTTACAAGAACATTCAAAATATACAGCAGAGAAGCATTGTTCACCTTGTAGCAAGTATTATACTACTGCGTGTACATCCAGCTGTAAGTGTGCATGCCTTTTGACCAGCAGTATCTGCCAAGACTTATCATGTCTTCAGCCTTCTGAAAATTAGTAGAAAAAGACTTGCAAAATTCAGAGCCCCTTTTAGTTAAGCCAAAGAGAAGAATGAGAGATAGCACCGTTCTTACAACAACAGTGTTTCATGCATAGTTTCATTATAGGATCCTCCTTGCTCCTTTTGCTTTTGCAATAATAATAATAACGCAAAAATAAAATACCAATTATGAATATTGTTAATACATTGGTAAAAATGAGGCTACTACAATACTGCTCTCCAAAACCAAGCCACTGAAGCAAAAGCTAACTCATAATATTTGGCATAAATCTGTAAACCAACTTACTACAATTAGATATCAACATATTTATATATATCTGTTTATAAGGACACAGATCCTACTCTGGAGAAAGAAGGACTTTTGACAATGTCACCAGATTCCCAGATAAATGGGGAAATATATCTTAGTCTTTTAAGAAAGCTCTCTACAGAAGGTAGAAATTAACCTTTCCTCCATCCAAAACTGAAACTGAAATAACATTTACACTATGCAATTTCTTAAACTTGAGAACTAACAAAATAAATACCTGAGGTAAGCTGGGAACAGTGAAATCCATGAGACCCAAGCCATTACATGAATACATTTCTAGACCAACAAGAATTCTTGTCATAGGATTTTGTGCTTCATCATTATTCTACACAGAAATAAAAAGTAATATATTAACATGTTTTGTTTTCAAGTAAACATTGTTAAGGAAGTTAATTAAGATGAGAAGATAATTATAACTATGTTTGGAATCCTCAGGTTGCAAAAAGCAAGACCTCCTCTCTCCATTTTGTCCTTAAATGGGTGATTTTACGTATTTATTTTTTTTTAATTAATATTGTGAACTCTGAATTACTACAGTTTTAACATTAGAAAAACATAGCAGCAACACAATGCAAAAAAATTAATACACCACTGGGGGATTATGGTTTTATAGTATAATAAAATAAAAAGATAGGAATAAAATATTACTTCTGAAATTATTAAGTCCATATTCTAGATACAGACCACATTAAACGTTGATATAAAATATAGATGATTTTTCTCATTCTTCATGTAGCCATTTTATTATTTTAAATATATGAATTCAAACCCAACTTTTCTATACAGTCATCATATAGTAAACGTTACCACAATTATTCTTGGCAGATGAAAACAGAAGGTAGCGTTAAGAAATGTAGACTCATTGTTGTGCCAAATGTAAAGAATTTACTGTATTCCATAAAGATTCATGGGAACTACAGCCAAAATCTATTTTCATGTTGTATTTAAATATACAGAAGATACACATTGATAATTTCATTCATAATGAAATTAGGTTTTTCGAAGAAAAGTTTCAGCATTATGCAGGACTCTAGAGCAATAGTACCTCTGCCTCCAGCCCAAGTTTATGTCCGATCTGCTGCTGATTTAACTGTTTGGCTTTCACCCACGTAGCAATGATCTGTTGCTGTGTTGCAATAGGTACTGTTTCATTAGGTGTGATTCCAGTTATCACATTTAGGGCAAATTCACAAATCTGAACACCAAGAATTAAAAAAAGAGACTGAAACACAGGATAAATGTGGAAAGCTTTTTGTATGGAATATGCCATCCATTAGCTGTGCTAACAATATTGCACATGCATCTCTAAGGCTAACAACATCTCTATGAAGTCAAACCGTATAGTAAAGAGAACTTCCGGTTCCCAGCTCCAATTGGTAAGGAACTCCAGTGTGCATTTGGGGAGGACCTGTAGTGGCAGAACTGTAAAAGATGGTAGCTTATTTTTTGCAGAAAATTTCTACCATTTAATTTATATGAATTGTAATATATGGCAGCAGACCAAAGATGACTATAAAAAATGAGGACTTTGTACCTCTAAGGCAGCTTTGATATCAGGAAGTCCACTGGGATCTACTAAAGAAGACTGGATGACATTTGCTTTTTCATGTTTCTTTACTGAAGCTCTTCTGCTTTTGTCTGTTGCATCTTTTTTTATTGTCTCAGCAAGTTTTGGATTTGGAATCCAACAAAGAATTAAACCCCGAGCCAAAGCATTACATAACATCAATAAAATCACGGCACTTCTGTAAAAGTAAACAAAAATTCGTAAGTGCATAATGCATCAGATCAAAATAAAAGGAAGTAATAAAGTTTATTACTTTCAAGCAGTAAACATTACTTGAAAGTCTAGATTTTTTAAAAAAAAGCAAAGTTATGGATGTTACAAAATTTTTTTCCATTGTAAAAGCAGTTAAAATGGCTAGAGGTACAAAATCCCACACCAAGTTTGTTTCCATCATATTATTTCAGCTCTTTCTGTTTTTTCTATTTCCTCACAGAAAACAAAACCAAACATATTTATATCAGACAAACACATTTAAAAATAAATTTTTTTGTTAGTGGGTTGTTATGCATGATAATAACAACTACTTCATAAAAAAATCATCTAAGCCGAAGGCCTCACATAATTCCATTTCCCTATTACACTGCATTGTCCTTCAATCAACTGCTGTAACTGCTGTGCTAGAATTACTTTTTTTTTGAGAAAACACAAACTGAATTATGACTAAGACATCACTGTTGATACATGCTAACATAAACCTCAGCATTAATAAGCAGGTACTACCAATCTTCACATCTGCACAAAATGCACTTAAGGTTTTGTTCTCCTATACTGTTAAAAAAGCCGTCTTTGCTGCCGGCCCTGACAGTCTGCCCAGTACCAAGGTTTCTGTCAAAAATGTGCTACAATTTCTAGCATTTCATTCACAGTAAGACTTCGACTTGAGCATCTCCTCTGTCAATCATTCTCCTATTGCATCTACTATGGAACAGGATTTCTCTAAATCACAGTGGAATCTATGTTCCCATTTTTATGGTCTACTAATGTGCACATTTGCCACTCTCCTTCTCCCCCCTCCTTTTCACCTTGCTCTGATTAGACATATTTACAATAATAGAGAGTAAGGAACCATATTTACTATGTAACTTAACTTCAGAGCACATGACAGCAAGCAAACACATTTTGAGTTGTCCTGAAAACTCACAGGCTAAACAAATTTTTCTGTTTCTTTCTGACCAGCTCAACAAAATGCTATTTTACATGAACATATTGCTATTCCACAGTGAAGAGAAATTAATACTGTTTAGTATAAAGTTGAATGAAAGACAGCAATGAGTGTCATTCACAGCACAAACTGATTTAGAGTGTTTGTAAAAATATCTTTTCTCTTTTAGAAAACGAAGACTATGCTCATAACCAAACATCTAAATTTACCCATTGTGCCCAACAGTCTTGATGGCTCCAAGAAGAGTGTGCAGGTACTCAATGATTTCCCTCTGTCTTCCTGAAGCGATAAGATGTCTATTGTAGTTTAAGATATACACCACAGCATTGTGAACAATCCAAGCTTCATTCAATTCTTGTCCTACTTCGGCTGCACGTTGGAAGTTTTCCATAGCATACCGAGATAAGCAGTCTATCCATAAACTATAAAGTTAGTATAAGAAGCTGTTATTCCAAAACTTCAACACTAAGAATTGTATCATAAGATTAAATATGCAGTAGTACATATTAATGAACAACAACAAAAATACAATTACTTCTCAGCTGCATTTATTAAGTCTTTCTACATTAAACTGTATTTTACTCGGATCAGAAGATGACTCATAAAAGGAACTGGAATCAACATAAATTGGATAGTATTTGACACTCTAATGCTATCAGCTTAAAAAGAAGTGGCTACAGCTCATGCTTCATCCACACAGGCCTTTTAAAATGCATGTGTGAATCCAAATAAAAGGGCCAGAAATCATTAAATATCAATGACAGAGCTCAATTTGAATAGACACAAGGCATTCCATGCAAGAGCTAAGGTGTCTTTCATTTAGTAACTGCATGTGTTCTTGCTCTCAAAGTATCTCCAGATGTTCTGAAATGACAAATTAATTTTTAATAGAATAAGATCTTTTTCATAGACTGTGCAATAACTTCCTTTCCAGTAACCTTTTTTAAAAAAAATTATTATTAAGATGCACTTTTACTTAGAAAAACCAACATTAAAAAATACAGTCTTGAATGACCATACAGAATTGCCATGGTTGAGTCACAAAACCAAAAGCACAAACTGGCACAAGGTATTACTATGTCAACAATGGTACAGGACACAGTAGACCAAAGCGCTTTTTTCCTATGAGTTTTTAATCTAATTGGGTAAGCCCAAAAACAGCTTAGTAGCAAATTTTGGAACAGAATCCTCATAATCTTTGTCCCTTGTTCTGGTAAGTTTATATTTTTTTTTCCATTTTACTAAACATCTGCAAGCAGACAGTGTGAGAAACTTTACTTAACCTTCAGACCTAACAAACAGACTTAGGAACACAACTCTGACATCTAACTCTTCCAGGACATGACCACTATCACGATAAGGCTAATATTAGCACGCATGTGAATAGAAGAGAGTTCAAATGTCATCTTCAGAATTCTCCCCCCTCTCCTCCTTGGAAATAATCATGTAAAAAAAAACCTTGATACTTGCTATGCTCTACTCTCCCTTATTCACTTCAGTTGATTTGATGGAACAGACTTGGTTTTGCAATTCATTCTATGTATTCAGATACTCAGACATCATTATATTTATAGGAGCTATAAAGCAAGACAAAATAGGGTTTGATTTGGGGAAATATAGTTTTAAATACAGACTATAATGGTCTTAATTGTCAATATAACAGAGATTTAACAGTTTTTAAGGTTAGGATACTAGTTTCAAAGAAATAAATGTTAAATGAAAAATAAAATGCACACTCCAGAATGAAAGCAATTAAGAGAAAATTATTTCAATTCCTTTAGATTTTTATCTTTTTCCCATTACAACAACTACTCACAAATATGAATCATCTGGTGACAAGGAATTTTACTAAGAAGAAATAACTTTTGCAATTATCATCTGAATGCGATAATAACAATCAGTTACAGTTCTTATGTCTTTTTATATATTAAAGAAAAGCACCTGTATGTTTTCCATTCTGGATCACTTTCAGAAAGATATGAAACATATCCTGGATGACATTGAGTTGTATCTTCTGGAGGTACAGCATGATCATTCAGTTCAATTCCCTGCAATCTTAATAAATGAACAGTTGCCTGGAAAGATATACAGAAACACATTTTCTACTCAGGTTATCATGGTGAAAATAGACTGTGACTTAGTATTAGTGCTGTTACCTCTTAAAAAATCAGAAAACACAAAATGCTTTTTCAGGTGGTGTACAGGCATGCACAGCTGCATGGAATACAATGTAAAATACTTCATCATCTTCCAATTGTCTGTAGATAATTCTATTAAATAATTTAATTTTGAAAATTATATATATATTTTTAACCATGCTGGAACTTTAAGGATCCAGAAATGTCATGTCAAACATTTATAGTAGCATCCCTTGTAAAAATGTATTATCACCACCTGCAGTGACTATAACTATAGTTATTTTCACACAGTATTTTGATAAAGATGCTTCATGAAACACCTTCTTCCTTTAGTTCCTGTGGAGACAGACAGTAATTAAACTGAAAACTCCAGTGCTTTAAGATTTATACCTAAAATTATACATAAAACACAGCTAAATAAAACAAATACGAACTGGCAGCTGTGCAATTTATTTACCTCTGCATTAATGAATCTTATTTCTGCTAATATTCTGAGTAAATCTCTTTCAAAAGAGAATGATTTAGTAGTTAGTAATGATTCTACTGGTAAGCTGTCACCTTGACCAGTCATCCATCCCAGTTGTAGTAGCTTTCTTCTTCTGTGCTAAAACTAAAATGACAAAATTCCTTTATTATTACCAGACAAATCAGAAAAAAATCACTTCCATTTTAAAATGTAAAAATTTCTCCATGTTCTTAAATCCACAAGACTTAACAAGTACAGATTTAAGATTGTTTCATTCACTTTTTTTTTTCATCAGTACAATCTATTGCACTCAAAGCCTGTTCTTCTCAAGCAGTGCTGAGGTTTGTTACCTGTGATATTGCTGCATTCGTGCATCAACTTCAATATTTGCAGCAAATAACTTGCTCCAGTCGTAATATGCTTACTGAGTTTACATTAAGATTAATATAACTCATGGCCTCTAGTTCAATTTTATTGCCTCAATGAAAGGAGAGTGATGAACATTATGTAGTGGTTAGAATCTCAGTTTTTTAAAATCATGGATGGGTTTGACTTCCTGGCAATGTACACATCATAAGAGAGAAAAATAGCATCATTTTTTTGTGTTTAATATTGAAGAGAAAGGAACAAAATTATTTTGATATAAAGTAAGAGCATAAAAGCTGTCACAGTGGGCTTCCTCTACATTGCTGGCCAATGGTGGGTGTTTGAGGAAAAGTAGGATACACAAAGCTATTTTTAATCCTGGTCTATCTTCATAGTTTTTCAGAATCTGCATGCAATTTCCTGAACCAGAGCTTCTGTTTGACCATCAAGTTCAATGCTCTTTGAGAAATCTAACTTACCAGTCTTTCTCTAATTTTTTAACCATACTTCGATATTCCAAAATAACCTTTAAATTTCTGTTAAAAAGTAATGCTTTTGTTTTCTTAAAACCTCCAGTCAGATAATTTGAGTGGATTGCTCCTGGTGCCTAGACCAATCACACATATTCAACTTCTCCAGACAAGCCATGTCTTTCATCTCTTTTCCAAGCTAAAGGGAAAAAGAAGTACTTATCAGAAATGCTCCGGTAAATGACCTTTACATGGAAAGATCATTAATAGGAACTGGTATGTTATTTTCCTCTAACCCTGTAATATCTTGAATTAGGTGCCTTTGTTCAGGCCTGCCAATCCAAAAAGCCTCTGTAAAGGGTCTTCACAATACAACTACTTTTCCCCTATCCTCAGTATGATATATGTAAAGAAAACCTTTCGTATTTCTTATGCACTAATCCTAGAATCACTGAATGGTTTGTGTTGGAAGGGATCTTAAAGCTCATCCAATTCCAATTCATTGCACTGCCATGGGCAGGGTCACCTTCCACTAGAGCAGGTTGCTCCAAGCCCCTGTGTCCAACCTGGCCTTGAACACTGCCAGGGATGGGGCAGCCACAGCTTCTCTGGGCACCCTGTGCCAGCGCCTCAGCACCCTCACAGGGAAGAGCTTCTGCCCAAGAGCTCATATCAGTCTCCCCTCTGGCAGGTTAAAGCTGTTCCCCTTGTCCTGTCCTTATAGGCCCTTGTCCAAAGCCCCTCTCCAAGTTTCTTGTAGTAAAGAAAAGCGCAACATGAAAATGAATGGTGCAACAGTTCTCAGAGAACTCCAGCCAATCATAGTTTTCTGTTCTTGTCTTGAGCATCTACAAGCCTATTCATGTTTCATAGAATCATAGAATAGTTAGGGTTGGAAAGGACATGAAGATCATCCAGTTCCAACCCCCCTGCCATGGGCAGGGACACCTAACCCTAACCCTAAACCATGCCACCCAAGGCACTGTCCAACCTGGCCTTGAGCACTGCCAGCAATGGAGCACTAACAACTTCCCAGGGCAACCCATTCCAGTGCCTCACCACCCTTACAGTAAAAAACTTCTTCCTCATATCCAATCTAAATTTCCCCTGTTTAGGTTTGAACCTGTTAACTGCAAGGAGTATTTCCATAGACAGAAACTGTCCAGAACAGATTACCTCAATTGGCCAACAAATGCAACATTGCCTCCTTCACACTGACAGAAACATGTAACACTGAGTGGAAGTATTACCGGGTTTCCAGGAGGCTGTTCTACAGAATGCTGACCTACAGTCAGAGCTAGTGCTGGATTTCTAGCGACGTTCTTCCTCTGAAAGCATCAACCAACTTCAGCAACCTCATAACAAACTTTAATTGAATCATTTGAAACACTTCTAAACAGAGAGGAAAAGTGTCCTGATGCCCTGCCTACCCAGGAAAAGACACAGGCAAAATTACAAAGCCCTGTAAACATTCAGGGTATGAGAAAGGCACCTTTACTTTGGAGATGGAAAACTTGTGAAAGAAATAAAAAACATACCAGTTCCTGTTAATGACTGGTTTGGTGCATGGCTGCCCAGAGCTCCTGGTAAGCACTTCATTTTCTCTTTAGTTTGGAAAAGAGATGAAAGATGAAACATGGCTAGTCTGGCGATACAAAATTTGTGAAAGAAAACAGGCAAATTAAGCCATATTTTAAATGGACCTCAGAAACAATCTAGAGAAAAACGTAGAAAAGGTTCAATTAACTTTGGGTAGGAAAAAAAAAAAACAAAAACAAAACCAACAAACTAGCCAACAGGATGTGCTTTAGAATTACATCTATTCTTAAGGTGAGTTTTATGAACCCCCAGACAAAAAACAAACCACTTTAACAAGATATATACAAACAAGCAGCTAGTGGTTTGAAAGTGCTCTTTCACTGAGTTGAGAACTCTTTTAACGTGTATGTTTGATTTTCAATAGACCCTCAAGAAACAAGGCACAGACAAGGTCGGGTACCTCAGAGGAACCACTAATAAGGAAACAAAGGGTTAAAATGTTACCACATGAGCCTCATACAGAGTGACTGATAATCCATTTTTTTCAGCTTCCTCAGGTAATTAAGTATGACAGAGATGGGTATTATGAACCTAGATGACCATTAGGGAATGAACCTATTCTCTTAGATAAATTTCATACAAGTACTTTTCTTTCACACCAGTGAAACACTTCTGAAGGCAGAGTATGGTTTCAACAGAAAATGTACTGACTGACTTCAAGATCCCTCTGTGGGAGGGAAAAAAATAATAATATTGGCTGACTTTTTCAAGTACCTCTAATAAATGAGGGAAAAGTTCCTCTTACAGTATTTGAAATAATTTCTTCACTTACTTTTTTCAGGCTTTGCTACCTTCCTAAACAAAGCATCATCATACCAGAGACAGAATCTGCAAGCTGCACGGCAGACATCCCACTCTTCTTGCTTACGTGCAACTTTTGCCAAATCTGCCCAAAGTCGAATTCTACCAAAGAAAAAGCATACATAAAATTACTTAATAAGCAGGATCAGCAAGAACATCACATCAGTAATGATGGCCATCACCAATAGAATTTTAAGTCTAATAAAAATTAATAAGTGGAAGACTTCTTATCAGCAGGAAAGACAACACTATTACTTTATCAATTTGAAAAAAAATCCCCTCAGCATATGAACAGTGGGTCAAATTCTTGCTTTGGAGAGTAACTGTACTGAAATCACAAAATGTGTGTGACACCCCTATTATCTACCTTGCAAAATAAATGAAATATTGCAAAACTGATGCTGAGAATTTCAGAAAACAAGTCTCGAAAACAAGTTTGGATTTAGTATTTTTTAGAAAACAATTTTAAATTTCCTCACAGCAATTTTTAGGGAGAAAAAAAAAACAAACAAAACCAAATATTTCCTTTTATATCAAGAATGATAAAACAAAACCTGTGATTTTCCTACAGGTCAATATTTCTGACTCAGAATGGATTACTTCATTTCTTTATCAAAAAGGTTGTAGCATGTGATATGGTACAAGGACCTAAAACCACACTGCACTGCAGCGAACTTTCAGTTGTTCATCAAGTTATTCAGCCTTCCAGCCTTAATCCACTCATTTTCTGTGTGTTCATTTCACACCAATAGGTGATATTGTGCATGTGAGAGAGATTCGAAGCAGCAGAAGAATACAGTTACACAGAGCATGTGAATGTAATGGAACTTTTCAGACAAAATTAAACATATGCTTAAACGCTTTGGCAGGTCTGACTCAAGTATTCAGCCTCTTACAAGGTGTCATCAAGTAACTTAGCTGCAGTAAGAAACTTTCCAGTTAGACACTTTTACACAACATGAAAGAGACACTTCTTGACTACAGGAATTACCTCTCTCTGTCATTTCCATTTCTCAGCCGTTTCAAATGTTCATCAACTTTCTCCACACTTTTAATATGATGTTGTGCTTTAGCACAGAGGTAGCTTATTTGACTCCTACTCTCCCCTGTGGAAACTTAGCAAAGACAAAAGAATTTGAGGTAAATTTTAAGTACAAGATATTAAAAAATCCACATGAAGGGTATGCACTTTGATTCATAACTGGTTTCTGAAACACATAAAATCCAGCACTTTTTTAAGCTCTTCAAGCTTTCCCCAAACCAACCAACTAACATGAGAAACAACCACATCAGCATGTATTCTGTTTTTTCTGTATGTTCGGATATAGTTGTCCATACAAAAACTGATTTATCCCTATTTGGCCCTCAAATATCTCAAGTACACCTCTTTTCTGACAGGACATGCATGGCCCTAATTAGCCTCAGTCAAGAGTTAATGGATGACGTTAATACATAAATTTCACACTCATGCTGAATTTTAAGTACACTTACCTAATCAAACACACTTTCAATCAATATTTAAGTTTGTTGTTCTGTTTTAATTTGAGAATACTGACTTCTGGTTTACTTCATCAACAAGATACTGGGCAAAAACATTAAACAAAGATATTACCAACACAGAATAATGATACAAGGGAGGAAGCAGCTGGCTCGCTGAGATAGAATATCACTTCAGTGGTACAGATACATCAAAAAGAGGTATTTTTTTTCTGCATGTAATGACATAGAGGAGACAGTTTACATTAGAACACAAGTAACTTTGATGTGACTGGGAAATCCAATGAGTTTGGACATTCACTTGAACCTAAGACATGGTGACTAGCACAATGCAGACTGAGTAACTTTCAACTTCATCCTGAAAAAATTCACCAAATAAAAGCAGAAAATACATAGAAAGTATTTTGGCTTTAATATATGTATCTGCAGGTTCAGTTGCATTCACATACAATGAAAAGAGAAAGGTGTAGCGTTTTACCATTCTTGCTAAAAATGTTTTGCAATGTTTTATCTAGCATATAAGGCTGTGATGCTCATAGATCAACTGACAGACAATGTTCAGTACAACGTGCAATGACAGTATTATAGAGTAAGGTTTAAGGGCAAAGAATTGTGGATTAAAAATGTACATTTTTTTCTGGATCTGTGGGCACAACTCTCCCTAAATTAGGCCAGCACACACATCAGCAAAGAATGAAATGATGATTTACAGCTATTTATGCAACTTAAAAAAAACCAAAACACCTGCAGATCTGACATCCTGTCCTATGTATGTTTCAAAAATACAAGTTGCATATACATATATTCTTACTCCCTCAATAAACATGTTTCAGTTTGTTGTAACTTAAGCGTAACTTAAGTGGGTTTCAACTTAAACAGGGGAAGTTCAGGTTGGATATAAGGAGAATGTTCTTTACCGTGAGGGTGGTGAGGCACTGGCACAGGTTGCCCAAAGAAGTGGTAAATGCTCCATCTCTGGCAGTGTTCAAGGCCAGGCTGGACAGAGCCTTGGGCAACATGGTCCAGTGTGAGGCGTCCCTATCCATGGCAGGGGGTTGGAACTAGATGATCTTAAGGTTCCTCCCAACCTTAACCATTCTATGATTCTAAGTGTCATGGAAAAGTCAAAAAACATTCTTCAGATGACAGCCTAAGGAACATTTGAATTCTTTCAAAACAAAATCTTACAAAACATTATATCGAATAGGAATATTTTGATAATAGCTGGTTTAGAAGCTACAGAACTCCTTCTGGAGCATTCCCTCCTCCAGCATTATCTCTACCCTAGGAGTACACAGGGTATCCTCAGAAGGTTAACTAAGTCACACACTTGCTATATTGCCAAGATAAGATAAAACAATTCAAGCAATTTGGAACATCTGTTCCTTGTCCACTGTAATTCAACAACAAGCTGTATAGTCATGAACTGAAGTAGTCTGTGGCATAAGAAACATGACTATTTATGACCCATGTTTTAGAAAGTAAGCAATTCATGCCTAGATCTGCATGCAAAACTTGATCTCTCAAAAGCAAGATTTTAAACTAGAAAGACAATCACAATATAGAATAAATACCCAATATTGTATGTAATTAACAAAGATTATTATGGGGTGAACTTTGGAAAATAACACTTAAAACTGACCTTGGGCAAGAACATTCAGGAGTGGCACACAGTGAAAATAAAATTACTGCACAACTTACAGCACAACAGTAAGATTCAGATTAATTCAGAGGGGAAAGCAATAACATTTCCTCTCTCAGTCCCACAATATTAATCTTAGATCCCCACTGAAATCAATAGGAGCTTTGGCACAGAATTGTCACTTCACCCGTATTGCAATATTCTCTACATATTGCCACTAGGTATTATGCCCAACCCTCAAGACTGTGCAAAGCTGTCAGTGTCAAGTGTGTTGACTTTTAGTCACATGTATGTACATTACCTTTAGCTTCGTTTTCACTGTCAAGCACTACCTGAAATGAATCAGGAGCTAGTGCAAGACCTGCATTTATCAGCAGGGATCTATTTTGCCTCGCATTATCTTTCTGCTTTCTGCTTTTAACCTACATAAAGAAAGAACTAATTGTTACAATGTTCATTTTTATTATTTTCCTATTTGTGTATCTTATTTATTAAACAGAATGCAGATCATCTAACTTCCTACTAACAAAAAATACCTATAGGAATTTTGTATCTTCATAGATCTTACACATCATTTTGCAGTAATATTATTGTTGAAAGTGACTGCAGGACTTTGATTCAATATTGCCATGAACACATCAAAGATAACTGAATACAAAGTACAATTCATGCTCCTCATGGATCTTTACAGTATATTCCTCAGTGTATAACCTGTCATGTTACACTTTCCTAAATAAACAACAGTATTTATTTAGAAACCAACAGGAACATAACCATTGTGCAATAACTAGAAATTGCTACAAAGTATTAAGAACTCTCTAGTCCATCAGAATAAGCTAAAGTTAGAGGAGGTTTAAGTGCTTTTTAAAAAAAAAAAAAGATTTAAACAGAGTAACCTTGCATGAAAAAGGCATTAAAACTAGACCAAAAAACTTCACTTTTCTTTGTCTTAACAACAGACATATCCACTCACCAGCAACTTTCCAGCACTGATTTTAAGTTCAGTAAACACATCTTAATTTCTGTGAATATTCCAAAATGGTGTATAGATTAAAATTCTGTTTGACAACAATCAGTTGCCAACATGATTTTTTGTTCAGGTGCTGGGGCATCACAACAGAATTACATGCAATAACTCTTGGCAATGACTACACTGTGACTTTAAATCATATTATTTAGTGTCATTTATTAATGTGACATAATACTGATTTATCCCCAAGCGTGCCAGGATGTTTAGCTACTTGGCTACTGCTCTTCTCATTAATTAAAACACTGTTCCATGCAATGAAATCTTAATTGTTGACAATTATGAATAGGCTTCTTCTTTGCTGATATTTTTGCTAATGAGTAATTTCCCCTCCCCCCAAGAAATAAGCTTTGAGTATAATTGGAAAAAATCCTCTATTGCAATCTTCAGAGTGTGAAGCATCATGACCACCATAGAGAGAAGCAGAGATTTTCAAGGCAGCCAGCCAATGCTAATTTGCTGAAAGCAAGCTGATGCTGGCTACTAATACGCAGTTCTACTAAACAGCTGACTTTCCTCTGGAAGAATTTGATAAGCAGACCTATTATTTCAGCTACAGACCTTATTCTTCATGATTACCTACCTGTTCAATCATCATTACTGCCTGATCCTCTAGACGCTCAGGTGACTTATACAGCGTACTGCACACATGAAGACGGTTAAAAGCCAATCTTAGATGTTCTTGATACTGCCCACTGTTGTTTAGGTGTATAGCTTTTTGCAAATGTTCCACAGCAGCCTCTATTCTATCCCCATCTTCTTCAATACGAGCTACTTCCATATGAACTTGGCAACGCAACAAAACCAACACGCTACGGAACATGAATTTAAATGGAAACTGTTAAAATGAGACAAACTAAAATTCCTAGACCTAAAAATTACCCGAAGTAAAACACAATAATTAAAAGTCACTCCAGCACTTGTCTCAATCATCTTAGTCATTAATCATCAATCATTTTGCCTTTTTAACAAAATGACTTAGAACATTTAACTGCATTTCACTTGCATGAAAGAACACAGCCACAAAGAAGCAACACAACTTGTAGCCTAACTCATCTTGTGTGTTAGCAGAACTGTTTTCCAGGACCAACACTAAAGTTACCACTTAGGTACGAAATGAAGTGAACAGATTTCCAAAAGTATTTATCAACTAACTGGACACGATGGAGCACGATAAACTGGACAATGGCCACTTTTGATCAAAGCTCACTCTGTTTCTAACATTTATGTAGATGCTAATACTTCTAAAAAAAATCTAGCTCTGACTAGCTAAAAAAGCTAACCCCTTTTACAAATCTGGCTCACCAGAGGCACACTCACTGCAGGCAGCATCTTTGCCTAAATGTTACTGAAACCACACCAGTATGTTTTCAGTAAGGACTGCATGTTCTCCAGTCTCAGGTACACTATGCTCCCTTATCCACCACCTGCCACAGGAAGCTGCTCGTGACAGCTCTGAGCTCTACATGCTACCTCAGAATATTTCCAGGAAGAAAGAAAAAAAAAATCAGATAAATTAAAGCAATGTAATGAAAACTAGAACATAAGGAAGGTTTTCAAGGCTATCACATATCCTGACAAAGAACAAATGTATATCTACATTAGAACCAATCTGACCAGGCAAGTGTCACCCTTTTACTCAGACCAATGTAGTTACAATTAATGCTACAATCAAACCAGAAATTAAGACAGGCAAATTAATAAGGACAATGACTTCACACAATCTCTAGTGACACATCAGCACTGAGGCTGGGTCTACTGGACTGTTAGGAATAGATAGAAAACAAAAGCCAAAGACCTAACCCTCCAAAAAACAGACCTGCAAGCTTTTAGACAACTGTCATTACTGTCATTTAGTATAAATATCAAAGGCATGTATGCTGATATAGCACTCTTTATATGGAAAGCACAAGAAAAAAGTATAGAAATACAACATAGTGGGTTTGTACATTTGTATATATGCTTCTTCAGGCTTCTGTTTCTTCTTTATGCAACTAAAAAATTACATTTTAAAACCACTGAAAATATATTACTCACCTTCCTCTGTAATACCACCTACATTTCTGCTCAAATGACAAATTAAGCTGCTTGTTACTAGCTCTACTCCAAAAGTTATGATCTTTGTTCTTAGCCGTCAGCCTATACCTATTACACATAATTTTGATTAACTGTATTTTTCAATTCCTAATAAATTCCAATATTTGCTAGAGGCCATTAAAAGTGTGAGATTTTGCCTGAAAGGAACCTCTATTTAAATGATCCATGAGGAAACACGCACAATACACAGACACTAATTTATTAGAAGATAGCGGAAAGTTTTCCAAAACACTTGACATCATAAAGCCTGAGCTTTGAAATAAGTTTGATGCTCAGTCATTAGACCTTTCAAAGTAAAAATTTAGAAAGTACATAGCATAGAAAGATACCTGTCAATCTCTTCAAGGACATCAGCAATTGATATCAGTGGCTTTCGTACACATTGATGCAAATTGTGCTGTAGTAGTGGTAAGCACAGGTTCCACTGGGTTGTACAAACAACCTGGATCACATCAGGATCACCCAATCGAACTGCATGTTTTAAAGTTAACTCAAGATTTTTTATCAATTCCAGTTGAGCCTACACAAATGAAAGATTCATTAGCATATATTGCATTTAATGAATATAACTTCTTACATGTTCCTCCAAATTTTAATTTTAGGACTCTTTCCAATAGAGAGTAGTCCCTCAGTCAGCACACCTTGGAAACTTTGGTTTTGTTTTGTTTTGGTTTTTTTAACAGCCATTGCTAACTAAGGAGTATTTATTTTAGGTACTCCTTGCTGTTACTACATATTTCAGGCAGAAGTCTGTCAGCTATTCCCCTTTCCTATGGTAAACAGAAATGGATCATTGTGACATACTCATGAATTCAGATTTTTTTTTTTTTCTAATACCAAGCTACAAATGCAGTGTAGGAGAGGAAAAAAAGAAATAGTACAAATGTGATTTGCCATACTGTCAAACAAACTTGGTTCCTGTTAAAACTAAAAGCAAAACCTTACCTACAGTAACACACTTGATAATTAGCAAGTTCTTTTTAGAGTTTATGTGATTAAAACCAATTTTAAAAAATTTATTTAAATATTATTTAAATTTGGCTTTTATTTTTTAAAAAAAAGCCTCTGCAACTGCAACCCTCTCATACACTGTGGTAGGAATATTTAGAAATAACTAAATATCTAAATATCCTATGTTTATTTAAGCAGTATTACTAGTGTTTAATATTATGAGGAATTCACAAAATTGTTTTTTCAAAGGTGAATGGGATTTCTGAACTCCAAAAGGTAAACAGTCATAGAGAAGAGTAAGTTTATGCACTAACACTATCAATTTCCATGAAGCATACTCATACTTCCCATTTTAGGAACTTTAGGTGCCTCTAATAGCTGTTACAAATTTCTCACTGTAGGTCTCTAATCCCATTGATAATATTGACAATTTAGGCTTCTACTTTTGATGGCTTGAATTATAACTGAGCCAACTGGCCATAGAAATCTAAGAAAAACCCCTCCAGTGTGACAATTTATTGAGAACAATCTCTGTTTCTCTGACACAAGAATCTGTATGAGATCACTCATAACAGGCAATAATAGTTGAGCTGGACTCCATGATCTCTATGGGTCCCTTCAAACTAAAGATATTCTATAGAAACACCTCCCATAAATGTAAAATATGAAAACACAAGAGCATTGCCTTTGCATGCCTCAACGTTACCATCGTTACTCTTGGAAAGTAATATATTATGAACCTTTATAGTCAGACAGAAGACTTAAGGGAGGAATATACAACTACTGTTTATTTTTACCCATTTTGTCCTCAGAAGCCCAAGTAGAAAGAATACAAAGTTTAGAAGAATTTCTGATCAGTATAACGTAGCTAAGACATACAAATCCAGTGCAGTTTCCAAAGTTTAGCAACTTTCCACTTTTCTCTCAAAGCACACGTTAAAGAACATACCTCAACGACTCCTTGGGTATAAGTCACAATTTTAGTGCCAAGTTTTTTTGCTTCATATTCACACTCCAGGCATTCTATTTCAATAAGTTTCTGTTGCTCCTATGTAGTATTAATATACAAAAATCTAATTTTAATAATTAAAAAGGAACACAATGAAGATTTAACCCATGCAATTACCCTAATACAGCACTGTACTTTCCTACTGGAGATTCAGCAATAAGAAAAACAGCATATACTTGATAGTTCCTACACTGTAAATTGATTTCAGTTCTAGAAGATTCTTGCTTGCTAGTGTTATTAAAAAAGTACATGCTTGGAAAATATAAGAGCTAGTCAAGACAGAAAGGATTTATTTTGATGGCAACTTTTACGTGAAAAAAAGGGTAGACTTCTAACGCCTCAGGAAAAATCTGGCTATTACATCATACAAGTTATATGTATGAATTATCTAAGATACTTGGTATTTTGTTTCACATGTGCAGTAACGAAGGCCAGACAACATCTCCATTCATCATTCATTACGAACTATTATCGAATCACTCAGCATGACCTTTGTAAATTTAAGACTCCCATGACTGGAAAACAGATGAAATCCTGACAACTTGGATGAAAGTAGAACTCCCACTATCATGTAATGACAAATACATAGATGGAATTCATGGTATAGCTGAGGAATCTGTCAGTATTTGGCAAAAGCCAAGGAACTGGAACTTGATATAGATTTCTCTCTCTGCCATGAAGAGGTCATTGTCAAAATGATGCCAGTCAATCTAAAGATCGTCACTTGAACACCCACTAACTCTAAGGGAGAAGGCTGAAATAAAAGCAAGGCTTCTCTACTGCTGCTGCAGAGCAGATACTTGCTGTTACTATCTGTATGAATACTTGAACTAAATCCTTGTGAATCTTTGATCTAGAGGATTTAAACACATTCAGTGGGATGCTATGGAATTGTTTTTGATTTTAGACTTGCAGGAAATTTTCAGACAAAAGGGGCCCAAAGCAGACATCTGGAATAAAAAAACATAATCAGAGAGGATAAGTAAAATTTACATTACAAATAACTCAAAGTAGGATTATTATAATAGAAATTTGGAAGTACATTTTGAAATTTGTTTGGCAGTATTTGCCATTTACATTTCCTTACATGCACATTTCAGATAACTAAAAACTTACTAAACCCAGCACAACCAGGCGCTTTGTTATACATTTTTGTACCTGGAAAACATTCTGATTTCCTGAATAGAGTGATTAACAGTTCTGTTTCTCAAAGGGTGTATTTGTTTTGGCTGGGATAGAGTTAGTTTTCTTCACAGCAGCTGGTATGTGGCTCCATTTTGGATATGTTCTGAAAAGAGTGTTTGTCACACAGGGATGTGTCAGTTGTAGGTGCACAGTGCTTGCACAGTGCCAAGAGCTGTTCTGCTCTTCATCCTGCCCCACCAGTGAGCAGGCTAGGGATACACAAGGAGTTGGGAGGGGATATGGCCAGAACAGTGGATCCCAACTGACTAAAGGTAATCTCAAAGCATATGATGTCATGCTCACCAATAAAACTGGGCAGGAAGGTTACTGCTGCTCTGGGACTGGCGAGGCATCAGTCAGGTGATGGTGAGCAACGATTTTCATTTGCATAATTTATTTTTTGCATGGGTTTTATTTTTCTCTCTCTTTTTTTCCTCATCTTTTCCTTAAAATTTATTACTATTTCTTCTTAGTTATTAAACTATTTTTATCTCAAGCCACAAGTTTTCTCACTTTTACCCGTCTGATTCTCTCCTTCATCCCACCAAGGGAGCAAGTGAGCGACTGTGTGGGGCTCACAGTTGCTGGCTGGGATCAAACCACAACAATGAGAAAGAAACAAGAAAACAAACAAACAAACAAATCTCAGAGCCAGCTGGATACAGAAATCAAAAAGAGCACACATATCAAAACACAAGTTATTACGGAGACGACGACACATCTAAAGATACCCCTACAGCAACAGTATAATAAAAATACTACAGAAGAGTAAAAATTATTAAATGTTACTAAATAACAAATCTGAAAATTGCTGGAAAATTAATTATTCCTACTAAATGAAACTGGGAAATGTATAGGAACAAACACTATCAGAAAAAATCCACAAAAAGGAGAGGATTAGGGAGTGCAGTTGGGGCACAGTGCCTCTGGATTTCTCGCTCCAACTACGCCCAAATCCTGTTTTCCAGAAAAGCTAACTACTTTGGGGCACTGTTTTTGGCAGGCTTTTTTGATCTCCTCCTTCCATCAGTCCTCTAATCATGCTCCAGAAAAAGACTAATGTAGATGTATGCAACATTAACTGCCTTTAGAGTGCAGATCCTGGTGATCAATTACAATCTCAATGGTTAAATTAGTTAAATCTTCAAAATCTGCAGGCAGCATTTAATGTCCAGCCAACTGTTCCACAGATAACATTTAAAAAAATATAAGCAAAAATTTACAGTTAACATTTATTTGCCGAAACTAACTGCACTGCTGATTACCCTATTCTATACCCTACCTTTTGACCTTACATCTTCTGTCTAGTTTAATAATAAAAAAGTTATCCAAATAATTATTTATATCAATGAATATATAAACAATAAAGATGGACATAAGATCCCAGTACCATCAGTATTACTTTTAAATTATAATCACAAGTGGGGTCTAAAAAAAATAAAATCAACCTTAATAATAACACTTACAGTAATCCCAGCTCTCTTCAAATCAAGTATACAATCATATGCAAGCTTAATGTAGTTTGCTTTCAAAGAAAACCGGCCTAATTCCAGAATCAAAGGAATCCTTTAAAAATAGAAGGATATCATTTCAGAGAATCTGATATTGCTCTTTTACGGAATTATAAAAACACTATATAGAAGTAACTTTGTAAAAAATATCTGAAAACCTTGCATTCATCTGAACGTTAGAGGACATGATTATATTAGTGATGTTCAAAGCCAACAAGGAAAAGGAAAAAGATTGAAACATCAACGAAAAATACAAAAGTGTATCTGTTTATGGAAAGGAATTAGTACAGTAGTCTTGCATAAACTATTCCTGAAGAACACCGAAAATACAGAATGAAACATGCAGCACAAAGATGGTAAAATAGCAGAAGATTGCAGGTAATTCTGGAAATACAATGCAGTCAAATGTCACACAACTTAAACCAGTCAAGTCCACTGGTTAGTTATTTAGGAACTAAGAACAAAGAATACACACAGTAGGGGACTGTGTTCTAAGTGTTTGGCTCTCCATAAATAACCAAACAAGCACAGCGTACTGTCCAGGATAGGAGAAGTAAAGAGCTACCTTAATATTATCACAGAAGATTGACCTTAATGACTAAACATGTAATATTACTTCCATATGTAACAGCTCTGGTATAACTACTGGAATAGAGAGTTCAGTTTAGTCTGCATCTCAAAATTACACTGAAGACCTGGGAAGGACCACAAGAAAAGCTAAAAAATTAACTGAAGTCTGAAAAACACTTGTCAATTCTAAGACCTCTTAAAAATCAAGTTTTATCAAAAAGAAAGGGTTACGGAAAGACTTAATGATGCTATATAGACAGCTGTATGGAAGAAGATACTTAATCTTGGGTTCTTTAATAAAGCCTAATAGGATCTTTGTCTTTTTTTAAGATGACCTCAGTGTTAATGCAAGAGAAACCACTACAACTAAGTGCGAGTTCACTCCTTCAAGGTCAACGAGAATTTTGACAGACTTTAGTGGAAGCAGGATCAGCTTCAGCATCACCTTTCACAGGGCTATGACAAGTAAAACTCACTTCACACTGAGAACAGATGCTGGAGGTACATCATATTGTTTCAAACGTTCATATAAAGAATTCAGATTTGCAGCGGCATCCCTTGGAAATTTGTTTGTGTCCCACTGCCTGCAATATATTAGGAATTGATCATTATTTTTCATGAGAAATACTATTGATTAAAAACTTGAAATAACTCTCCTGACTATAGAATAGCTGGTTCTTACCCCAATCTCCCAGTGGGATACTGGATTTTGAAATAGCAAAGAAAAAAATTTAAAAATCAAGTCAACAAATCCTACTTCAATATGCCAGTAAGTTACTCAGAGGCAGACAGATACAAAGCACAAAAAAACATACCAGCATAAGAATTTAATATTTTAAATGTTAAAGTAAATTTTATTCCAGAAGCAAAGAAAAACAGTGTGCTAATTGCCTTTCCTGTAACATCAACATAAATTAATTCACTGTTGCTAAGAGAAGAATTAATACTTTTAAAATGGGGAAGTGTTGAGACATTGGAAAAAAATGATATTTTGTTATTAAGTCTAATCTTCAAAATTGTTTTATGCCTTTAAAATTTAAAAAGATTTAAAAGTTTAAAATGTATTATGCTTCTCATCCTTGTGATTCATGCATTATATTTTAGTTGTGATTTCCCCACTCCATCTTTATGCTCTTATACATGGCTTGTGTACTGAAATGCAATCTCTTGGATACAAAAACGACTTTCAACCTCTTAAATCTTTTCACGCAAGAATATCTATACAACACACTATTCCCTACATTCCCAAAGAACTACCACACTTTTTAGCTGAGGCTGTAATCTAGACAGGCCTGCCAGTAACTGCTAGCCAAACTGACACTTTAGTTCTCCTTTTGAGAAACTAATCTTCACAGTAGATTTTCTACTGGCATATGGGATACCAGCACCTGACCCTACCTCTGTAGTACCAAGCATCAAAGTAAAAGTGTAAGGACACATTTTAATACTTACAATTTTAACACCTGCATTTCATAAATAATTGAAAAACAGATGGAATTTTGTATTTCCTTCTCTACCTGGGAAGTATCCATTAGTTTGTGATATACCTATAAAATAATAATTTAATTATTAATTTACTAAAAAAAGAACAACCCAAAAAACCCCAAAGGACATTCAACAGGGCTAAAATAAATCAGGTGTGTTGAATATAGGTTTTCAGGGACTCTAAAGACAGTGACGCTACTACGATAACCTACACTGTTCTGCAGAGACACCACAAAGATCACCTGGTAGAGCTATACTAATCTTTACACAGTGAGGATCAGCGGTATTATCAGCAGAAATCCAAATGTGGAACTAACACCTTCTGATATCACCATTCTGAAATCATCTGATCCAGCTATGAGAAATGAGCCCTATTCAGATTAATCTTCAACTATAAATTTTGTACAACAAAAAATATGATGAAGAAAAACCAATAAACTGTAGTTACTTCAATTTAACCTTAGAGTTACACATTAAGCATATGCACATCATTTTTTCTGACTCTCTCACACTGATTGCCCATCACAATTAATACTGATTACTTAAGTTATACTGGCACAGTAAGTTTTGCAGGACTTGAGTGTGCTGTTACTAAAGCGCTTGATGGTGTGGATCATACTTCTGTAGCCCTGCTAAGACACGCAACCCAAGTACAATTTTAGAACTCCTTTATTCTTCTGTTTAAGGTCAAGGCTCAACACTGCCTCTAAAAAATACAAAAGGAATTTTGAGCTTGTCTGAATGTTATTGCTTTGTTAATATCACACCTGTGGCAGGTCATGTATTGGTTCTCTTAATTCAAATTATAAATGATTCTATAAACATATGCTCTTAAAGTGCAGTGATCGTGAGCAGATAGAAAACACAATAAATAGTATAGTAGAATGAAAGAAAATATGACTGAATGCAACTTCCAAGTTTTATTTCCCCTTTTCTGCTTTTGCCAAGTTTGTGCGCAGCCTCTTACTTCCTAAACTAAGGGCATTTAAGAAATGTGAACTATTACCATATTCTCCAATTCCCAGAACTATCTATATGGTTTGAGTTGGGTCATTTAAGTATTTATCAGTATGACAAAAATCAACAGATGCTAAATATGCCCTCAGGGGCATAAAGCAGGTTAAGTTGCATTTTCTTTGTTAATAGCAATTATTCCCAAACAGAATTTTTAGCGTTAGTGACAGTTACCCAAATGGCATTATGTTGCATTAAAAGAACATGAAGCAGTAGGGAGCTCTTTAGCTTGTAGTATAAATATGTATAAATTGTAAAAATCTCTGCATATATCTACTACACTGTTTTCTAGCTCACAAAATTTAAATGAAGGAAATAACATATTTAATGATTATAAATATGATCGGATTAAATGCAAAGAAAGCTCCTGTATTACTGGAAGTTTAAAAATATTTTACAGCATTACCATTAGAGAAAATATTTGAGAGTATTTATCTGGAACATTCTCCTTGATAAAGATTGCTGCAGCAGAGGAAAACTCTTTTGCTTCTTTCAGTTTTGAAGCATCAAGGAAGCACTCAAGTAAGTTTCTGCAGATCAAATAAATATTTTTATTAAACACTTATTAATGCTCTCTGAAAGAATTCTAATTTTTTCTAGAGACTATATTCCAGGTATCATTCTTAAATGCAGTACACGTGATAAGTGCTACAAGGCATTGACTTAAAAAAGATCCTCTAACTTTCGCACCTTTGTTTCTTCCAGAGATATACAGCTGTTAACATACACCAACTGCAGATCACAAAGATACTCTCAGAAAAGGAGATTTTTTCTGAATTTTTTTCTCAACGGCACACCCGGAACTAAAACAATTATTTAAAGTTGTACGAGAAAAACAGTTCTGTGAAATGTATTCCAAGATTCTCCCCTAACTGCAGGAAAGGCTGGTACTTCAAAGTTTAAAAGAAAAGTATTCATGTTGGCAACTGCAACATATCTACTGGATTTTCAATACTTTATCGGATTTAACAGAAGAAGAGCCTGATATTTCATTAAATAGCGATAATAAAAATTATTCAATAAATAAATACAAATGTAAGAAAAAATAAAGGCTACCATTAGATTTAAAATGGTAGCATCGTAACACATTGCGTGCACTTGTTAGTTCTCATCAATACTTCAGCAAGAGTATGTGCAGTACAAAAGAAGCGCATGCATGATACTCTATATATGTAGTATTTATATATAAATACAAATTATTCAGGATACATTCTAATTTCCACCTCCATCATTATGCCGATTATAGAATCCTGGAATCATAGAATAGTTAGGGTTGGAAAGGACATGAAGATCATCTACTCCCAACCCCCCTGCCACAGGCAGGGACACCTCACACTAAACCATGCCACCCAAGGCACTGTCCAACACGGCCTTGAACACCGCCAGTGATGGAGCATTCACAACTTCCCTGGACAACCCATTCCAGTGCCTCACCACCCTTACAGTAAAGAATTTCTTCCTTATACCCAATCTAAACATCCCCTGTTTCAGTTTGAACCCGTTACCTCTTGTCCTGTCACTACAGTCCCTAATGAAGAGACCCTCCCCAGCATCCCTATAGGCCCCCTTCAGATATTGGAAGGCTGCTATGAGGTCTCCACACAGCCTTCTCTTCTCCAGGCTGAACAGCCCCAACTTTCTCAGCCTGTTTTTATTCGGGAGGTGCTCCAGTCACTGATCATCCTGGTGGCCCTCCTCTGGACTTGTTCCAACAGTTCCATGTCCTTTTGATGTTGAGGACACCAGAACTGCACACAGTACTCCAAGTGAGGTCTCAGGAGAGCAGAGCAGAGGGGCAGGATCACCTCCCTCCACCTGCTGGTCACGCTCCTTTTGATGCAGCCCAGGATACCGTTGGCCTTCTGGGCTGCAAGCGCACACTGCAGCCTGCTCATGTTCATTTTGTCATTGACCAACACCCCCAAGTTCTTCTGCGCAGGGCTGCTCTGAATCTCTTCTCTGCCCAACCTGGAGCTGTGCCTGGGATTGCTCCCACCCAGGTGTAGGACCTTGCACTTGGCATGGTTAAACTTCATCAGGTTGGCATCAGCCCACCCCACAAGCATGTCAAAGTCCCTCTGGATGGCATTCCTTCCCTCCAATGTGTCATTCGAACCATGCAGCTTGGTGTCATCAGCAAACTTGCTGAGGGCACACTCAATCCCACTGTCCATGTCATCGACAAAGATGTTGAACAAGACCGGTCCCAGCACCAATCCCTGGGGGACACCACTCATTACTGGTCTCTAGCTGGACATTGAGCCATTGACCACAACACTTTGCGTGCGGCCATCCAGCCAGTTCTTTATCCACCCAGTGGTCCACCTAGCAAATTGATGTCTCTCCAACTTAGAGACAAGGATGTAGTGAGGGACAGTGTTGAACGCCTTGCACAAGTCCAAGTAGATGACAACAACTGCTCTACCCCTGTCCATCAGTTCCGTAGCCCCATCCTAGAAGGCCACCAAATTGGTCAGACAGGATTTCCCCTTAGTGAAGCCATGCTGGCTGTCAGCAACCACCTTGTTGTTTTTCATGTGCCTTAGCATGCCTTCCAGGAGAATCTGCTCCGAGACTTTGCCAGGCACAGAGGTGAGGCTGACTGCTCTGTAGTTCCCCGGCTCATCCATTTTCCCCTTCTTGAAAATGGGGGTTATATTTCCCTCTTTCCAGTCATCGGGAACTTTGCCTGACTGCCATGAATTTTCAAATATGATGGACAGTGGCTTAGCAACTTCATTTGCCAGCTCCTTCAGGACCTGTGGATGGATTTCATCAGGTCCCATATATATATAAGAAAGATAACTTAGGTCACTATATTCACATGCATAGTACTTACATATATATAAAAATAATATTTATATATATAAATACTATTTATGTACAAATAATATATATAGTATCTATAAATACTATAATATATATTTTAATCATTTATACTATATAAACATTTATATATAGTATATTAATATTTTTATATATTTTCTTATTTATACTATATATTTTTCTAGATACCATTTATATAGGAATATTTTTATATATAAATACTATATGTAGCATGTATATATAAGTATTGAAATATAAAAATATATATTTTTATTAAAAATTATATATATATGAATATATATGAATATATAAAATGTGATTATTAAATTTATTATATGACAATAATACTATATATTAATGGTGTCATATATAAATATATATTTATATATTTCTAAATAGTAATATATAAATATATATAAATTTATATATATAAATACTATTTATGTATATAAATACTTTTTTATATAGATATAAATACTATATATGTATATATAGTGACCTAACCTATCTTTCTTATATATATAATCTGCATAATGAAGGAGGAGGAAATTAGAATGTATCCTGAATAAATTCTCACGACATTACCAGGCTGTTTCTTTCAGGGATCAAAGAACAGAAAAGATTTTCATTTATTTATTTAAAGGTATTCAGGAATCAAAGGCCAGAAGAGATTTTTTTTTATTCTATTTATAGGTAATGCTTCTTTACATGAAGAAAACTGTTTTTAAAAAAAAATGGGAGTTTGTCTTTCTCCTCACTTAAAAGGACTGCACACGAGCAATGACTCAAACACTACATCCAAAATGACTGCGATGTTTCAGATTGGACCTGGGGCCTAACTGCCTCTGCCACTAAAATTTTAACCTCAAAGTAACATTAAAATGAAGCACCTTTTGCTTCATAAAATGAGGTACATTTATATATGTTTAAAATGTTATGAATTAAGCTTTCTATAATAAATGTGTCTACAATATTGCCAATGAAACATACATTACTAAAGACTACCTCAGGTGGCCGCCACATGTAAGAGAGGACTACAGAATGCCCAGATGAAAAACTAAAAGTAACTTACATCATGAGTTCTGCTCTCCATTCATGGTCTTGCTCTTCAGTTTGGTTTAACATTTTAACAATCTGAGAAAGGCTGGGAATAAGGCAATAGCGGAATCCAGGCTTAAGATACGGCCTTACAAGTTTCCAATAAAGAACTGAGGCATTATATATCAAAAAATAGTATCTGAAAAATAAGAATCAAGAATTAAGTATTTCATGGACTTAGGCAGACATAAAATTACAGATGGAGTATTTTAAGACACTTTTAAGCAGCAAAAATTGGGACTTTTACAGTAGTTAAATAAGCAATCCTGGCTAAGAATTGAGAACAGCCCAGCACAAGAACAACATGGTAATTCTTGCAACTATACTCTACCAAGTAATTAGCCACTTAAAATAAGCTAACATGGTGCTCTCTATTGTAAACCATAAATATAAAAAGAAAGAAATGCTCAGAGATATCTACAAGCCTTAAATAGGCTGATTCATTCCATCTGTTTAAGATTGTTCAGTACTCTTACATCGCAACATGCACAGCAGTTGCAGAAGTGCAGAAGTACAGTAACAAAATGGAAGGAAAATCCACAAATGAAAAAAACCTGAACAGCACAACTCCAGACTACCTAGTGAAAATCTGAGACAATCAACTGAGACATTAGGCCAAACAGTGTATCAGCAGCATTTCCTGAGATTTAAAGTTAATCTGGCAGTAAGGCCTACCTTTGATCATGGGTGGCAAAATCTACTGCCTTCATAAAAAACTGCACAAACTTTTCAAACGCTTCCTAGAACAGAGAAAAAAAAAAAAATTAGTGCAATTGGAGTATGGCTTTTACAGATCAGTTCATTATTTTTCCTATTTTCAGACCAATATCAAATAAAACATGCTGCCATAATAATTTGCTGACACAGAAACAGAATAACTAAACATCAGTAGCACTATTGTTTTCCTGATTTAAGATTTTAATACTGTATTTTCAGTTTCTTTCATTTCTGCCGAACTTTAATTAACAGGACTGAAATTTTTCAAACCTGCGAAGCTGTGTAGCTTTTAAGCCTTCAGCAAAGAAGCTTAGAAACATCCAAGAGCAAAGCCAGGAGAAAGAAATAACATTGGTTTGTCCCACTAAAACCTTGAGGTATTATTTTGTTCAGAAAAGCTCCAACAAGATTTTGAATGGCCACCTGAATGATGTGCCAGGCATGCTCTTTTGATCATTAAAGCAGTAGGGAAGCAGATCTTCAGAGGACACAGGGGACCTGGGATGCCATGCTGAACACAGGCCAGCAGCATGCCCTTGCACCAAAGGTGGCTAATAGTGTTCTGTTAGCTTTTGCTTGCTAGGCTCTTGTTAAGCCACCTTTGCTGCAAGGTAGCTAACAGGACACTGAGTAGAGCGTTACCAGCAGGTTGAAGGAGGGTATGCTTCCCCTCTACTCTACTTGGCACTGGTGCGGCCACATTTGGGAGCATTGTGCCCAGTTCTGGTCTGCCCAGTACATGAGAGACACGGATACTGTGGAGAGAGTCCAAAGGCCACAAAGATAACGAAGGGACTGGAGCATCTTTCATAAGAGAAAGGCTGAGAGAGCGGGGACTGTTTAACCTAGTCAAGAAGGTTCAGAGAGATAGAACTGAGTAAGTAGAACTCCAAGAGTTGGGACTGATTTATTGGACTCCAAGACTGGCATAAGAAGGTTACTGAGCAATGAGATGCAACTACCTACATAAAGAGAAAACCAGGTTTAAGAGCCTGAGAGATATTAGACACTGAAGTGGAAAAGTTGCACTTGGCCCTTAAGAATATAAGCTTCTTAACCAGCTAACAAGGATTGCTTAGGATGGAAACCAAAATAAGATCGAACATATTTTCTAAGTGAACGATGATTACTAGTCATACAGCATCAGTGTTGTGCCGCTCCTACTTTCAGAAATGATCTAGGAACACAGCAGTGAAAAAACTCTACAGCCAATACAAAGTGTATCTTTTAAGCATATTACTACACACAGCACAAGGAACCAAGTTAGTATGGCTCATATTGAGACAGTTCTTAACTTCTAAGAAGCTAGCAAGAAGAAACCAGCAAAATTTGGCTGAGATTTAGACAACAGCAGAAACTTGTTTAATTTAGACACATAAAAGGGTAACTGGCCATTAGAAAATACTTCTCAAATGTGTATGAAATTTTAAAGGAACCATGGAACAGCTGTTCTGCACATGCACTCGGAGAAGGCAGAGAAAATACAGATAATAAAACAGGGAAAAGATTCTAGTTTGAAAGTTAATTCAAGACCATTATTCAAAGAAACTACAGCAACTACTACAGAAACTACTGTCACAGAAATTTGTGAACACTAATAACACAAATATATCTTAAGCCCATTTTAGAAGATCAGATATCATTGACAAATTGTCAAAGCTGACTGGCCACAGTACAAGGACAACTGAAATACTGAAAACAGATCACACTTCACTTCAAACTCAGCAGGAGGTAAAAACTGCTCATCATATGCAAGACAAGGTACCACCAAACAGTAACACAGAGAAGCCTTTAGAAGCAGAAGTATCCTGCTGAGCAGCTACCAGAAAGCTTCAGCTCTCATTTCAAAAATCCACATCCAAAGTACTACATGGAAAGGCCACTGGTTAGTGGTGGAAGCACACTGCCCCAGAAGAGAAATGAACTAACTGTACAGCCTCTCCAAGAGCCCCTTTAGTCCTTCAGCTCCACAGGTCTGTGACATGCTTACTGTAATCCTGAATAAAACCTGTAATTGTTTTACCAGTTACAGCCAAATTTGATCTGAAAGTATCATATTGATGTAAAAACTGAAAAGGTTGAATTTAAAACAACCACCCTCCTGAAAAATTGTGCAAGCTTTTTTTTTTCCCTCCCCAAAGTGTTTGCAATACTAAGTCTAATTCAGCTGGTAAATTCTGTTTATTCCCAAATTAGTAATTAATATATTTTCCTTTGATTTTTCCCAGTCCTGATTAACCTTGTGTATTTTCAGTGACTGAAAGCAGTACGTAAAAACCTAGGAAGAAAAACTCCTAGAAACTGTCTTAATATAGTGCAAACTTCATCATTTCTCACCAAATTATCTGTAGACAGTGGAGTATGCAACTGGCCTTGGCACAAATATGCTCTGCCAAGAAACTGGTTCACAGGAAATCTTCCTTTAAAATACATCTCTAGACAGTCTCTACTCATTTCCAGACACCCCAGCTAAAATAAAAAAAAAAAAAAGGCATTTTGAGATTTAAAAAATGTAACAAAAAATTAAGATTTCTTGGTTTTTAAAAATGTATGCCTACTAAAAATATAGCATCTAACTGCATGCCAGTGTGCAAACATTACTCCATAAAGCTGTATATCAGATCTGGCACAAACTCATTAAGATTTATTAAAATTTAAAGTTAGACTTTTGTCATTCCAAATGTGTAGGAAAACACCTCCTTTATTTAATAAAGCTCTCAGATGATGCAGTCATAGAACCCTTCATGGTCAACAAAGAAAGTTTACTTTTCTAATAGCCGTTAACAGAATTGTTAACATACAAGCAAAATTCTCAGTAGAATTCTTAAAGGACAGATAATAGCCCACACGATTTTTGTATGGATGTCAGTGCTGCATCTCAGTTTTCAGACAACAGATAGAATTTGAACGGCTTGCAGCTTGGGGAAAAAAAAAATTGTTTTATTAGAAACTCTATATGCTTGAAATTCAATCACTTATACCCATGGATTGAAACAAATACGTGAAAATTAAGAACCTGGACCACACTTTATAAAAGTCAGCTCCATTAGCAACAGTCTTTCATAATTAGAATGTTATCTTTTCTCCTTTTGCCCAGTCGGGAGAGTTCACAAACACATTTTCTTCAGTCATAACCAAAGTCCTAATGTTAATTTTCCATTTTATATTATTATATTACTGTTTTATATTGTTATAGTATACCTTGTGTATCAAACTTCACAAACTACATTTTGCTGACTGATTATAAAGAAGTGATAATTCAGAGGCCAATTTTTAACTGAAAATGTACGTTTAAACAATTGCTCTCCAAAAATAGAAGAGTGATGTTTTTTACTTCTGGGAATATTTTCAAGTAGTAACTTTAGCAACTCTACAGTATATCATATAAATGTTTTTATACAATAAACTGCCTAAATGACAAACCTGAAATGCTTGTTCAGCACATAAAACATATAAGTCAGTGCTGAAGTTATCAGATGAGTCAACTGCAGATTTTCCTTGACTGGCTGATTTGATCAACTCATAAGCATTCTTCAAAGCCTGAACATCTGAAATGAAAAAGGAATAAAGAAAGTAACAGGGAATTTATGCTTCAGGGTGGACCAGCAGACACGGTTTTAGTATTTCAAACAAACTATAAGGCATCTTTTTCTCCTTTACAGAAATAAATAATGCTTAAAGAAAATAATGTCAAACAAATGTTGTTCCAAGTCAGCCAGAGTTAGAACATGAAGAAGCATTAACAACTCTCTTGTTTAAAATCACCAATGTTAGCACATGAGAAAGCAAACTACTTTGAGGGCACTATTCAACTCCCTGAACTCAACAGTACTCTTGTTGACACAGAAATTCAACTGTTACATGAAGTAAACTTGTCTGGAAGAAAACTAGATTAAATTAACACCACTATAGCAGCTACTTCTCTTCATAGCTAAGCAGCACAGCCAAATCGTTCAGAAAAGAAATACGTTTTCTACATATTTAGCAACAAAACAGATTAAGATCAAGCAGTGTCCGTGTTTAAAGTGCGGTTTTACACTTTTAAAAGGCGGGCGAGACTTCTTCCCCCTTGCCTCTGACCTCGGCATCTCTCGGCAGCGAGGAGCCGCTCCCTGACGGCCAGCTCCATGCCGCACACTGCGCCGGGCTCTGCTCGGCCCCCCCCAGTCGCCCCCCACGAAGTTTCACCCCGAGCGACGGAGCACGAGGCTTTTTCCGTTGAGCTTGGACGAACACCGAGAGAACCGGCGGCGGGAGGCGTCTGCCAGGAGACCCGCGGTCTGGGCGGCCCCGCTGCGGCCTCCGGGCCCTCTCCCCGCGCCCCCGCCGCTCGAGGCTGCCGTTACCCTTCGGGCGCGCGTGTCCCAGCAACGCTCCACAACAGATCCCGGTAAACCGTAGGAGGCCAACCCGCAGCCCCGCCCCGACAGCCTTGCCCGCTGCCGCGCTACGTAGGGGCCGAGAGCGGCCCCTGGAAACAGCCGGCCACCGGCCACCAGCGCAGCGTGAGGCATCCCGACGGGTCCTTCCGATTGAAGGTAAAAACATCCTCCACCGGTAACGATCGTTGCTGCCTTTTAAGCAGTGTTACCGCTGCGGCTTGTGCCACGGCACAGGTCACCTACTCCCCTTAAAAAAACAGTGCATGTAACGCACGCTTTCGTGATTAAACTGTATAAAATCACTTCTCAGCCTGCCGCAAGGTAGCAAAGGCAATGACTGGTAGCCTCCTGCAGATAAAACTATTACTGAAAAATGCTGTCACTGGTACTTTTTGTCCCTGTCTTGAGAGCTTCTAACATGAAATCTTTGGAAATAAAGCATACACCACCAGTGACAGAAGCTTGGGGACCAGGCGGAACAAAATGCTGAAGTATGTCTGCATCGTTTCTGCCAATGCAGAGAGGAGCCATAGGCTGGAGTATGAACAATTATATTTGAGTCTTGTTTCACTGCATGTCACCATGATTAAATAAAAAACAAATGAAACTCAAACAAAACCAACCAAAACAAACAAACAAAAACCTTCAGAGAAAAACAGTCCAGAAAAGAGAGACAGTCAAAAAACCCCTGGAAGCTCCCTGACTGCCCTGACATGAAGACACCAAATGAAGCATTTAGGCCTTCATGATTTCCCCCAGTTGCTTCTTCACGGCAAATTCTATGAGGCAAATCACTATAGTCATGAAGACAATCGAAAGGCTTACGTATATAAATTCAATTTTAAACCTAAGCCCTTTGCACTTTCTGCTAAGTTGAAATTCTCTGCAGGCCAGGTATTCAGTTCCAATGGACAGAATACATCACTCTGACGTGTGGTTTTGCTGATGACTTTCCAGAGACATTTTCTTGCAGCCATCCTTAGCTGAATGAAAGATGAGTATTAGCAGGGCCATAAGGGTGACAAAAAATATAAATGATAAGTACAATGAATTCTTTTGCTAGAGGCCCAGCTCCTGAATAAGTCACACATGCTGTGTATTTCAGAACAGTAGGAGATCCTTTGGTTTACGAAGCGTGGGAAACGTGAATATGTACAAGAATCCGATGAGAATTCAGCAGTAGACTCCTTCCTATTCTCTTTCTGTTCTCCTACCTGCTCCTGTCCGCACAACCCTCTGAAATTAAGTAACTTGTATGAATGTTAATAAATATGTATGATATGCTTGGATAAATAAATAAAACTCATCTGTGTACTTTGGGTGGGAAAAGAAACAAAACCCTACAGTGAACCTGCAGTGATTTCTGAAGAAGAAAGCAATATATTGGCCCTGTGTAATTATGTTAGGTAGGTAGAGCAACGGCCTACTGTGACTTACCATGATACACATACAATGTTTGGACGCAAACTTCGTACCTCTTAAAGCGTGACCCAGCAACGGTGCAGCGGAAAGGCGGCGCGCCGGCCACCCCCAGCCCGTGGGTGGGCGTGGGCCCCTGGTGCGCATGCGCTTCTGCTCGTCCGGGTCCGCGGCGGCCGATGTTTCTTAGCGACGAGGCGCCGCCATGCGCGGGGTTTGGGAGGCGTTGTTGGTTCTGCTGCTGATGCGGGTGACCGCCTGGGGCCCTGGCACCCCGCCCGGAGCCGCAGCCGAGCTCGCCGCAGGGACCGCGCATCGAGCCGTTCCCCGAAGCGAGAAAGTGGCCTCGCGCCAAGCCCCCGCGGCCCCGGCCGGTTCCCAGACCGCCGCCGCCGGGCCCTGCCGTGGCGGTACTGCTCCTCACATCCGTCGCCGCTCCCCGCGGGCAGCCCGCGATCGCCTCTCCGCCGGCGGCTTCCGCGCCCGCCGCCTGCCGCCCGGCTCCCGGGGCCTGCGCGACCCTGGAGCCGCCGAGTCATCCCGCCTGTCCGGTGTAAGCAGGTGAGCCAGGGACAAGCCCGCACCGCAGCTGGCGCCGCTGCAGGCGCTGCTGCCCCTGTACCCGGCAGGGCAGAGGAGCGGGGAACGGGCAGGCAGTGGGAGCCGCCGTCCGGCCGTGCTGGTTTTGTTGCCGTGCGGGCCTCGCCTCCGGGCACGGGGCAGTTTAACCCCGAGTGGAGGGCTTGGGAAGAGGTCCCGTGGCCAACGTCTTAACGGCCCGAGTTGTGCAGGGCTTGGTTACTGCGGTGAGGCCACTGGCGGTTGGAACTAGGAAGTTTCATCTCAGACAAAAAGAACTGTTAATATACAGCTTGGAGACAGTGAAGCGACAGTGAAGCAGTTCCAGACTGCGAGATGCTGTCAGTGAGGAAGATAACTTCAGCTGCTTGGAGAGTTCAAATATGTGTATCTTTGCGGACCATCTTTGCAGATTGCAGTTGTGAGGAGGACCAAGGGGAGCTGTAATATGCAGACATTAAATTACCACTTTTTGTTCCAGGAAATTTCAGAGTGATTTCTAAATATTCAACTAGAGAGTATCCTCAGAGTTACTACAATGACGAGAGAGGCTTTCAATAATTAATTTTATCAATGTGAATTGTACAATATCAGTGACTGGCATTTAGTAGTGTAAAATATGAAATTATGCAAGAATAGCATCTAACAGTTTGCTGGGGGGGGAGGGGAACTTGTCTTTGCAGGTCTGTGAGTCAAGTGTGTGTGGAAAAATCACTCCTGTTCAGAAGTAACACTCCTTATCCAACTGATACTGTTCCTGTCCCTGGTGGACATGTTCTATTCTGTGTGCAGCTGCATGACTGTAAGTAGCCTATCTTTCCATGCATTTAATTGATAGATTGCCTCTGCTTAGGGAATCTTTTTTTTTTAACTTTCAACTCGCACAGTATGATTTTTATGAAGTATTTGGGCTGTTAGAGTTCCAGAGAGACTGCAGTGACACAGGATCTGACCTCCAAAGACAAACAAAAATAAAAATCATTGCAGTAAGTTAAAGGGTAGAGTCTCTTGCTAAACACAAATCAGCTTTTATCAGTTGTTTCTGTATCTGAGTTTGCTATGATTACAGCAACAAATCATAGAATAGTTAGGGTTGGAAAGGACCTTAAGATTATCTAGTTCCAACCCCTCTACCAGAGGTAGGGACTCCTCCCAATAAACTATGCCACCCAAGGCACTGTCCAAACTGGCTTTGAACACCACCAGGGATAGAGCATTCACAGGTTCCCTGGGCAACCCATTCCAGTAGCTCAACACCCTCACAGTAAAGAACTTCTTCCTTATATCCAATCCCTGTTCAAGTTTGAACCCATTACGCCTTGTCCTATCACTACAGTCCCTAACGAAGAGTCCCTCCCCGGCATCCCTATAGGCCCCCTACAGATACTGGAAGGCTGCTATGAGGTCTCCACACAGCCTTCTCTTCTCCAGGCTGAACAGCCCCAACTTTCTCAGCCTGTCTTCATTCGGGAGGTGCTCCAGTTCCCTGATCATCCTGGTGGCCCTCCTCTGGACTTGTTCCAACAGTTCCATGTCCTTTTGATGTTGAGGACACCAGAACTGCACACAGTACTCCAAGTGAGGTCTCACAAGAGCAGAGCAGAGGTGCAGGATCACCTCCCTCCACCTGCTGGTCACGCTCCTTTTGATGCAGCCCAGGATACCGTTGGCCTTCTGAGCTGCAAGCGCACACTGCAGCCGGCTCATGTTCATTTTGTCATTGACCAACACCCCCAAGTCCTTCTGCGCAGGGCTGCTCTGAATCTCTTCTCTGCCCAACCTGGAGCTGTGCCTGGGATTGCTCCCACCCAGGTGTAGGACCCTGCACTTTTCATGGTTAAACTTCATAGTGTGTCAAAGTCCCTCTGGATGGTATTCCTTCCCTCCAATGTGTCAACCAAACCACGCAGCTTGGTGTCATCAGCAAACTTGCTGAGGGCACACTCAATCCCACTGTCCATGTCATCGACAAAGATGTTGAACAAGACCGGTCCCAGCACCGATCCCTGAGGGACACCACTCGTTCCTGGTCTCCAGCTGGACATGGAGCCATTGAGCACAACTCTTTGCGTGCGGCCAACCAGCCAGTTCTTTATCCACCCAGTGGTCCACCTATCAGATTGATGTCTCTCCAACTTAGAGACAAGGATGTCATGTGGGACAGTGCTGAACGCCTTGCACAAGTCCAGGTAGATGACATCAACTGCTCTACCCCTGTCCATCAGTTCCGTAGCCCCATCCTAGAAGGCCACCAAATTGGTCAGACAGGATTTCCCCTTAGTGAAGCCATGCTGGCTGTCAGCAACCACCTTGTTGTTTTTCATGTGCCTTAGCATGCCTTCCAGGAGAATCTGCTCCGAGACTTTGCCAGGCACAGAGGTGAGGCTGACTGCTCTGTAGTTCCCCGGCTCATCCATTTTCCCCTTCTTGAAAATGGGGGTTATATTTCCCTCTTTCCAGTCATCGGGAACTTTGCCTGACTGCCATGAATTTTCAAATATGATGGACAGTGGCTTAGCAACTTCATTTGCCAGCTCCTTCAGGACCCGCAGATGAATTTCATCAGTTCCCATGGATTTGTGTACATCCAGGTTCTTAAGATGGTCTCAAACCAGATCCTCTCCTACAGTGGGCCCAAGGTCTTCATTCTCACAGCCCCTGTGTCTGCCTTCCAAGACTTGTGTAGTGTGGTCAGAGCATTTGCCAGTGAAGACTGAGGCAAAGAAGCCCTTAGGAACCTCAGCCTTCTCCAAATCCAGGGTAGCCAGTTCTCCTGTTAGCTCCCGGGGGGGGCCTATGTTGTCCCTAGTCTGTCTTTTATTCGCAATGTACCTACAGAATCCCTTCCTGTTATCTGTAACATCCGTTGGCAAGTTTAATTCTAACTGGGCCTTAGCTTTCCTAACCTGGTCCCTAGCTTCCCAGACAACATCCCTGTATTTTTCCCAGGCCTCCTGTCCTTCCTTCTACCTTTTATAAGCTTCTCTTTTCCTTCGAATATTCCTCAGCAGCTCTTTATCCATCCAAGGAGGTCTCCTGGCCCTCCTGCAAGTTTTCCTTCTACTTGGGATGCAATGCTCCTGAGCTTGTAGTAGGTGATCCTTGAATATCAACCAACAGTCTTGGGCCCCCCTGCCCTCTAGGGCTATATCCCATGGAACCTTACTGAGCAGGTTCCTGAAGAGGCCCAAGTCTGCTCTCTTGCAGTCCAGGGCAGTCAGCTTGCTGCACGCTCTTCTCACTGTCCTGAGGATCTCGAATTCGACCATCTCATGATCGCTGCAACCAAGGCTGCCTTGGAGTGTCACATTTCCAACCAGCCTTGTTGGTGAGCATGAGGTCAAGCATGGCACCTCTGCTTATCGGCCCCTCTATTATTTGCAGAAGGAAGTTGTCTTCCACACAATCGAGGAACCTCCTGAATTGCTTGTGCCAGGCCGTACTGTCCCTCCAACAGGTACCAGGGTGGTTGAAGTCCCCCATGAGAACAAGGGCCTGCGAGCATGAGGCTGTTCCTATCTGTCTATAGAGTGCTTCACCCACAAGAGTCCTCTTGATCAGGCGGTCTGTAACAGATCCCCACAATAATGTCTCCCAACGCTGTTCTCCCTTTAACCATGACTCACAAACTCTCTATTGACTGCTCACCTGTCCCCAGACAAAGTTCCGTACTCTCCAGCCTATCCCTAACATAAATAACAACCCTCCTCCCTGCCTATGGGCCTGTCTTTTCTAAAGAGCCTGTAACCTTCCATTCCAACACTCCAGTTATAGGAGCCATCCCACCATGTTTCTGTGATGCCTGTTATATCATACCCCTGTAGACGTGCACACATCTCTAATTCCTTTTGTTTGTTTTCCATGCTATAGGTGTTTGTATAGAGGCATCTGAGCCAAGCTCCAAATGAAGCCGGCTCATTGGCTGGAGCAACTGGAATATCTCTACATTGCTCTGAATGTTTACTGTAGGTGCTGGCAACTGACTGGGAGTGTTGGGGTGGAATGATGCCCCCCTCCCCCAGCACATCTAGTTTAAAGCATCCTTGACCAGTCTGGCAAGCCTCCTACCAAAGCTGCTCTTGCTCTTCTTTGTCAGATCAGCTCCACCAGCCCCCAGTAGACCTGGCCTACTAAATTGAGTCCCATGTTCTAGACACTCAAATCCCTGACTATAGCACCACCCTTCTAACCGTTTATTAACCTGGCCCATCCTCCTAGCCTTTTTAAGGTCTCCCCTTTATCCTGGAGAATTGATGAAAAGACAGTCTGAGTTCCAGAGCCCCTAACCACCTCTCCCAGGGCTCTGTAGTCCTCCTTATGTTCTCTGGGCTACTGCTATCTATATCACTAGCACCCACATGGATCACTAGAAGTGGGTAATAGTCAGTGGGACTTACTAGAGCAGGCAGCCTGTCTGCAACAGCCCTGATCCATGCCCCTGGTAGGCAACACCACTCCCTTGAGAGTGGGTCAGGCTGACAGATGGGTGCCTCTGTTCCTTTCAGAGTAGAGTCCCCTACTACTATGACCCGCTGCTTTTTCCTGGCAGCACCAGTAGAGATCTTCTTTAGCAGTGCATCAGCCGGTTGTTTCTGGTTGACGAAATAAGGGTTGATGTTTGAAATGTACCACTATTGCTTTTACCAGAAAGTGATTTCTTATATCTTGGATTCTTTATTTCATATGCTCATTTTCATACTTTCTTCTCTGCTGGCAATGCTTTTTCTCTAGTAATCATATAGCCTCATAGGATTAACGCACCATTAACACTTTTTTCCTCTTTCTGCTTTCCGTATTGTACATCATTTGGCAGATTTCATGTCCAGCTCTGACATTCATTGAAATTTAGTCACATTTAACACTTACAGTTTTCCCATTTGAGTCTTTTGTCTGGGAGTTTTGACCCACAGTCCCATCTACTTCTGACCCAAATCACAGGGCATTTTAGACTGGTAGGGGCTTAGGAGGTTAAGTGGTCTAACAACTAGTCAAAACAGGGTTAGCTTCCCATTATCTGGTCCTGCTTTCAGGTCTTCCCAGATGATGGCTGAATGTTTTGCATACAGGGAAGAGCAGAGAAACAATGGGAGCCTCATAGTACATGGTATGATATGTAATAGTGCTATAACTTCACCCATTCCAATTTTCAGTAGGTCTCAGAGTAAAGATGAATTTTGATGAGGGTTTAACCACAGCTGAAAGTGCCATCAGGCTCCTGGGTATTGTAGCCTCTAACTTAGAATCATAGAATAGTTATGGTTGGAAAGGACCTTAAGATCATCTAGTCCCAACCCCCCTGCCATGGGCCGGGACACCTCCCACTAAACCATACCACATACTTGGAAGTAGCTAAACTTTATCCTTTTCCCATACCACCCATAATATCATAGAAATAGGATTAGAAGAATTCTGAATCTGTAATCTTGTCCAAGGGAAGGATCATCTGTGTGCAGACTGATGACAGCAGATTTTTCTGTCAGTTGTTTATTTGGGCCCTGTATCTTGTCATATGATTTGGCCCACTGAACAAGCCAGAGACATTTAATGGCACACATCTGTTAGGTGTAGCACATGTGGGAACAACAGAATTCACTGCTTACATAGCCTTTTCTTCTTCTGAGCTTGCTGGAAGAAATCTGAGAAACTTATTTGAGATCACCTGAAGGATGATAAAGTTCTCTAGAAACAGCCTTCTCCCCTTTGGCCTTCCCCAAGGAAACAGAAAAATGCATATGTTCTCACCAATTGATAGTGGAAGATGCTTTTCCAGGATGGATGTGACATGCCTCTGTCAGAAATATAATCAAGCTGACTCCAGATGGCCTTCTGGAAAAGGGCAAGTGGGAACAGGTTCTGACCCTAATGAACTATTGTAGCCAGTAATAAAGATGGTGTGATGCACAAGCATTATTCACCATTCACCATTGCTAGCAAATACCGGAGTAGTTTTCAAGTTTTACGAATACTTCTTTAGGATACTTCTAAAAGATGGAGATTTTCTTATTCCTCTGCTTGTTACTAATGTCTCTTTCCATGACTGTCCTCATTCTTTCCTGGCTGCAGTACTCTTTCAGCTGTCTTTTCTGAAGTATAGAGCTTGCTTTTCTTCGCCCAGTCATCTTTCTTGCCTATTTTTTTTACTATTGTCTTCAATTGCATTATTTTTCTACTTTTTCATACTGTTGTTCTCCATCTGACAGCTGTCCACAACTCTGGCATTCCTCTATCCTTGAGAGCTGATCACACACCATCTTCTTTTGTCCCCTCTGTAGCCCTTTTTTCCTTTGCAGTTTTTCCCAGTACTGCCTGTCTTGTGATAAGGGTTGAGTTTCATGTGTGTCTTAAACTGATTTTAGACTGTAATTATACTAAATGGAGCAATGTGACTGCTCACCACATCCCTAATAGTTCCTTCTGTCTGATGATCCTGTAGCTGGCTGATTTTAGGCAGTCTTGCTGATCCAACTGAAAGTAATTCTTTAAGAAGAAGAGATCAGTTCTCAGGGACAGTTGGAAATACTGGATATTTTCAAAATATATAAAATACTTTTAAAAGCATTCCTGTTTCACACACTAATTTCTCAAGATAACAACATTGTCTTTAGCTTTTGCGGGTGTTAGGAGAATATTGCTGGTAATTCCACTTCTAAATCAGTGGAAGAACTAAAATGACTGGTTTTTAAACTTACAAGAACCATCCATGAGCCTGACTCCTGCTTGCTTTTTTTGCTGTTGTTGTCTGTTTGTGGGATTTGGTTAGGTTTGGGATTTTTGTTTGGTTTTGTTTTGATTGGGTGGTTGTGTTTTTTTTTTTTTTGTTGTTGTTCTTATTTTTTTGTGTGTGTGTGATTTTTTTGTGGTTTTTTTTTGTGTTTTTTTTTTTTTTCCTGGTTTCAGACAGACTAAATTTTCTGAAATTCTTTTTTTCTCTTTTCTACAAGATTAAATACCCTTTCGTAGCTGGCGTGCTTTCTCAAGTAGTCTGCGCTATGAACAAGTTATATATGTCTTTTCTGTGAAAACTTGAGCAGTTTGACTATCTTAAGTTTTGCTGCAGAAGGCCTTCCAGTTTTTAGGTATATTTTGCATTATGTAGAGTTGTTAGTCTGCATTAGCAGGTATTCAGCTCTGTTAATAGGAGAGTACTTAAAGAACTGCATTCCAAAGAAAAATGGTTGTGATTAGCACAACTATCAATGCTTTCCTTTTCAGTGTAATGATTATACCCTCAAGTGAATGCAGCTATTTTTGTGACTGAAATAGGAGCTTAATACTCCTTTGGCCTTTATGTCCTTAAAAGATTTAAGCTTTAAAAGATTAATTTAAGATTTAAGGATTAATGCTGTATTTGGATATAAAAAGCTTTTATTTCTGCTTGCTGCTCTATACATCTGAGGATCTGCCTAGCCATTGAACAACAAAATTACATTGAGAGCTGAAGTTTTGGAGATTTTCTTCACCCCTCCCTTCCCATCCCCCCAACCTACTAGACAGCCTAAATTATTCTTTGGTACTACTGTCATCTAGGATACTGCCACTCATTCCTATTGTCAGGATGATCTGTAGTTCCTCAAACCTTGTAAGATGTTTTATTTGGATGTATTCAAAAGTTTATTATTGCGTATTAGGATAAGTCTACATTAGTATAACATAAGTCTACGTAGTATATACCGTTAATAGTTTGCCATTTTTTTAGGACTTGGTGTTTTAGCAGTAATAATACATTAAACCATTGTAACTATACTAAATACCACTGGCTCAGGACGGCATTACTGTGGAATGCCAATAGAAAGTCTGGGGTTTTTAGGATGCCTATTCTCTACTCGTCCTTATTTTAAGTTTTATCAACCTTAATTATTTTGAATCCATTTTATGTTGCCTTTTGTGGACTCACATATTGGAAGTGTCTTGTCATTGAAATGTGTGTGTCTTAATTAAGGCATCTTACAGAAATTAAAGTACATATTAAGATAGTTGCCTTAAGCAGTTCCCATGCTTTTTGGAAAATCGCATTTGTGATTTCTGAAACACCTGTTTCCCATGTTTTTCCACGAAACTGTATAAACTACTACTGATTATATCATATTAGCCTGTTGGCTGTTACTATGGGTTACTTAATACAAGGCACTATCTAGCTTATAATTACTGAAGTTTTTCCTGTTGAAAATACTCACTTTGTCTTAGATCTGGTTTTTTTCCTAGTAATTTGACATTGGCACTTCTTTTTTTTTTTTTTTTTCCTCATTTCAACCTTCAGCAAAGCTGAACTACTACCAACAGCCACAGGATATCAAAGAATCTGATTTTTTTAAGTTCGCAGAGAAGTATGGCAGACACTCTTTTGTAGCACCATCACAAGTCCAGCCATCATTCTCTCCCTTTTACCGGGTAAGTTGAAAGAAAATAGCAATTGCTTTGCAGATACACTTTTACTAAAGCTGTCTGCAATGAGATCTAATGAGAACAGAGTGAAAGATTCTTATTTTTCTACCTATAATCTATATTATTACTCATTTATTTTCATTCCTTATTGTGTAAAAAAAAAATAAATCTGATTAGTTTTCTTGTATTTAAAATTTTGGACAATCCTTTAAACAGAACTGGGTGTACACTAAGGAGAAGTATAAATTTGCCTCTCTGCCCTGATTATATCATCATCTTGCACTTGGCTTTAGTATTCCACAGTCACTTTGTCTGTGATTTCTCCAAATTGTCTTTGCAGGCTGGGGATCCAATCCTAATCTACTTTGGTTCATCATCTGTACTGAGCACACTTAGACAGCCAATAAAAATGGGATCCAGTGGACTTTGTGTTGATGGAAATCCTGCTGGTTAGTAGAGGGGGAAGAATTTCTCAGTGTGGTTTGCTTGTTTTATCTGTTGTCATGTCTTAACTCAGGCTTCCTGGACAGTAAAAGCACAAGCTGTACTCGGATTTTTGCCAACTTGAGCAAGAGCTGCGTTACTGACCCTGCCCTAGATGCTGCCTCCTACTACCGTGACTTCTATGTGCTAAAGGTGCATGCTGTATTTCTTCGTTTTGCTCAACATCTTATTTGCTTGACTGTCCACTGCAAATTCAGCTAACTGGAAAACCAAAGGTCATCTGGTATGTCATCCCTGATCTCCCAATCGTTAAGGCCTTCTTGCTGGAAATCCTGTTAAAAATAATTTCAAAATAACAGATTTATCGTTCTGGATTCATCATGCTGGTCTTACTGAATACTGATATGAAAATATCTCATCTTGCCTTCTCGAGTTTCTCTGGTGTTCCAGGAGAAAATGGCACTGTAAATAATAACACCTTATTAAGACTAATGATTCAGTTTACCTTACTGCAAATATAAAGCTACATAACTGTAGTAGAAAGTCTTCTACTGATGAAATTTAACTCACGTTTTCAGCGCTCTCTTTGTCACTGTGGCCCAAATTTAGTTTTTCCTTAAATGGAAGCTAAAGTAATTACTTGATTCCAGAAAGGGGAGTTCCAGGAATGGATCAAGGATGCCTGCATTCTGCAGGCCATTAGCAGAGCCAAATATAAAATCTGTTCTAAAAATGCTTTCTGTGGATTATGTCTGTGAGTTATAGATCACAAATTGATGGCAAGTTTTACACATCTGTAATAAAAAAAAACAATTTTTGTCAGTGTAATATGTAGGCTGCATTTAGTGATTGTTTTATGACTTCAGGCAGTTGCAAACCAAGAAAATCAGTTGGGTTTTTTGGTGTTGTATGTTGGTTTGTTTGTTTTCCCCAGGTCCCAATTAATGACACCATTGTGCAGTCCATGAAGGTCAGTCTCTATTGCCAATGGCAATAATTTCTGCTTCTAAAATAAAGCATATCTGGAATCTTAGGCATTCATTCATAGTAATACCCATGGGTTGGGAATGTGGGAGAATGGGAATGTTCTGTGTCCAAGACAAGATTTTTTTCTGACAAAGTGTGACATTATAGAAAAAAAAATAAATTAGGGGTATAAGGAAAGATGTACTTTTAAATAAATGGGCATAGATAGTTCTGGAGTCAGGGAGATAGCTTGTTTTCTTAGGAAAAAGTGGGCGTCTAGAGCAGGGTGACGTGTCCACAGATGACAGCTACAGCACAAAGGTAAATCTGACTTGGATAGAAAAGCAGCGGAGAAGAGTAAGAAAGGCACACTCCTTTTAAACATTGCTAACAGTTAACATGCCGGCTGTTTCCAGATAAAGGTCACTGCAGTCACACCTCCTGAAGCTCCCCAGGTCAGAGACAACACATGTATCAACGTTGTTTCTGAGGTATCTGATCATTCTTCCCTTTGGGCCGCTCAACACTCACTTGAAGTCATTGCCCTATTATCTTACTCTGCCTCTGATTCTTCTCTCAATTGGATTTACAGGTGATCTATGAGATAGAATTCAGTGGCACACATGGGATACAGAGTGTTTCTGTCTGGTTCAAAATTAGCAACATCTCTGGGAACTCAGGATCTGCTCTGCAGCAACGCTTCACTTTGAACTTCTGGGTCAGTGCCCCCATCCTTCCTAGGCTCTTACCAAGTTTGTGACACAGTTTTGTACAGATGAGATGTGAAAAGTTTCGAGCAGTGTCATTGTGCTATGGTAGTACCAGAACCCTGGGGCGCAGTGGTTGAAGACAGGAGGGTACACTTATTCTGGTCTCAAGTAAACCATGTTAGCAGAAAGACTCAGGCTCAGTACAAGCACGCAATCTTGCATGGCACCAGTTGAAAGGGGCTGGCTATTTTTACCTGAGTGTTTTTTGCTGTTGGTTTAATTTGGTTTGGATTTGGGTTTGCTTTTTCTGTTTGTTTGCTTGTTTGTTTTTTGGTCTTTTTTGTTTGTTTTGTGTGTTTGCTTTTCTTTGTTTTCTGTTTGTTTTATTTGGTGGTGTGGGTTTTGGTGTTTGGTTTTTTTGTTTTTGGTTTTGGTTTTGTTTTTTGTTTTTAATGGTGAGGGGAGAAGGGGAGAGGATGAGATCAAGGTCACCAGCATGATCTTGTGAAGGAGCTGGTGCTGTGTCTGAGGTGTTCAGTGTTTGTGAACAAAGTTACTAAATTTATTCCAGGTACTTACTTAATTTTGCCTGTGCAATGAGAAGAAGAGCTACTTTGGAGGGGGTAGAAATCTGGGACATACTTAGGTGTACTTGAAGTTCATATAAACCTTGCATCATCAGGGCAATGTAAAGTGGGATAAGTGGTGACCTCAGGGTTTGGTAAGTGTGCAGTGTAACCTTGCTGAACTTATCCCCAGAGGCTCTCCCCATAAAACAATTTAGAAGTGGAATCTGCCACTTGGAATAGGGGTCAAGCAGGGTTTGTTCTGCAGATCATCTGTAGAATTGCCCAGACTGATGCATTCACTTCCTTAGAGACAAATGCTGAGCAATAGAAATTCATTGTCTCAAGAACTGTCCTAGTAGAGTCCATATTTCAGGGTACTGACTTTTTTTTTTTTTCACCTCCTGTACTGCAGATGAACTTGCCAGTCAAGAAAGAGAATTGGAAACAAGTAATTGAGGTTTTAGTAGTGTATAATATTCAGTCATTTGAAAAATGGGTTACACTTACATTTTTGAGAATGCAAATTTGATGTGACTGGTACTAATGTTTTCCTCTCCCTTTCTTTCTTCCTGTTGCCTCTTTGTAGACCAGAACTCTTTCTCATACATTGCCTAGAAGTGGAAACCCTGGTTATATCACTGGAGCACCACTGTTGATTACAAACAGGGGTGGAATGCAGCATGTATCCTTTCTCTGCTATCAAGTTTTTAGTCACTTGGTTTATTGACTTCTGGTACTCTACTGTCTGGACTTTTCAGATGCTGCTGTTACCTGTGAGGAGAGTATTACATTGCAGCCATCAGCAGCCCATTTGGTCATAACTGAATTGCTGTCCAGTGAGAGGGATGAGGAATGTTGGGTGAGAGAATAACTAAATGCAAATTGGGTGTCCTGTATTACATCTGTTTATGCTTTTGTTTGACTTCTTGACATGCAGTCTTGTCAGATGAGCATTTTACAGAGTGAAAGTGATGGAAGTTGCTCACAGTTCCTCCGACACACAGTACAATTTGGAAGAAATGTGAAATCAGGCTGCAAGTTCAGGTAGCAGCACACTCTGAAGTCACCCTTCCTGACATATTTGGAAGTTGTGGACTCATTGAGCATGTTTTTCTATAGCCTGTCAAGCACTGCTGTGGAGCCTAGGTCCTTCCCTGAGGTCACCAATGGGCCTTTACAGATCTTTCTTATACTTCTTAGGGAACTTGAATGTCAGAAAGATGGCAACCTCTAGATCAGTCTGAATACTGTGAATGTTTTCTGAGGCTGGAGTGTGGCAATGTCTTGGGCAAGACTAGAGTTTGTATTTGAGGAATGAAGTGTAACAGAACCTTAAAAAGTGATTGTTTTGATTTGGATCATTTTTTTTGTTGATGGCAGAGCAGGTCTGACAGCTGACAGCTCTTTAGCCATCTTATCCTGAGTTACCTTGCTATGTGGTTCTTCTCCCTTCTCATCGCAGAAAGGATTGAAACTGCATCCATTTAATACCAACTCTTCCTGTAATGATTCTGTTGACTCATTATAAGAGCAGAAGAAATGCTCATTATGAAGGAAGGATCTTCATAGCATTTTTTTTTTATTCCTATCCTGGAAATCACTTTGTCAGAGCTGTTATTTTCCCATTTCCAGCCTATCCCCAGTACTGGAAGAAAGTAACTGTAGTTACACCCAGCAGAAGTTGTTTGAGGCTTTTCAGGGGATGAAGAGAGCAGAGGACCTTGCTATAACTGGCAATGCTCATTCAACCCAGGCAGAACAGTGGATCACCATTCTGATTCAGAACTGCAGTGTGCAGGTAATAAGAATGCAAAAAGATCAGCTGTGAATATTTTTCCTTTCTTATCTTTGCCTTGGGGAACTCTGGGCATGAGGGAAAAAAAGAACTAGCTTGTTCATCTAGGTTTACTTTCTTTGTGTGATGATGCACTGACTCAGGGGTCTCAATGCCTGTAAGCAGTGATTCTTATTATGGTTCATATTATTGTACTTTCTAAACAACAACAAAAACAAACCGAACCAAACCCAACCCTGAATTCTGTTAATGCTATTTAAAAGGGAAAAAAGAGTTTCAGACTGAATCCAGTGTTATATTATCTGTTTTCTCAGAGCCTTCTAGAATTAATACTACCTGGTCACTTCCTATTAATTTGATAGTTTTATGATTTTCCTTTCTGATTTTCCAGTTTCTAAGGATAATTATATATTCCATAATAAGGGTAAAAGTTTGTGATCCAATTACTTATGGAGGACAGAAATTATATTTTAATAATTAAAAATCTGTCAGGAAGTGGGCTAATAGAATGCAAAAACCAAGTGGTAGCGCTGAGACAAATTCTGTTTGGAAATGAGAGGATATTGAGATGGATATAGCTCTAAAATGGGTGGTTGACTGGACCAGAAGTTACAGGGTTAGTGTTGAAGTGTCTGATTAAGATTTTGTAACATATGCTATCCAAAATATTAGACTTTGACCATAGTGGTCCTTTTTAATCTTAAAAATACTCTGATGTTTGGGTGTCTTATTTTCAGGCTGGGAATTGCACTTCCTGTTGTATGGTTCCTTTGACCTTGGAGATACAGATACTATGGACAAAAGTGGGCCTCCTGTCCAACCCACAGGCTCAAATACTGGGTGCACGGTACCTCTATCAGTGTCATCCCCTGAAGGTATGGTTATTTATGAAGCAAAGAATCAAATGGTCTTGATATCACTGAGTTGAGAACCTTAGATAATTAAACACATTGAAAGTCAGAGTGGATGGGGCTCTGAGCAACCTGACCTAGTGGAAAGTGTTCCTTCCCACTGCAGGGGGTTGGAACTGAATGAGCTTCAAGGTCCCTTCCAACCCAAATCACTCTGTGATTCTATGATGTCAGCAGGAAGGTGGAGCTAACAGGACAATTAATAGCCTTTTTCAGACCTGTGTCAGTGGGTCCAATTTTGGTGCAGGCCCTGACATTACAGTCTTTTGAGCAGCACATGTGTTTCAAGGCTTATACTCCTCTGCAAGGGCTTTAGGGGGAGCAGCCTAATGCTCATGACATTCTTATGGCAGTGGGGTATGATATGGCCAGTATCTGTGTGATCTGTTAGCACACTTTGAATGTCAGACTTATCTACATGTGATTTTGCATCACTTATTTGGATTTGTCTCCTGGTACCTCTTCATCCTCCCTTCTTGCAACACAGATGAAAAGAACACAGCAGGAAAATGTTCATCTTGTAAAACATGTTGCCCAGAGGCAAACTGACACCTCCACCCCACAAAGTTACTTCATAAATCTGAGCTGTTACCTGGCTCCATTAACAAAACTTCTGTCTGGGGAAGATTTGCACTCCTAGTGAGAGGTGCAGGGTGTATATGCCTCAGTAAGGATTAGCCAATCAAGAACTATGAGATTTAGATTTCATCTGCTTGAGCAAATGATGCTAATTACTTTAGAGCTGTAAGGTATATTGCAAAGCAAGTGATAAAAAAGCAAGTCTGGCAGCAAGAAAAAAAAACACTTCACCAGTGGCAATCCACAAATTAGAGCAGCTAGTAAAGACATTTTAGCAAAGGTACTGGTTGGTACCATACCCAACAGTTAAGATTTGTAGCTATTTGTAAGCACAGCAGTGAGATCACCAATGCATGCTGTTTATTGCTTTACTTTTGAATTATGTCTCTGCCCAGTTTTAGTCTACAGATTCTCTATCTGAGAACTGTCCATTCTTTAGAGAAAATCTTTTCCTTTAGACCACACTCTGTCACTGGAGAGTTGCCTCAGTGACTGACCAGAAAACACAGAACCCAGGAAAGACATCCCATTTTCTACACCCATCCACAATACCTGGTTGCAGTTGCATTTGGACTTCCTCAAAATATAAGATGGTCTTAAATGATGTAGAGCTATACAGGGAAATGGTGAAAGTTGCTTCTGGCTGCCTTCTCCCAGCAGTTGGGGAGGGGTTGTGTATGGAGTTTTTTCTGCACTACTCTGATCTTAAGGCATGTTCTGAAGGTCCAGTCACAAAGCCAGAATCATTCCAACGCTTCTTGTTGATCAAGCTGAGGAGGCTGGTGCCTATAAGAAGGAGGAATCAGCCAAGCTGGAAGCAGCAGAGATTCTGCAGATGACTGCTGATCCCCTGAAATTGCTGCTTGCTTATTGTGTGTTTACTCATTGATAGGAGAACTTCTATCCATTGGGAGTGAAAGGGTAATTCTTATTGTAACAGCTAAGCAGGGGCAGTTTGTAACTGAGGAAAGAGTTGGCACTGAGTGCAAGAAGGCCCAACTGCAAGAAAGGGTTAAACTGGCTGGAAGCAGGAATGCTGGAGACTGACTCCTTGCAAGGGAGTGAGGTTTCCCTAGGTGATAAGAAACAGCCTCAGCTTTGTTTTGTAGCCATCCTGGAATGGGAACATTCAGGGTCTCAAACTCAGGCTCCACCTTTGGGCAGCAGAGCTGAGCTGGGGGATGGACCCACAGCAGGGCTGATGTGCCCCATGCTGACCTGCTTGTTTCCAGGGAGGTGAGTGAGGTGGTGATTTCACACACTGGCTTAAACCAGTGCAAGCACAGAAGGTATGCTGCCAGATTAGCACGCAGAAATGGGAAGCTGGGGCAGGGAGTGAGATTGCTCTTTCGACAGCAGCATAGTCTTCAGTCCCGCAAGCTAGCCATGAAACTCCAGATGGCTCAAGAAGCGAGTATATTGGTTGTCTTGCAGCATCTGGCTGAAACAGAAAGGAACTGAGGCCTTAGACATTCAGTCCCCTCTTCTGTCTTTACCAACTGATTTACCAGTCTGTCTCCTTTCTGAAACAATATCCTAATATGTAAGAAATAAATTAATTGTTTTATTGGGTCCTTGCTTTATCTTATTGATAGGATCAAATCTTGTGGCAGTCATGTCTGCTGGCAGCAAAGGGCCAGGTAATCTTACCCGGCAGAAAAAAATACAATTTAATAAAAAATAAAGCAAGCTTTGCTTCTGTTCTTATTACCAGCTTCCTGGTATGTCTTTTCTCTCAACAGAAGGTATACTCTAGTAGAGCTTGAGTCACTGCTTACATTCTGAAGCTCTGTAACACGATGCGTAGTAGTTACTGACCTTTGTCAAAACCCGTGTCCTCAGTTTACCTGCCAAATATCAATCTTGAGAAAGAACAGTTACTCCACTAAAAATTTTATCTGGAACGCTTCTACCATCTGAAAGACACTTTGCTTGCCAGTAATTTACAGTGGGTCTCCACTGTAGCAAACCGAGGGGGGACGTATCTTTTGTATTTAGCTTGCTGAACTCTCTGTTCTTTCCTTCTTGTTACAGTTCCTAAGCACAAGCACAGTACCTTTGACAACTGTTGTTACCTTCACTGACATGACAGAATGGCCAGAACCTCCAAGAGGCCAGCCCCAAGTACACTGGAAACTCCCATTTGACATCTTTTTCCCATTTAAGGTGGCAATGAATTTGGAAAGAAGTTACAGAGATGATCTGGTTGGCTGTTTTTTCTTAATTTTAATAATCTCTAGTATTCTCTGCTTTTGAAAAGTCAAATAGCTGGGTCCTGTACTTAAAGTTTGGTAAGTGAATTTATACATTCAGAATATGATCTAGATCAGACTTTTTTCCTCGGATTCTTATGTTGTGCCTATGACATCTATGTGCCTACTGCTCTGGGATTAAGCTACTTGACTAGTTTCTGTCTTGCATACTCTCATGCCCCTATTCTCTGTATGCACCATCTGAAAACCTTACTGCAGTGAAACACTTGAGAGATGGAGGGATCAAGAGATGTTGCACTGACAAGGAACAAGGAGGAAGATGTTGAAATGAGTACTTCATGTTCTCAGAAGACAAGAGTGCTTTCTAAAAAAAGGAATCTGGAGAGAGGAGCGAAGTTCAGTGCAAGCATCTTGCCACTGCATTCATTCATCCTCCTGTTGGAGAAGCATGTGATTCTTCTACATGGAACTAACCAAACATTTAGAACTCAGGAGTCCTCCCAAGCAGACTGAAGTATTATTTTATGGGTAGACATGTCTGTTGGTGACCTTTTACCTGTCTTTGTTACATGACAACTCTGCCTCTCTGACAGTTTTATGCTTACTTTTCTGCCTTTTCAAATACAGATATTCAATTGAAATTTTTGTTTTAATCAGTGTTCACATTAGCAATAGTATTACACAAAGCATCTCTCTATGGGGTGGTCAGATTGTTGTCATGCTGGAAATGAACAGCAGTGAGTGTTTCCATTCTTGCTGACAGTCCCACTTCTTACTTTTGTCATAGATTGCAACCCCCACCTCCCCCCAGCAAACAGAAATAGGGAGAATGAATTTCTGAAATGAAATATTCTGAATCATTCTCCCCTTCTATAATGTAAAATGTACATAAAATACAAAGAAAAAGCTAAAGGCAGCATCTTCAAAATGTATATAAGCTCCTTAATGTGCTGCCATTTTCTTCAGGCACTATGTACATGATCCACTGTTACATTTGTTTGCCAAGTTATAGCCACTGTTTTACCACCACAGGGTTTGTAAGAAAGGAGAGGTGCCTCACGAACCATGCTTCCAACACCTGCCTTCCTCATTTTCCCTGTGTGCCACTCTATGTCCGTGTGCCTTAACAGTTACCACCAGAACACATAAATGTGATCCTGCTTCCTCACAAGATCACCTAAGAATCGACGGAGCACGGAGCGTGTCACCGCCTTACCTCGGCGGCACCTCAGCACTGTCCAAGAAATTGGTATTTCCCTCCAGCGCCGCTTTATGCCCACTGGGGCTAGGGCCGAGTCCCACCAACACCCGTTCTGGGGCGAGGAGCCATTTCCGCCCCCCGGCGTCGGGTGGTGCGTCCTCGCCCTCAGCTTCCCCACGGCCCCGAGCTGCGGCGGGAGGCGCGAGAAGCAAGCACCGTCTGTAACGGGGAAAAAGCCGCCGTTAACACACAAGGAACCGCTCGAACCTCGCTCCAGCAAAGCGAGCACGACAAACGGCACAGGCGGGGCGCAACGACCGTCCCTTCACGCGCCCGCCGCGCGGGGCACACGAGGCGCGCGCTCCCCCCACCGTGTGCCGATCGCGGCAGCGGCTCGGCCACGCGATGAACGATCTCCTGGCTCCACCCAACACCGCCGCGGGGAAACCGGCGCCCCGCGCCCCCACGTCGCCCCGCACTGCCGAAGCACGCCTCCTGCCGCCGCCGCTCTGCGGGCCGGCCCACCGGGAGCTCCGCTCTGCCGGAACCGCACGCCCCTACGGCGGAGGGCGGGGGCGGGGCCTGGCCGGAAGTGACGCAGCGGGAGGCCGTGGGCGCGGTTGGAACGGTTGCGGCGGGAGGGTAAGTGGTGGCGGGTGCGCGCGCTCGCGCGTCTTTTCTCCCTGAGGTGGCCGTGCTGCTGGGCCGGGGTCGCGAGCTTTCAGAGGGGTGGGGTCTGCTTGCGGTCATGGCGAGGGACGGTCTTTCCGTCGGCGGAGCTTGTAGTGGCGCCTGCCCTCCCCGTGAGCCGCTGCCGGTTCCATACCTGCGACTGGAGGGTCGGGAGCGCGCTCCGGACTGCTTGCAGCGGAGGGATGAGGGCTTGGGGTGGGAGAAGAGAGCTACGCCGTAACCTCTATGTGCAGTCGCTGCAACGCTGCTTGCTGCAGAACGCTCCCTGCGCTAAATGTTCCTCGCCAGCTTCCTAGAGCCTCGTAGGCTTTGGTTCAGATCTTGGCGGCCGCAGAGCTTTGCTACTGAGTGGAGATACTGGCGGAGTGGAGTTGCGGTTTGGGCCCCAGCAAGCACTAGACTAATTGATAAGAGCTGTGTTGGCCTCATTGTTCTTCATGTTGTCCCTCTTGAGGTTTCCTTTTTCTTGCTCATTTCTTGTGTCTACTCACAGGATTTCTCCATATCCAAAGAAAATATCCAAAACCTCCTGACACTGGCGTGACACATAAAAGCGATTACCTGGGTTGTGACCTGATTCTTGGTGATAAGCCGGTGGTGTTCGCTGTTTCTTCACTGGAGGTGTAATGTGAGCAGATAAGAGGGTTTTTTTGAGAAACTTGATTGCTCCCTGGAAGAAGTAATAAAACTGTAGATAAAGGAGACTTAACGAGCAAAGCTTAGACAGTTTTCCAAAAGCCTTTGGCAAGTGTCTCTGGACTGTGAAATCAAGAGCAGTTTTAATTTCTTAAGTGAAAAATAACTAAAATGCTCACATAAATGCTTATGGCTGTGCTGACAGTGATGGATGCTTGGAAGTGTTTACCTTCTTTCTCTTCTCAAACTTGATGACACTGAGAGAAAACTTATTAAGTGTTAAAAGTAATGTTTTTTTTTAGTTCCCTGTGTTAAAATATTTATATTTAGCCACTTTAGAAAGTGTTACCTTTTCTGTGTTTGTGTCAGTATTTTTTGTTAAGTGCTTTACTGATTTATTTGTTTGCTATACCACCTTCCCCTTCTAAGCTGCTCTTTGCCAGAGTTGTTATAAGAAGTGTATTCAATGGCAGTGAGCACCTTTCAGTTTAGCTTCAGCAAGTTTTCAGCTGCTCTTGTTGCATGTTGTATTAATAAGAATATGAATGCAATGCTTTTTTATGTTTTTTGCAGCATCCAGGGAAGAAAACATCTGTGAGTCACTGTGGATGATACTCTGAAAAGTCAGTTCAAGGTGTAGTGAAAGCCAAAAAGCAAATAGAATGGCAGAAATGATCAGGTAAGGAATGAAGTACAGATTAAAAGATGATATCATGTAATTATATAAACCCTTGCATTGTCCAGACTTGAGTATTCTTTGCAGTTCTGGACTGTCCCTTGAGTAATATGCTGTACTCTATTTAGGATAATTGGGGAGGTGGAGGAAGAGCAATGGAAATTATTGTACATATGAAATATCCTTTATACAAGAACAGCAAGAGCATCCTATACTGATTTAGTAATGGCAATGCAGACTAAGGAGTTGCTGTGGTTCTCTCTTGCTGGTGGCAGTACTCACGTGATTGTAGGTGGGTGGGTCAGTTGGTCTATGACCAGAATATTACCATGATCACTGGCAATATTAGTAAAAAGCTGTTTTTTGAAGGAGGGTGGGAACTGCAGCTTTGAGCAGGAGAGGTGCCAAAACTGGCACACTTCTGGTGCTAGGACAACAACAGCAGAAGGAGGAATGAGAGGGTGGGTGCACTGTAAGTCTGTAAAATCATGATTGGTGTGGAGAAGGTGAATAGCCCCAGAGCTACGCAAAGCTGGAGACCAGAAGAGTATTCAGGTAGTTTTAAGTGCTTTCTTGTCCTGCCTGTGTACTTTATCTGAGCATCTGACAGACTGCTCTTCTACTGTTGTGTTTTATTTTAATTTTTCCCATTAGGATTTGGGTGTTAGCTTAGCCTTTATAGAAACTAAATGCCATCTTTTTCTCTCCAACCCCAAAAGAAGCACATTGTGAGGGCAGAGTACAAAAAAAAAGGAAAGGTAGGTAAAGGCAAATGGCTTAAAAATAAGGAACTGGAGGGAATGCTGAGCTGAGCATGCACGGTTCCCATCAGGTTGAGATGCTGATGAATACTGCTTTGAGTGGTGCTCTTCTTGCGGAAATGATAAGGCAGGGGCTTAGACACAAATTGTCCAGTTGGTGAGTATTTTCTAGTTTTCCTTAGGAAGTTGTGGCTGGCTGACTTAACTGTTGCCAGAAGGCAGTTGTTGAAGAGGTTCCACAATGGGGATTTGGATATGGAGGGTATGAATAGAAAGAAAATTACGCTGAAAAAGTGCAACTAAAATTTCTGTAAGATGTTCTGGAAGAAAGGCCAGGGTACTAAATGTAGTCGGTCTTTCTCCTGAAACATTAAATAAGAGTGCTGACTTCAGGCTACATTTTTCAGGCTTTTCATTCTGTCCTTGTCTTTCCGTTTCTACAGTTTCTCCTGGATACGAACATGTGTCCAGGTACCTGGTTTGCATCTGGTTGCTTAGTGATGTTATTGTCACTCTACTAACCATAGCTATTAGAAATGATTATTCAGTCTTGACTGCTTTTTGTGAATGATCTCTGTCACTTGTACAGTGTTCATTTGGGGGCTGTAGGAAAACTGGAGCAGAACTGGGATACCAGTTCTATGGTCGTTATTCTTAACAGCTGGTGGAGCTGGATATTTTGCTGCTCAGTACTGAAAACAGGTGGTAGAAGAAAGTAGGCAGATTTGATTGAAGCAAGAAGAGAGAGATGATGTTAGGAGTAAGGAAATGCTTGAAAGATGCTAAGTAACCGTATCTTGAGGTTTTCTAGTGAGGACTGGTGCTTGTTTAAACGAATTTGTGTCCCTGTGTTCCTCACTTAGTAATCTTGACTAAAGCAGCTACTCTGTGTGCTTTTTATTTTTTTATTTGTTTTAATTAGGTGTGCGGGGAAATCTTTGCACAGAGATAAACTTGTGTTTATTGCAGTTATATCTAGAACTGAAGGTGGACTGTAGCATGTCTGCCTGCACAAACTGCTAATGCCATCAGGATGGTCCCGTGCTGCTTCTTGAAGATGGAACTCTCTTTAAGATTACTCAAGGTGTTCACTACTGTTAACTATCTGAAACCATAGTTTTCCATTGCTCACTTCCTACTATACTTGCTGTACACTGAGGTAAATAACTGATGACCAGGTAGGAACTCTAGGATCCCTTACCACTAGCAAGCATTGTTCCATAAAACTGCTAGTTTCGTGTGACAAATCAAAGTACCAATTTAGTTGCTGTTTGTTTTCTCTTACCAATTCTTCTTCTGTTTCAGTGTCTGAAAAAAAGAAAAGCAGCTCCTCAGCATCTGCAGCGATAGAGGAGAACCTGTAGCTTTTTATTTGAAAGTGCATTCAAAGAAGTTGCGTGTGCTAAAAATTGGCCAGGTAAGCCTAAAATGAGGGCAGTACTGTTTCTTGTTATCTGTGGCAAAAAAAAACCAAAACAACAAACAAAACAAAACAAAATGAAGGCTTGGCTTAATGTAAAAAATCAGCTGCTGTGATATATCTTTAATCACCATTCCGTCTTTTCTTGTGAGTGACCAACATTCTGGTGTTGGAGTTGTCTTTATTCTGCAATTATATACACCAGGTTTATCTTTGCTAATACCTGGAGTGGGAGGAGGGGAGAGCAGGGTTTATGTGCACTATGATAATGAAAACAAAATCCGCTTCAAGCAAGTGGAAATCTCTAGATAGTCTTTTAACAAAGTGATGACCTTATATTTATTTTGGGTGGTTGTTTTGAGGGTGTTGTTTTGTTTTCCCTTGTGTGGAGATAGTGATAATTGTGAGTTGGGTTTTCTGTTAATTCTTGACACTCTTGAGGTTTTTGCAAATGTCTTCAACTCTACCCCCAGCATATGAATATTGTTCACTTTTCATGAGGCTTCCATGGCTGTGAGAACTGCTCATGGAAAAGGACCTGGGGATGTGGATTGACGAAGCTGAGCATGAGCCAGCTTTTTCCCAGATAGCCAAGAACATCAATGGCATCCTGGCTTGGGTGAGAAATAGTGTGGCCATCAGGACCAGTGTGGTGATCACCCCCCTGTACTGGGCAGTGTGAGGCTGCACCTTGAATCCTGTGTTCAGTTCTTGGCCCCTCGCTACCAGAGAGACATTGAGGTGCTGGAGCAGGTCCAGAGAGGGACAGCAAACTGGTGCAGGGCCTGGAGCACGAGTGTGATGAGAAAGGGCTGATGGACCTCTGGGGGTTTAGTGTGGAGAAGAGAAGGCTCAGGGGGCACCTTATCGCTCTCTACAGCTATACCTGACAGGAGGATGGAGCGAGGTGTGGGTCCCTCTTCTCCCAAGTAACAAGTGATAGGCCAAGAGGAAGTAGCCTGAAGCTGTGCTGGCAAGGTTGAGACTGGATGTTAGGAAAACTGTCTTTACTGAAAGGGTGATCAGGTATTGGAGCAGGCTGCCCAGGACAGTGGAGAAGTTAGCCCTCCCACCACACCCACAGTGGTGGAAGGGTTTAAAAGACATGTAGATGTGGCACTTCAGGACATGGTTTAGTGGTGGATTTGGTAGTGGTAGACTTATGGTTGGACTTAATGATCTTAAAAGGTATTTTTCCAACTTAAATATTTAATTATTCTCTTAATTTAAAAATTAATGTAAATGAGATATGGTAGATAAATGAGGAGCAAAGCCAGCGCTCTTGGCGCTTGTGGAGGGATTTGGGCTGCAGAGAAAACAAAGGCGATGAAGGGTTTGAGGAAGTGAAGCCACTCTTAAAAGCTTCGCTGCAGATCGCTTTTGTCTACTGTCTGCAGCACAGGGAGAATCCAGGTCAAGGGAAGCTGGATGTGGGAGATGGCTAGGCAGCCTGAGCTGTGGGAAGGGCTGTCTGGACTAGTCTGGGACTAGACAGAAAACAGTTGTTAATGCTGTAACTGGTAAAGCCCTGGATTTTGTGCTGCAACGTGGAGTAGAATTACATCATCTGCTGGGACAGCAGGCAGGAAGGTGTGCGTGCTGGTGGGAGGAATGAGGCTGGAGGCGCTGGGGTTACGTCATCCCACGCCTGGTTTTCAGGCTGTGCTTGCAGCGCTGATGTGGCATCTGCTGGGAGAGGCTGGGGCTGGCAGTGGTGGGTCGGCTGTGGCTGCTGTGGCTGCAGCTGCCTCTGCTTCCCATGCTCCCTGCAGGTGCTGCTTCTCCTGGACACCCGTGTTGCAGCTTCAGCAGGAGGGGTCAGGTATGGGAATTCTGCTGGATCTACTTGCTCAGCCAAGGTGTGACTCCTACAGGTGTCACTGATACATGTGCAACAAGTAGTTTGTCTGCCGTTGCTTTTCATTAAGCTGAACTTCCTGTCTGTGCTTGAGTGGATGCTGCTGTCTCCTACCGTGAATCATGCCATTCCTCAGCTCACCCTTTTCAGGGCAGGAGGTCCTGGTGCTATCTCTAGTGCTGCTGCTGTACACCCTGCTGGTGCTGCTTAACTTACACACAAGGTATAACAGAATGGAATGATACCGAGCTTCTGCAGATGCTCTCTATTGAGATATCAGATTGAAAGTGATACTTAGAATCATTCTAACAGGCCAGTGATTTTATTCTGCTGCACAAGGCAGTGCCAAGAATTGCAGACTGCCATGATCACACTGTCCTGCTGATTTTTGTTAGAGAAAAATGGTGTGGTGCATGTTGCTTTGAATTCCCTGTTCTCTGTGTGTATAACTTGTACAGAATCTGGGCAAAGCTATATGCGAACTGTTCAGAAGACTATTTGAAGCTTTTCTTTATTTTAGAAAGTTCTCCTGAACTGGCTTCCCCATGGGAAGGTTTCTTGTTTCTGAGTTTGGACCAAGAACTGCAGATTTAAATTTTCCTACCAAAGTTTTAATTGGTAACATAGCTGTTTAAATAAAAAACCCCAAACAGACAAAACCTCTATTTATCTCCATGTAACTTTCTGTAGGATTTGGTTTCCTTATGTATAAAAATAAAAAAAAGTATGTTCAGTTTTATTAACTCACTGTAAATAGTTTGAACATCCCATGGGCCTGCAGCCAACAGACTGAAATATCAGTGTTGTTGTTTGTTAAAGGCATCAGTTTTAGGGCTTAGAGCTCTGATGCTTGGGAAGGTGACAGAGTCACTTAACACTGATTTTGAACTGAATCTAAGTGTACTGTGTTACTTTAACAGCTGTTCTGAAGATCATAAATTAATGAAAATTAGCCAGTAGTATTGCTTTCTATAAGTGATAATATAAGGGTAACTTTTATTAAAGAGATGATAGGAGAATTATATTTTTAAAAATCGGGTTTGGAGACTGGTTTGGAGGGAGTGGGTTTTCCTCTGATAATGAAAGAAATAGATTTTTAAGTTGATATTAGTCTTGGAGAAATACCTGAATAATGTGTGTTGTGTTTCATGTTATTGCTCTCTGCCCTCCAAGTAAGGCAGAAGAGTTTAATTTTTTTCCCCCCTAAATTATGTACCATTTTTTGGTTTGTTACTGTAGACCAGAACCATCCCAGGCATGGAAATTGTGGAAATGGGAGTAGAATGGAAAACGATGATTGAAATTAACTTTAAATCCTTTACTGAGTGAGAGGAGAGAAGAGGGTTTTTCTGCAGCCTCGTACTAGCCTGAAAAACAGTTTGCAATTTACAGTGTGCCTTGTGCTGTATCTGTGCTCTCTGGCAGCATCATTTCCATTTCACGTATCTCCTTCTCTTGATGTCTGCTGCTGCTTTAAAATTTTTGGTTTTATCTTCTTGTTCAGTTAGTATTTTTGCTTTTTCTCACAAGCTAGTTTCAAAAATGTGCAAGTGCTATTTCTTATTTCTTCCTATTGTTCTTCCTTCAAAAGGTCTGCACTGTCTACCACTTCTCTCTCACTACTCATTGTCTGCTTATTAGCAAAGTTGTCTCTGACAAAGAGAAATGAGAGGCAGTCTTCAAAAAGACAGGGCTGCTCCTAGTTGCCAGCAGCCCAGTAGTGAGAATGTGAAGTGGTCCTCTGGCACATCAGTACAAGCAACCGAGGAGACTACACAGCTTGGTCTAGCTAGTATGAGTCTGTATTTTACTGTCTGCAACACCAGGTGATTATTACTGCAGTGGGAGTCGAAGGCCTGTCAGGAAAGGCTGTAACAGGAACTGGGGGTGAAACTTTAGGCAGAGTGCCTGGTTCTGTTCTCTAAGGCAGATGGTCTGTGGAAGGAGCAGCCAGAAGAACAGGCAGTTCTACTCAGGATAACTGTGGTTGAAGGGTTCTGGACAAAGTACCTGCTGTTAGTCAGGAGCTGCTGGACTCCGAACATCCCTCTGAGGCACAGACTGGACAGGCCCTACTGGAAAGATGATGATGGGTGACAGTAGATGCCAGGGTGAACTTCAGGGTGGAAGGGTCAAACAGCTAGGCACATGAAGAGTGGGAATTGTTGTGCCTCCCAGAGGCAGGTGCATGAGGTGCCTGGGAGAGACTAAAAGAGGGCACGTCTGGTTGGTACTGTTGACAAGCCTCTTTAAGTTTGCCCTGTTATGAGAACTTAAACTGCTTGCTCAGTTGTATCATCTGCTCCAAGTTCTTTGTCTGTCTCATCCTGGCAGTGGTCAACACTGCATTTCAGATGGAATACAGAACTGGAGGGACATTGCAGATTAATACTGTTAAAATGTCGTGCTATTTAGTCTTTACTAGACAGAGCAGGAGAACGTTATCTGCTGACAGCTGCCTTGTCTTATGTAGAGGTGTATATTTTGGTAAGGATTATAGTGAGTTATAATAACAATACCCTGATGCAGGATAATGAATCAAGTTTAAGTGTTCATGTACACACATGCTGAACTGCCAGGTGCTGTAATTTTCATAGTATTTGTAATAGCAGTCTTCCAGTGCAGTTATGAGCTTTCCTTGTCCTCTCTTCAATAGCTTCTCCTTACCACAGCTTGTGCAATGCTGTTTGCTCTATTCCAATAGTGCAGAGAGATGGAAAGCAAGTAAAGGAAGCAAAATTTTGTAAAAGGGAGAGGAGAGGTTTCATGGCTTAAGCACTGTCAGGGAAAACTGGGTTCTTGTTAATCTCCTTTCTTTCCTTAGTGATACTAGATGCATTACTTCAACTAGACCTGTCACAGGAAATTTCTAATTGTGTATCCCTTGTTTGCTGGGTACTTGCTCTAGCGGACTTTTTGTTACAAGAATTCTGAGTGTTTACAAATTCAGTCAAAATTAATAAAACTAATGCCAAATACCTTTGAAATTGGTGGCCTTATTTGTAATCATGGTTAACATCTTGTCATTTGGTTGTGCTCAGGCAAAAGCAATGAGCCAATCTTCTATATTGAGTAGGTCTGAGATTCATACGAAGTGTAATACATGCTCTGTTGTGAGGTGTACAGAGAAGTCTGGCTGCTACAACCTTCTCAATATCTTTTTTCTCTTTTTTTTTTTTTTCTCTTCCTTCTTCCATGTTTCTCTGTGGACAGAGTTACCACTTTTCTCCATTGTAGGTACACTCACTAATGGTCTTTTCCCTTCTTGGGGAACCATGTTTTGTTCTTGATCTTTAAGGATGATCTTCTGCCAGCAGGTAGGGAGGGAATAGGAGCCTTTGGTTCTTCTATGTCACAGTCTGAGGTTTCTGCAAAATGGAGAATGTGGGCTGTCTGTCTCTTGCACAAGGAAATTGTATTAAGACTGTAGAGGACAAAGAAGAGTTGGGGGGAGGGTGTGGAGAGAAATACAGATGGAAAGTCACTGATATTTAACCAGTTTTTCCCCCTCCTCCCTTACTTTAACTTACAGATATCCTTGGCTTGCAGAAGGCATCTCAAAATGTTGTGTCGAGCTGCTCTGAGCCCTCTTGTCCGCTCCCCTGGATGGTGCTTTGTGTTATCACCACGTGCCATTGCAGCCATTTCACGTTTATGTATGTATGAGAGAAAGCACACATTTCTAATAATGCTGGTCAGTATGTGTCTGGGCATGCCTGTGCTCTTTCCTGTGTTAAGGAAAATCACCTCATCAACATACTTCAAAGGACAAATTTATGCAGGATAGAGCAAGGTTGGCAGTTAGGACTTTAGTGGAGGTGAAGGAAATTCTCTTCTTGTTCTAGAACTGTTTTCTTTTTCAGAAAAAAAAAAAAAGAGCAGTTTCTTGGTTTCTCTTCAGACAGTGGTTACCCCTCAAAAGCAGCCTTCTAAACCCCAAAGCTCTAGGCAAGAAAATTGGAAATTAATTGTTTGTACTGCTTTCTGATCATATTGTGTGAGGATAGGTAACTACTGTATAGTTATGTATAATGCTGGAAAGAATAGTTAAATTGGATTCCTTCACCAATTATTTCATACGTGTTGCAGGCTGTATTTGCATTCTCAAATAGTCCCTCATGAAAATGAGGGGTAAGTGAAACTCATCTCTAGATGATTCCATTTTCTACTTTTATGTGTGTGCCATGTTAGTGCAGCCCTCAGTTACAGTTAATCATTTAAGCTGCTGCTGCATTTTGAGCAAAATATTTACTTAACACTAATAAATTACTGATTTCTCTTTTCTATTGCACTGTGTTAATTTCTCTCTTTCTTCAGCAGAAATAACGCCCAAAATAGTCACTTTAAGTTATAAATTAATCTATTTGTATTATAGAGCATCTAAATAAGAGATTAAATAAAGTTGACCTGGTTTAATGCAGTTTCTGAATAGCAACACAAGAATATATTGAATAAGGAAATGTAGTTTAAATTTTTTTCAAGTAGTATGGCTTATCCATATTATGTTAATTATCCAGCTGACACGGTTGGACTGCAGGTATACAATTCTAGAATAGTCAGGGTTGGAAAGGACCTTAAGATCATCTAGTTCCAACCCCCCTGCCATGGGCAGGGACACCTTGTGCTATTCATTTATTATGTGCATGACTCCTTCTTCACACCCAAATCACTGTGGCTCTGCAGAGCTTCATATGAGGTATGTTGGAAGTGCTTTCCATCTGCCTTCATTCCTTTAGCTTAACTTTGGGACTGTATATGTTTGGGTCCACCTCTTTGTCAGTTAGAAAGGATCCAGATTGTTCCTTGTGATTGTACCTCAATAGTGTTGTGGTTTGACCCCAGCCAGCAACTGAGTACCATACAGCCAGTGGGATGGGGAAGAGAATTGCAAAAAGTTCAAACTCATGGTTTGAGATAAGAACAGTTTAGTAATGGAAATAAATGGAAATATAATAATAATAGGAAAAAGAAAAAGAGCAGTAAAACTCAGGAACACTAGTGATGCATAGTACAATTGCTCTCCACCCGCTGACTGATGCCCATCCCATCCCCAAGCAGCGATAATCCCCTTCCAGCTAACACCCCCAGTTTATATACTGGGCATGATGTTCTATGGTATGCAATACCCCTGTGGCTAGTTTGGGTCAGGTGTCCTGTCTCTGCTCCCTCCTAACTTCTTGTGCAGCGCCTCATTGGCGGAGCACTGAGAGACTGAAATGTCCTTGATTTAGAGTAAGCCCTACTGAGCAACAACTAAACCATTGGTGTGTTAGCAACATTATTCTCATACTAAATCCAGAACACGGCACTGTACCAGCTACAACTAACTATCCCAGTTAAACAACTAACTATCCCAGCCGAAAGCAGGACAAATATTCACTGTTCTCTTTAATCTGCTGTACTGACAGTGGTCTTGCTGTCCTTTGCAGGCATTTTGAAAACAAAGATATTTGTGGAGAAAGGTTCTCTAGCTCATTGACTTGGGTGAAGTGCCAGGGTTATGAATCTTAACTGAGTAGCACTGACTGTCTCTTCTCTCTCCAGTGCTTATTTATCCTGTGTGAAGGTGACTTCCAGTTCATATGTCCATCATCCTCCTTCTGTTGCCCCTAGTTAAACCACATGCAAAAACACCTGACTTAGAGATGCTGTAAAAGCTATCTTTCTTTTCTTTCCTAACAGTCAAACTTTCTGCACTGCTGTAGGCAGGAAAGCTTTCTAGCTGTATCTTATAAGAGAAAGGAAAGGAAAATATTTTTAAAACTAGTACTTTTACTTCCAGTGTGAACTGTATGGGCTCTTTTACAGTGTCCTTTAGTTTGGTCTTCTAGTTTTGCAGAGTCAAAGTTCTGTGACACATGGGGTATTGCCTTATATACTTTAAGAATGGGTAGTGCTGCTCAGATATTATTCTTTATTTTTGTGACTTGAAAGTTAGCTTTTTGTTCCCAGTAACTGAGAAGTGTATATTGTGAGCTGTAGCCTTGGAAAGGGAGGAAACATTACATGACTTCAAGGCCTTCAAGTCTGAATGAAAGAAAACTGCAATTTTTTTTTCTTTCTTTTTTTAACCACAGATCTCCCTCGCCATAACCAAAGATTAAAGAATGAATCCATCCGTTGTTGGAGCAACATCCCATTTATCACTATGCCACTCAGCCGTGCACATGGAAAGTCGTTTGCGCACCGTAGTGAGCTGAAGCATGCAAAGCGGATTGTAGTGAAGCTGGGTAGTGCTGTTGTGACTCGAGGGGATGAGTGTGGCTTGGCACTTGGGAGGCTGGCATCTATTGTAGAGCAGGTAATTCTGGGACTGAAGTGGAATGTTTTAACTTTGGATACTTATTGATAGTTGGATGGCACAGAAGACTGTAGGGTAAAACTCCTGAAACAGTTGTGGCCCACTAAAGCAATATGCTGGCCTTTCACTTTTTCATCCCTTGTGCTGTGGTAGCAGATAAACCACGTAACTCAGCAGATAACTGTTTGAAGGTGTGGTGGGTTGACCCTTACCAGTTGCTAAGCACCCAGATCCTTTTTCACTCCCCATAAGTGAAGGAAAGGGGAAAAGAAACAAGGATACTAAGGCAATCACTCACTAGCTTTCTCAAGCAGACGTATGCTCAACTAGTCCCCAGGTGATGGCCATCTTGGAAGACAGCCCGTTGCCCTTTCCTATTCTGCTGTGCCAGTTCCCTTACCAAGCATGACGTTATATGCTATGGAATGTCCCTTGGACCAATTGATGTCAGCTGTCCATAGTGTGTCCTCTCCAAACTTCTTGCCCAGCCGCTAGCCTACCTACTGTGATGGGACATAGTAGGAAAAAGAAAGCCTCGATGCTGTGAAAGTATTTCTTAGCAAGGGAAAAAGAGAAGTCTTTAATGCTGTGCAAGCACTACTTAGCAACAGGCAAAACATCGGAATGTTATTAACACTGTCTAAGTCCTGAAATCCAAAACACAGTGCAGTATGGGCCCCTCTGAAGAAAGTTACCTCTGTCTTGACCAGACCCAGTATAGAGGGAGAGATTTGCACAGTGAGATTTTTATGCAGTAGATAAGATATGACTGGGACATTAGTTGGATCTAGTAGGAGAGTTGCACTGATGTTTGTGATGTCTGCAGAAAGAGTAGACCCTTCTTGATTACCTGAGCATTTGCAGATTTTGTCCAGGAGAAAGCCTGAAACCTCATTACTTGTAGAAAAACTAGGGATCAGCTCATGGACTGAGTCTCTAAAATGAAATTATGACTCTGGGTGGGGGAGGTTGAACATGTCTTCTCTGGGAAGTAAAGTTAATGCTTTAAATTAATGTAAGACATTTAGCTTTAGAACTTTGAAAGGAATCTGGCCAGTTGCATGTGAGGAAGAAGTAGTTAAAAGCTGTACTGAGTTAGCTTTTTCACTTGTAGCATTCAAAGTTGCTGTATAATGGGAGCTTTGGGAATGTATTGTGAATAAGAAGGTTGATGAAAGGGACAGCTTCTACTTTACATCTTTTTCATCTTATCATTCCTTATCTGTAGCAATGGAAGAGGAGGGTGAGGGGCATGGCAGTCTTACCACGTAATAGGTATTCTGAAAATTTAAGCATAATTTTGACGTAAAACCTGGTATTGTGAAAAGAAAGTTTAGCAGAAGCTATAGACTACATGCAGTCCTTTGTATAGCTCCCAAGGGGTTGGGAAGGTGTGCAGGAGTATCTTAGAGGGTGGTTCCTTGCTTTGCACATGGATAAAGCAAAACACTGGTGTTAGCAAGAACTGGTGAGCCTAAGGTTTGTATATAAATAGTCAGAGCTGTCATGCTGGCAGTGGTCATACTCCTATTTCTTATGTATTGTGCTTACAGGTGTCTGTGCTGCAAAATCAGGGCCGGGAGATGATGATTGTCACCAGTGGCGCTGTAGCCTTTGGGAAGCAGCGGTTGCGTCATGAGATCTTGCTTTCTCAGAGTGTGAGGCAAGCGCTTCATTCAGGCCAGAGTCAACTGAAAGATATGGTGAGTGGCTAGCGGCATTCCTGTTTTCCCTTGAATGTTGGGTGTAGTACCTTCTCAAGGCACTGCCTGACAGCTCTTCTTCATCTTTGTAGGCTATTCCAGTCTTGGAGGCCCGAGCCTGTGCAGCAGCTGGCCAGAGTGGTCTGATGGCCCTGTATGAGGCCATGTTCACCCAGTACAGCATCTGTGCAGCTCAGGTAAGGGATTACTGCTTTTCTAGACTGACTTGCTACTTTAGTCAGTGATAGAATTGTTGCATTTTTTCCATGTTTTATATGCTGCTGTACTTAGAATCATAGAATAGTTAGGGTTGGAAAGGACCTTAAGGTCATCTAGTTCCAGCCCACTGCCATGGGCAAGGACACCACACACTAAACCGTGTCACCCAAGACTCCATCCAACCTGGCCTTGAACACTGCCAGGGATGGAGCATTCACAACTTCCTTGGGCAACCTGTTCCAGTGCCTCCCCACCCTCACAGTAAAGAACTTCTATATATAACCTAAACTTCTCCTGTTTTAGTTTAAACCTCTTACCCCTTGTCCTATCACTACAGTCCCTAATGAAGAGGACTTCATTAAACTTGAACAGGGGAAGTTCAGGTTAGATATAAGGAAGTTCTTTACTGTGAGGGTGGTGAGGCCCTGGAGCAGGTTGCCAAAAGAAGTGGTAAATGCTCCATCCCTGCCGGTGTTCAAGGCCAGGTTGGACAGAGCCTTGGGCAAGATGGTCTAGTGTGAGGCGTCCCTGCCCATGGCAGAGGTGTTGGAACTAGATGACCTTAAGGTCCATTCCAACCCAAACTATTCTATGGTTTCTATTGCCATCCTACTTTAGGGGCTTATTATAGTGTAGATGGTAGCTTATACAGGAGTGCGCTGCTAAGTATTTCTGAAATAGAGTTAGCTGTCATCAAGGTGAAGCAAATACACTTTTGCTTTTTGATGTTCATGTGTGTCTTGCACTTACATATGGTGGGGGAGTGTGTGTTAAGATCTTGTAACAAAAGCTGTAGTTGGTGATCCAAAGTGAGTGCTTAAAAATCACAAGTGGCTGAACTGCTGCCATGCATTCTGTAATGCTGAAAGAAGTGCATATCCACACTTTGGAACTTCCTGTCTACCTTCACCTCAGTCCTTTCTAACTTGTGGATGATGGTATTCCTAGCCTGGGTCTTCTACTGGTACTGAATGCTGCAACTGTATTTAATTGAAGTACTTGTAAACAAGCTTTGTTTATCTTAAATACTGTGATAATACAGAACTGCATCAACTGTAAGGCCTTATTTGTTTAAACACTTTGAATAAATTTAGGTAGTTAAAGTGTGAAGTCTTGTTGGGAGACTGACTGACATCACTAAAATGTTTACAGTATATCTAACAATCACTGTAAGTTGCACTGGATTTTACTCTTGTTAAAGTCTGTAGAAAACTGTCATTCCTTTGATTTAAAAGAATTGATTGGCCATGCTAGAAAAGTAAGTGTACACTTTGATTCCAAGTGCTATTGTAACATTTGTGTGATGGTCATGTTTACTTGGTTCTCAAATATCCAATGGCAGAGTAAAAATGGAAAAAAAAAAAGTCTCTTCAGACACTGAAGGCTTTTTTCCTTAAAATACTAAAAGGAAAGGGGTGGAGTCTGCAGACAGGAGGCTGCATCAAGGTTCATTCAGAAAAGCGAATTCTAGAGCTGAAGAAAAGTCTTGAGATAAAGCATCCCTCCTGCTTGTAACAGTAGAAACATTACAGTGTGAGGGAGAGCAGGAAAGGCAGTGTCTTAAGTAAGCTATTGAATTGTTTTGGGTCTTAGTAATTATCATCAGCATCTGTGTTCTGCTTATGTTGTTTTTTTTTTCCCAGTTGATTCTTGGAGCCTGTGATCTGTCAGCCTAAGAAAGGCTATTGTAGGTTCCAGTGGAGTTTCAGGCACGTAAACCTGAAAATGTGGGAAGAATATTTCTTAATTGTATTCTTTATTCTGTGTTTCTTCAGTGACCTGAAAGGCATGACTGATCTGTTATGGCACATTAATACATACATTTGTGATGTTCTCAGGGAAAGTGGTAGGCTAAGTAATGTTAATTTTTTTCCTTCTTTTAGATTTTAGTCACCAACCTGGATTTCCATGATGAACAGAAGCGTCGGAACTTAAATGGAACATTGCATGAGCTTTTAAGAATGAATATCGTCCCTATAATTAACACTAATGATGCTGTTGTTCCACCTCCAGAGCCAAACAGTGATCTGCAGGGGGTAAATGTGGGTAAAGTATTGCAAAGGGGTGGATCCTGCTGATGCAGCACTAGTCTGTACTTTACTAATGCCATAATCAGGGACCTCTGAAGCCTGCAGATGGGAAACAAACATATAAAATCAGTAGTGTGGATGGAGGGTATTGAAGGACTATGCTGACCTGTCTGTTTCTGGCATGATGTAGTGTTGTGGGGGAAAAGCAGGGTTGTGGGGGAAAAGCAGGGCCGGTGATGTCTGCTGTGCCAAAAGCAATCATGTCCGATTTGGTTTTCACTGAAGAGCTTGTTATAAATGTTCAAAGACCAATTCCAAATCAAATGGATATTTATTGTAATTTCATATAGGAAAGGTAATAAGCAAACAGCGCTGGGTGTGCAGGGAGTCTCCGCTCCGCCAGCACGCACACCAAGGATCACACAGTCACTCCTTTTACAGAGCTTATACATGCATATTCACTAAGATGTTATAATAGGTAAATTTGCTCCCGCTTCGTATGATAATTAGTTTCGCAAGTCTTTTCCGCATGCGCACTGTCTCCTGGTGGTCTTGGGTGAGGGTCTCGTGATGAAGAGTCTTCCTCAGTGACCTTTATACAGACTTTTAAGGTTGAACTTTTTACCTTCTTTCTCTGCGCATGTCCCTTACTGCTTCTTCTGCCCCCCTCTTAGTTGTCCTTGGGAATTTACAGTCTCATAGATAAGGGGGCTTCTACAGTTTGTCTCAAAGACAAAGGAACATAGATAAGGGGGTTTCTGCAGTTTCTTAAAGACAAAGGAGCATCTGTAGTTTATGATTACCCAAACTTCACATACGGGCCTTACTTAATTAACAATTACCCAAACCTTATTGTATCAGCCTTGCTTCAGTTACACAGTTACTCAGGCCTTATTGTATCAGCCTTGCTTCAGTTACACAGTTAACATTACTCTCAGCAAATTTACAATGTTGGTTTTTATTACAAGCTGAAGTTGGGACTTCTGCAGGTCATCTAGTCCAGGACCCCTGCTTAAAAGCAGGGTCAGTTAGTACCTCTTGCCTTGTCACTGGGAACCAAAGTGGAGAATGGAGGTATTGGTCACACTGCTAGTCATTTTGATACCACTTTACTGCATTCCAAAAGTATATCTACTTTAACACAGAGATCACCTTCTAAGTTTCTGGTGGGTGTAAACAAAGAAGCTCAGAAAGACCTGATAGTGCTGAGGTAGCTTGCTTTTTTATGCTGCAGCCAAGTATTTCCTAGTTCCTCCCACTATTCAGTAGTGCTGATATGTATGTGCATTGCAGGTGATAAGTGTGAAGGATAATGACAGCCTGGCAGCACGACTGGCTGTGGAAATGAAAACTGATCTCCTGATTGTTCTCTCAGATGTAGAAGGTTTGTGAGTAATTTCTTTAATTGGGGTTTACTGATCTTTTCAGCTCATATCTTTTACAGGGACAATTACAACTTACCACGTAATTCCTTAAGAGATATATCCAATGTTGATACTGTTGCATAAGCTAAAGACTGTCAGAATGCATGTGAACTTGGACTTGTTCCAGAACCCAGAATGCCATATGTACTATGGTACTTCTGCTAGCTTCTCAGAATTGTATGATGTAGTCATGATTTATACATATGTGCTTAGAATCAGGAGTATAAGCCAAATACTGTTCTACAAGAGTTTGTTTCTCCTGTCAGCAGGTTCTTTCAATGAATTACAGGTACATTACAAGTCCTGGTTATTGCCTTCCAGATACCTGGAACTTGTTAGCTTTTCCTGACTCCCAGGCATTTTGCTTGCACTGCCCTAGTCTTCTGAGCTGTGCTGCTGTGTCATAAGTCTGTCACCTATGGATGTTGAAGGTCCTTTTCTAGAGAGAGAAGAGGGTAGTGAGTGCAGTTTCAGATCAGTGCAGTCCACATCACGCAACTCATATAGTCTTTTTCATCTTCTCCAGGTTTCTTTCAGTAGATCCTGAAAGAATCCTGGACTTTGGCACATACTGTAAGGCCTGAGGAGGAAGGAGATGCCTTTCCATAAGCACAATTTCTTTTAGCACATTCAGCTGGATTTCATAGTTGATTCTAGTTAAAATTACTGAGAACAACTCATAAAAGCAATAGTCAAAACAACTTGTAAAAAAATGAACCCCCAACACCACCATCCCCTAATCTTATTCATTCAATGTGACATCTTGTTTATGGAAAGATTAATCTTCTCTCCTCTGCCAGCTGAGGGAACACAGATAGTCTGCACTTGTGCTTTCTAATTTGTAATGCCAGTATTTGTTCACATAGAATTTCTGGGAAGTGTGGTGTTTAGGTTTAACATGTTATGTAAACCGAAGTGTCAGTCAACAACATAGTTACATAAAACTGCCAGTTTTTTTTTTTTTAAATCCGTATGTCTCTAGTGTGGTGTTCCTTCTTAGTGAAATCTGATAGTTACCCTTTTTACATATTTCTAAATTGCCCAGTTTATCACTGTACAACCCAGCAATCAAGAATGTCAGCTGAGATTTTGGTGAGGAGGACTATCCTTTGCCTATTTAGTTAGGGGTTGTATATGTAAGCCTACATACATATTTTTATATAGAACATATGAAAATGTCTTTGTAACCTCAACCCTATGTCACTACCTCCCAGCCCGCATGCTGCCATTCACCATGGAGGCTTTCCATTTCTTACTCAGTATACTTTCGGTGAAGTTATAGTTCTTGAACTTCCAGTTCCATGAAAAGCAGGGTTCAGTCAGAGTTTGCTGTCCTGTGAAGTGGAATACAGCTTTTCAGCCTCAGGGATTTTTTTTTTTTCCTTTTTCCATGGTGAACTTTGGAGATGAGGGTATATAACACTAACAGATTTTTATTATTTATTTCAGGACTTTTTGACAGCCCTCCAGGATCTGATGATGCCAAGCTCATTGACATATTCTACCCAGGAGATCAGCAGTCTGTAACATTCGGAACCAAATCTCGAGTGGGAATGGGAGGCATGGAAGCCAAGGTAGAAATACAGAACATTTGTTTTGTAATTGGGAAGGAAAAGCAGGTTTGGGAATGGGAGACAGATACAAAGATTGTGCTGCCATTCAGATGGATCTTGACAGGCTGCAGAAATGGGCAGAAGAACTTCATATTGTTCAATAATGGGACATGCCATGTCCTATCCCTAAGGAGGAACAGCTCCATTCAGTAATATGGGCTGGGGAGTTGACTGGCTGGAAAGCAGGGATGCAGGGGTCTTGGTTGGGTTGCATTAGAAAGAACATAGCCATCATCGAGGGAAATTAGTATTTCCCTTTATCAGCATTAGTGAGACTGCATCTGTAGAGTTGTGTCTAGTTCTGGACACTGTAGCACAAGGAGGACGTAGCATATGACAGTGAATCCAGCAGAGAGCCATAAATCAATAAATATGATTACAGAATTGGAGCATCTGACACACCAGGAGAGGCTGAGATCCTACTGGATGAAATTACTATTCCAACAGTAGGTGTACTCCCAAGCAAAAAGTGGAAACAAATAAATAAAAATTCTGATTAGAACATGAACAGCAAATGTGAACAAAGTAAGTGAAAACTTTCTGCAGAAACCTGAGCTTCTTCAGCAAACTTAACTTCACCAGAGGGTTATAAACAATGAGAATACATCTACATCTTAACCAGAACCACAAGGAGTGCTTAGCTGCTCAAACTTTAAGGAACTAATTCAAACAGCTGAAGGTATTGAATAATATTTTAATGGTATATGGTAATGGCTAGGCCTGGAGCAAGAACAGTGCTGCAGTACAAGTAGTGTTCTGTGGTCCCTTAAAGTGGATTAATTATCAATGGCTGATCCATATCAGGGAAATTGGCAACAGAATCTTAAAAAAACAAACAAAAAAATAAAATTGGTTTCTTCAAACAGTGAGAAGTTGAAACAAAAGATAATGGTGAAAAGTAACGTATGATCAAAATGCCTTTGCAGAAGTCTTGACAAAAGCAGGCTGTTAGGAAAATTTGAAGTACACTCATACAGGGGCAGCTAGCTAAGGAAAGGAAGGTAAGGCGCAAATACATGATCTCATTCAATGCTGCATCATTGTGGAAATTCCTGAATTCTATTGAATGTTCTTTGAATTTGGACATCAAAATGGAGCAAGAAGACTTGTTGAGAGTGGTGATTCAAATAAAAAGTGTATTTCCTGAAACTGACTCTATCCTTCACTAGGTGAAAGCAGCTCTCTGGGCCCTCCAAGGAGGCACCTCTGTAGTGATTGCAAATGGAACCCACCCAAAGATCTCTGGTCATGTCATCACAGACATTGTGGAAGGGAAAAAAGTTGGAACTTTTTTTTCAGAGGTAAAACCTGCAGGTGAGTACAGAGGTAATGTGTACATTGAGACTTGCAGAGATTTCGTGAAAGGTTGGAGTTACAGTTTGGCTAGACCTGTACAACAACTGGGAAGCCCCACTCTGCTTGAAAAATGGATTTCGAAAGATATTTCTAAAGTAGGAATAGAAAATTTTGAATTCTCTGCTGTGGTTCCCTCCAGCTGATAAACTACTGCATCAGACTTACATTTGAAGAATGCAGTGAGTAGAGTTGTCACCATTTTTAGTCTTAGAGGTTATCGTCTAACATTGAAGATTTCAGTGTGAAAATATGGACATAGAATAAGCAGCTGAACTAAGATAGTATTTCGTCTTATTTCTTAACATAAGTTCCTTTTACAGCTCAGTCTTCTGGTATGGTAGGTAGGAATATTTTCTGGCCACTACACTGCTGGCACAGCTCAGCAGTCACTGGAGAATCACTTTAACAATCACTGGAGAAAATCACACCAAAGATGTGTGTCCTTAGCTGAATAGGACAAGTACAGAGTGACACATTTGACTTGAGCTCTAAGCCAGGCAAATTTGTTTGTGTATAATAATGCTCAATTGATTTCTTGTGAGAATTTGTTGGATCATCCTTTGAACTCATGTAAAGACTTGGTATACAGTGTCACAATAGTCAAGAGTCTTACCTAGATACTATGTGTAAACTCTGCAGCTAGAATTATGTGAAGACTGCTTGCTTTAAATAAGGTTTGGGTTGGTGGGGAAGGTTTTGAATTTTTGTCCTGATAGCTTCGTTGAATGCCCCTACTGCCTGTATGGGTGATCAGCCCCTGTTCAAAGATGTGAGACATTGTCTTTCCCCTCATCATCTCTCTTCCATATGAAAGAGATTTGGTATTAGATATTTTGTACTGACACTGTTCCAAAAACTTGGTCATCCCTGTTTCTCTTTTTTGAAACTGTTTTCATTCTGTTGTGGTCTTTTTGAGATGGGCAAAAATCAAGATTTCAAGATGCAAATGAAGCCTTAATTTATCCTATGGCAGGACCTAGCTGAGTTTTAATAAGATTGATGATATTTTTTGATCTGTTCTTTAATTGCCCTTTCTAATAATTTGAAACATTTAATTTGCTTTTTGATGTTGATGTTCACTGGGATGATGTTTTCATAGTAATTCATATTATTTGTGACAATACTAAGGTCTGATTATTCCATTTCCACTCTACATTGCTTCTTGTTTATTTAGTGTGAATTACACTTGGCCTTTTGTGGCTTAGTAACTTGGCTGCAGAAGGAGTCATGGAAAGACTTGGGGGCTTTGAGTGAGAATTTCCCAATGACCTGGCTTCAGTGTGCACTTGAGCCTAGAACCCCCCAGTGTGCTGGGCTGCACCCCCAGAGAGTGAGCAGCAGCTCAGGGAGGGTATCCTGCCCCTCTGCTGCCCTCTGGGGAGACCTCCGCTGCAGTCCTGATTCAGCTCTGGGGCAACAGCACAAGAAGGACATGGAGCTGATGGAGCGAGTCCAGAGGGGGCCACAGAGATGCTGCGAGGGCTGGAGCGGCTCTGCTCTGGAGCTAGGCTGAGAGAGCTGGGCTGGGTCAGCCTGAAGAAGAGAAGGATCCTTAAGGGGAGACCATAGAGCAGCTCCAGTGCCTAAAGGGGCTACAGGAAACCTGGAGAAGGGCTTTGGACAAGGGCCTGTAGGGACAGGACAGGGGAATGGCTTTAACCTGCCAGAGGGGAGACTGAGATGAGCTCTTAGGCAGAAGCTCTTCCCTGTGAGGATACTGAGGCACTGGCGCAGGGTGCCCAGAGAAGCTGTGGCTGCCCCATCCCTGGCAGTGTTCAAGGCCAGGTTGGACACAGGGGCTTGGAGCAAGCTGCTCTAGTGGAAGGCGTCCCTGGCCATGGCGAGGGGTTGGAACTAGAGCTTTGAGATCCCTTCCAACCCAAACCATTCTGTGATAATTGATGAATGGCCAAGGTTGGAAGAGAGAATATGACATGTCAGGATCATCTGGTCCTACCCCTGATCAAGCAGGTTGCCCAGGACTGTGTACAGGTAGCTTTTGAATATCTCCTGGAATTGAGACTCCACAACCTCCCTGGGCAACCTGTGCCAGTCCTTGGTCATCCTCACAGTGCTTAAGTGGTTTCTCATGGGAGGCACCTCCTGTGTTTCAGTTTGTGTCACTGTCTCTTCTCCTGTCACTGAGCATCACTGAAAAGAGCCTGTCTCCATCTTCTTCACACCCTTCCTTTAGGTACATACTGATGAGATCCCCCCAAACCCTCTTCTCCAGGCTAAATAGTTCCAGCTCTCTCAGCCTTTCCTTATACAAGAGGTGCTCCAGTCCCTTCGTCATCTTTGCTGCACTTCACTGGTCTCTCTCCACAGTGTCAATGTCTCTTTTGTACTGGGCAATTTTAGGGGAGTTAAAATTCACACTTGGGTTTATCCATGAGCTGCTTTCAAACTCTTTGGGGAAATGGTGCCTGAACCTGGTGGCTTGTTCAGAAATAGAAACAACTGATCTGTTCTGAATCATTTCAGTTTGAGGGGATTGTTTGAGGTCCTGCCAGGAAAAAAAAAAAAGACACCCCCCCCTTCTTCTGCAGGAGCTCTTCTGAAATGCGTCCAGGGAGAGACAGGGGAAAGCAAATTTTCTGTGAACTGTTAACTCAGATTGGGTTTTGGCTTCCATTATTGCTTATACATTCCTATGCTATTTTATAATCCTTTCTGTTTTCCTCATTTGAATACTTAAACTTTGAAAAGTTTGCCTCTTCTTTCAGTAGCCTGAGACTTAGCTATCCTGGTTCTTTTCCCCTTTGTCAAGTCTCCTTGATGCAAGGTGCACCCTTGCCTCTGGCACAGTGACCTTACAGAATCTCTGTCATGACTCTCTGCCTTTGGAGACCACAGTAGTATTGTATCAGGTACAGATTTTCCTGTTCTAGCGTACATCAGTTTTTTTGAATATGTCCGTTTCAAATTCTGTACCTGCTTTCCTGCAGGAAAAAAAAGTGGAAAATGTAAGGGCTAGTGTTTACTTTCACATGTGCTGTTACTTTGTCTGTATATCATATTTTTTGGTTTTTTTGCAGGTCCTACAGTAGAGCAGCAGGGTGAAATGGCTCGAGCTGGTGGCAGGACCCTGGCAGCTCTACAGCCTGAGCAGGTGACAGAACAATATGGCCTCACTTGTTAAAGTTGTGAATGTGTGGCATGTTTTACAACATCGTTTTATAACACAGATGGGCCACTTAGGACAAGAATCAATTCTTTGTGTGCCAGATCTATCATTTGGATTGGAGCATGCTTAAAGAGATGAGAAAAACATGATGTACCTTGGGGCTATGAAGTAATATATGCTTTCATGTGGGGTTTTTAAAAATGTTTATAGTGTTGAATATCACACAGAAATTTATTGTGCTCAGAGCTGCTGAAGAACTGACTGGAAAAGCTTGCTCCATTCAGTCCTGTGGGTAGTGTATGCAAAAAGAGGAGATGCAGACAATCAATTACTGCTCTGCAGCTGGGTAGATAAGATGTGGCATCTGTTGCAAAGAAGAGAAGGTGGTCTTAAAGAACATTCTGGGTTTGCGGAAGAAGACTGGGCAGGAAAAGCAAGATAATAAACAGCAAAGCAAATGCCAAAGCAGTGTTCAGCCCCATTTTTTCAATATGATGCAGGCTGGAAAAATCAGCTGGCCCCAAGTATTTGGGGAGTCAAGACACTGAGAGGTTGTGGTTAACATAAATGGACTGAAGGTGACCAGGTGTCAACTAACATGGATTTTTTATAAGAAGTCAGTACAGAAACTGTTTTCTCTTTCAGAGAGCAGAAATTATTTATCGTCTTGCTGACTTACTAACTGACCAGAGAGAAGAAATTCTCTTGGCAAACAAAAAGGACTTAGAAGAGGCTGAAAATAAAGGTAATATTTCAAGTCCTTCCATGGTAATCCTATTGTCTTGAGCCTCTTGGGGCCTCAAAGGAAATGAGCAGAACTATCATCTTCCATCTCCTGGGATTGAGTAGTGTGGCTGTCACAGAGTCGTGAACCCAGGACCTTGAGACCTTGTCAGTGTAAACAGCTGCAGCTTCTTTAATTACTTAAAACAGATGCCTTCATCAGGGAAGATTCTGAAGCCTTGCAAAACATAGTGTATTTTAATAAATAAATAAAATTCAGTGCTCCATTTTGCCAGAGGAAGCTTGCTCAGAAATTAAATATGACAAACATCACCTCTGATGCTTTCATGCATAAAGTGAATATTTTCTGGGCTGCTTAAAATTATTTTTGGCTCCTGAAGAGAAAGCTGTTGTCTCTATACGTAAATTGTTATCCAAAAAGAATCATGCCCCCTTCTCATTTAGGAAGGTTCTCTTTAGGTAGCTTGGATTAAGACCATTTTGCCATGTTAAACTGATATGTTCAGTCAGAAATAGGGATTGGGATAGCAAATGTATGAAAATGACATATCAGGAGTTGCAGTACTTTATGGAAGAAGCCAGGGAACCATTTTTTTTTTTACTGAACAGAGCACTTGAGGGGGCATAGCTGGGTTAACTTACTGTCTGAACGTGTTCAGACTAGAAAATGCAGGCAGTTGTTGAGCAGTCTGAACAGAAATGCTATGCATGCATCTGGGCTTTGGGATTTCTAGCTATAATATAGAAAGATGAAATTACTGCCCAGATCTTCCAGAACTACTGCAAGGATATAAATCTGTAAGAAATTCAGACATACAGCAGTACTAGAAATTGAAAAAACCTTACCTTTGTGGATGTTGATGTTGCTTCATGTACAAATGAAAATGTGATGGTGAGTGAAATCATTGTCACATTTGAGCGGTTTTATTGTGGTGACTGGACTTAATGCTGTGCATTTTTCATCTCAGTAGGTTTCTTGCTAGGGTGTCGGAAATAACTGAATTTTCCTTAGGTTCACCATTTGTTTAAGTTACTTTTGCTTGACAGAAGAAGAACAATCTATAGAAACAGAATTGTTTAGGTTGGAAAAGACCTTTAAGATCATTAAGTCCAACCATTAATCCACCACTGCCATATCCACCACTAAACCATGTACCACATCTGTATGTCTTTTAAATCCTTCCAGGGACGGTGACTCCACCACTGGCCTGAACAGCCTGCTCCAATGCATGACAACCCTTTTGGTGAAGGCAGTTTTCCCAATATCCAGTCTAAACCTCCCTGGCGTAACTTGAGGCTATTTCCTCTTGTCCTTTTGCTTGTTACTTGAGAAAGCAACCCCATCTTACTGCAACCTCCTTTCAGACAGTTGTACGGAGTGATAAAGTCCCCCCTGAGCCTTCTCTTCTTCAGACTAAACCCCTCAAGTCCCTCAGCCATTCCCCATCACACTATGCTCCAGGCCCTGCACCAGCTCCATTGCCCTTCTCTGGCCCCACTCCAGCACCTCAATGTCTCTCTTGTAGCAATGGCCCCCTTGTCTCCAGCACAATTTTTCCTTGCTTTTAGGGAGATTGGCCCTTCCATTGTTGAAACGTCTGAGTCTGTCTACATCAAAGCTGAACAGCTTGGCTATTGGTCTGCGTCAGATTGCAGTGTCCTCACAGGACAGCGTCGGCCGTGTGATTCGCCGAACACGAATAGCAAAAGACCTGGATTTGGAGCAGGTGACAGTGCCTATTGGCGTCCTTCTTGTGATCTTTGAGTCCCGACCTGACTGCCTTCCACAGGTAAGGATGGCATATTTACGCTGTTGGGAGTTCTTTGATGGCAAAATAAAGGGTATTTCTGTAGGTGGGCAACTGGGAGGCTATGGGATGTACTGTCTCAGAGGATTGTTGCGTAGATTATTGTAAAATTGGTTTTGTTGGCATCCCTGTGTTTCCTGCAGAAATACTGTTAGGACTTCCTTCTGCAGAGTTATTCAGGCCTGGGTTGTTTTGGTTGTGTTTTGCTTATTTTTTTTTTTTCTTATTTTGTTAATTTGTTTCGCATTTTTGGGGCTTTTGGTTTCTTTGTTGGTGTGGTTTTGTTGTTTGTTTTTTTTTTTTTTTTTGTTTTTAATAATCCCAACATAAGAGTTACCATATTTTCAGATGATGAAAGTTCCGCATTTGTCTTAAAAATTTATGTTCAGTGCCTGGCTGATACCGTGGGAGGCTCCTACCAATGAGCACTTGTTTTATCTGTCCATGCTGTGTACAGCTGAGCTGCAGGCTAGGATTAAACAGGAACTGTTTAATACGGCTGTTAGCAATTAACTGTAACTGTTAGGAATACATGGTTAAAAAAATAAACCAATAAAAAATGGCTGAGCACAGAAAGCAAAGTAGTTGCAGGCTTTGAGTGGTCTGTCCTGTACTGACACTGCTTGTGTGAGGCGGAATAATAACTGTTACTCAGTTGTTGTGAGATGGGTGTGAGAAAGAATGCTGTTCTGAGTTCTTGGGTACTGACATTTCTGGATGGGCTAGAGATTGGTATTCTGTAAGTGAATGTCATTTATGTTGTGCTGGGAATAAGGCAGACATTTTAAAAATCAAATACCTTCATCTGCAGCACTGTTTGGGACTGTTGCTGTCAGTAAATACTGTTATAATGCATGCAATATGGGGACTGAACTAACATTGCAGAGGCAACCTTAATCTTATTTTCTAACTCCCAACTACTATACTGAGCAACTGTAGTAGGTTTTTAATAAAAAACCAAAAAAAAATTCAGTATTAACACAAGTTGTTTCCCGCAATTAACATTAGTGTCTAGGAAGATGGATTAAGGAGTTCTCTAACAGGAGCAGGTGTTCGAGAAGAAAACAAACAGTGGATATCATTGGAAACCAGTGGACAGCATGGTACTTCATGCCTAAATTTTGTGATTCCCATTTCACATTGAAAGGGAGTATGCTCTAGGCAAAGTTCCCGTGAAATGAAAAGGCACTAATCTCCCATGTCTGCCATTATTAGCAGCCTCACGCTCACAGGCCCTTGTCCTCATGGGGGACTTCAACCACCCTGATATCTCAGGGGAGCCCGGCACAAGCAATCCAGGAGGTTCCTCAGTTACGTGGAAGACATCTTCCTCTTGCAAGTGGTAGAGGAGCCGACAAGGAGAGGGGCCATGCTTGACCTTGTGCTCACCAACAGGGAGGGGCTGGTGAGGAACGTGATGCTCCAAGGCAGCCTTGTCTGCAGCAGTCATGAGATGATGGAGTTCAAGATCCTCAGAACAGTGAGAAGAGCATGCAGCAAGCTGACTGCCCTGGACTTCAAGAGAGCAGACTTCGGCCTCTTCAGGACCCTGCTCAATAAGGTTCCATGAGATATAGCCCTAGAGGGCAGGGGGGTCCAATGCTGCTGGTTGATATTCAAGGATCACCTGCTCCAAGCCCAGAAGTGTTGTGTGCTGACAAGAAGGAAATGGGGCAAGAAGGCCATGAGGCCTCCATGGATGGGTAAGAAACTGTTGAGAAAACTTAGAAGGGAAAAAGAAGCTTATACAAGGTGGGAGTGAGGACAGGCAGACTGGGAAGGATATAGGGATGTTGTTCAGGAAGCAAGGGCTCAGGTCAGGAAGGGTAAGGGCCAGTTAGAATTGAGACTTGCCCTTATCATCCCTAGACACAGGAAGGGCTTCTGTAGGTATGTAGCCACCAAAAGAAAGTCTACGGATAATGTGGGCCCTCTCTGGAAGCAAACAGGAGAACTAGCTACCCTGGATTTGAAGAAGGCTGAGGTTCTTAATTACTTCTTTGCCTCAGTCTTCAATGGCAAATGCTCTGACCACACTACCCAAGTCTTGGAAGGCAGACGCACGGACTGTGAGAATGAAAACCTTAGGCCCACTGTAGGAGGGGATCAGGTTCAAGATCACCTGAAGATCCTGAACGTGCACAAGTCTATGGGACCTGATGAAATCCATCCGGGTCCTGAAGGAGCTGGCAAATGAAGTTGCTGAGCCACTGTCCATCATATTTGAAAAATCATGGCAGTCAGGTGAAGTTCCCGACGACTGGAGAAAGGGAAATATAACCCCCATTTTCAAAAAGAGGAGAATGGATGAGCTGGGGAATTACAGACCAGTCAGCCTCACCTCTGTGCCTGGCAAAGTCTCGGAGCAGATTCTCCTGGAAGGCATGCTAAAGCACATGAAAAACAACAAGGTGGTTGGTGACAGCCAGCATGGCTTCACTAAGGGGAAATCCTGTCTGACCAATTTGGTGGTCTTGTAGGATGGGGCTACGGAACTGATGGATAGCGGCAAAGCAGCTGACGTCTTCTACCTGGACTTGTACCAAGCGTTTGACACTGTCTTGCACAACATCCTTGCCTCTAAGCTGGAGAGAAATCAGTGTGATGGATGGACCACTGGGTGGATAAAGAATTGGCTGGGTGGCTGCACGCACAGGTTCTGGAGATATTACTTTGTTTTCTAAATGAGTGATCTTTTTTTTTTTTTTTTTTTCCCCCTTCTCCCAAAGAGGTGGACAAATTGTGAGGCCATTGTGAATAGGATCGGGGTGAGGAAGGCAAAAACGGATACAAAAATAAAATAAGTCTGAGAAGAGAGCCTTGTTGTGTCTGACATACTCTTCTGTAGAAAAGAGCAAAAAACTGAAACAAACAGTAAGACCTACCATCACCCTCTGTTTAAAGAGGTTTTCAGTTAAGTGGGGAAAACACCAGTAAGAACTAGTGTCCAGAGTTGTAATGAATTGGGTATATATTTTCAACAGCAGAAGAAATTTTTTTATCTAACTTCCAGAAAGCAGTGGCTTTTTCGAAGCACTTTTTGAAATATGGTCTACTTATGTTGCTGGTCTCAAATGGGTGAAATCTGGCACCTTAAACAGAAAGGCAAAAGTTGGTTGCTTCTGATTATGAACATGAAAGCAAAATTATGCAGGTGATGCCAGGCCTATTGTCTACAATGGTTTTTCCTCTTATTTGCAGCAAGTGTTGTCTGATTGTGACTTCTGTTCAGACAGCATGATAAAAAATGTTCTTGCTTATAAAAGAGCTCATTAGCCATTTTCTGCCAGAATGATTTGGGACAGAAGTTTTTGCATTTAAAATTGTTCTCATTGGGGTGATCGCCCAAATAGCTACCTAATTCATACGGGAGTCTACATCCAGGGTTTTCTCTGACTCGGCCTCTGCAGTCTGCCCCTGGCAATAGTACCTTGAAAACTCAGGCTTGTTCCTGAAACACTTAATACATTTCATTTCTGAAGTTAAATGTGCCGTTACTTGTAATGATTTTTTTTTTCTGTGTGCCATAGAATGGAAACCATAAGTTCACATTGAGTAAATCAACAGGGTTAAAAATCATGTTCTTATTTTGTGGGTGTTATTCTGATAGAAGAGACAGGTTACTCTGTCTCTCCCCCCCCCAATCAAATAAATTGTTTTCTGACAGGTGTCTGCTTTGGCCATAGCCAGTGGAAATGGCCTACTTCTTAAAGGAGGGAAGGAGGCAGCACATAGCAATCAAATCCTTCATCATCTGACACAAGAAGCACTCTCCATTCATGGAGTCAAAGATGCGGTGCAACTAGTAAGAGCCTAGAATTAAATCAATGATTTCTTTGCTGTGGTATGTATAAAAAGTATGGGCAGAACTTGAGTGTTCAAACTGGAGATTGTTTGTATTGTGACTACTACAGGTGAACACAAGAGAAGAAGTAGAAGATCTCTGTCGTTTGGATAAGCTAATAGACCTAATCATTCCACGTGGCTCATCACATCTAGTTAGAAATATCCAGAAAGCTGCTAAGGGAATCCCAGTGATGGGACACAGTGAAGGGATCTGTCACGTGTATGTGGACACAGATGCCAGCGTTGAGAAGGTTACACGAATAAGTAAGCTGGGAGAGGGTAACTTAAATCACACGGACGTAATTGAACTTGATATCTGGAGTATGCAATATGGTGATGGTAATTGATAATTCATATGCTGTTCAAAATCTTTGTTGTAAACGCCATGTAACCAATTATCTACTCTTAAACCTCAGTCAGAGACTCAAAGTGTGAATATCCTGCTGCCTGTAATGCTCTGGAAACTCTCTTAATTCATCGAGACTTGCTGAGAACCCCGTTGTTTGATCAAATCATAGACATGTTGAGAGTAGAACAGGTTAGTCACTCATACTTGTGTTTTGTTCTGTTGCCTTTTTTTTCCTAGCACTTTAGAAACATTTGGTCTGGCTGGTGTAGCCATATTTAGTTTTATGATGGCATAACACTTAAGTTATCTGCATGTCTCTTCATACATATAAATGAACTTACAGAAGAACTTTGTCTAATTCTCCACACAACCTCAAGGCTTTTTGTAGAAATGACCTGAAAGCAGCTTCTTCAGGGCAGCTGCATGCCATTATTGGGATACAAATACTTCCTTTTATATAGCGCAAATCATCTGCCTTGGAAGAGCATACACACAATCTTTTCTCTGCCCTTCTTAATTATGATTTAATTGCTGTTAACCTCCCAGATGCAAGGCCTCTTCTTCATTTACTTAGCTTTTTATCCAAGTGACTTCACTTTCTGTTTTTCTCCTTTATGAATATGCTTCAGCCACATTTTTTAAACCTTTCATCTTGCCTGCCCATTATCCATACCCTCCCAGTATGTCAAAGGAACAGTAAAAGGCCAGCATACTAATTAGTTGTCTTGACATGGGTAATGTTTTGTCAGTACAGGTAGCAGAGATGCACTGGGACAGAAATATCCATGAAGTAGCGTGAGCTGCACATAAATCAAGGATTTTAACACAGCAGCGTGTGTTTGGCAAATAGAGTGTACAGGCAGTGATTAATGCAGTTAAATTAGGGAGGCCATATGTTCTGATGATGTTGAAAAGGTCACAGTAAAAGAAGCTGGTAGGTAATCAGGAGCAAGTCCTCACTTAATGGATTTTTTAATTTTTTTATATTTTTTTAAAATGTCATTTGGTTGCTTATCGGGAAGGGCGGAGTGAAGGGTTGGTCTCCAGACTTTGGATGGGGGGAGTGTGAGGACTAGTACATTTCCACCACTACCCATCTAGCTCCTAATACACTGGGGAGGATGTTACCTGTCTGATATGACCTGACAACAAGAAACATGCAAATACAGAATCCCAGACTGGTTTGGGTTGGAAAGGTCCTTAAGATCATCCAGTTCCAGCCTCCTGCCACGGGCAGGGATGCCTCACACTAGACCATGTCACCCAAGGCTCTGTCCAACCTGGCCTTGAGCACTGCCAGGGATGGAGTGTTTACCACTTCTTTGGGCAACCTGTGCCAGTGCCTCACCACCCTCACGGTAACGTAATGAACATCTTCCTTATATCTAACCCGGACTTCCCCTGTTTTAGTTTAAACCCATCACCCCTTGTCCTGTAGCCACAGTTCCTGATGAAGAGTCCCCCTTCAGCGTCCTTGCAGGCCTCCTTCAGGTTGAGCAGGATTTTGCAAGTAAAGTAATTTACAGTTGCACAAGAAAATGCCATTCTACGGATACCTTCTTAAAAGCCTTCAAATTTTGCAGACTTGTGCCTTATTTCCCATTTATATTTGTCTTGTCAAAATTTCCTGGTTTGTTTGCATGGGGATTTCTCTGCTGTATCGATTGTATATTGTCTCTCATTGTTTAGGTTGTCTCAGCTGCTGTGATCGTGGGTTGAAAGATAGGTAGTTTCATATGCAAAAGAAAGAGGAAGAAGAAAGGGGAAGGAGGAGGGAAGGAGAGGCAGCAATGGACAACCAGCCCCCAAAAGCCCATACAAATGAGGCAAAGCTAATTACTCGCCATCTGCCACAAGCAGACCAAATCCCAGCTAGTCTCTGAGCAATGCCTACCTTCTTCAAAAAACCCTCCCCTCAGTTTGTATTGCTGTGCATGATTTTATATGGCATGTAATATCCTTTTAGTCAGTTCAGGTCAGCTGTGGTGGTTCTGTCTCCTCCCAACTTCCTGCGCAATTCCAATCTTTTTGCCTGGGGAACAGTGTGGTGGGGGGAAGGGGAGAGAAAGCCTTGATGCTGTGCAAGCTGTGTTCAGCAACAACAAAAAATATTTGTTTGTTTTCAAAACTGTTTTAGTCAGAAGAGCAAAACATAGCACCATAGGGCTGCTGAGAAGAAAATTCACTCTGTCCCACACAGAGTACCAGAAGCCACGCTTTCACCTTGAACACATTGTCAGCAGCACAAAATGTTTCTGTTATTGTAGGTGAAGATTCACGCTGGCCCAAAGTTTGCATCTTACTTGACATTCAGCCCTTCAGAAGTGAAATCTCTTCGCACGGAATATGGGGACCTGGAGTGCTGCATTGAGGTGGTGGACAGTGTCCAAGAGGCTGTTGAACACATCCACAAGTATGGAAGTTCTCACACAGATGTTATCATCACAGAGAATGGTTAGTGCTCAGTCTGCTTTCTTAAGCTACTGTTTTAGTTTGCCATTTCTTGGTGTTAATGTAACCACTTACATTGGAATAGTTGTTCTTCTCTTGGGTCTGTAGCAGGCGTAACCAACTGGAAGCCTGTGAGTTAAATGTGCCTACAGTCCTGTTCAGCTCAGAGAAATATGTTGTGTGACCCTTATTCACAATTTTAAGGAATATGCTTGAGTGACTGGCCAATGGCAAGTCAGCACACGCTCTTGCCAGGCAGATTGCTTTCTGTTCCTGTATTGTGCAGACTTACTGCATCAGAAGATTTTGCAGGAACATCTCCTGTATCCTGAAGATGTCCTTAGGGCTAAAGGCTAAAGGCTGGTGGGAATAAGGATTATAGGGAAGATCAGACTTTTTCCACTTTGTCTTCCCATGTCATTTTCATGCCTTGTAAACAACGACCACAAATGTTTTCTCCCTGCCTCTCCCAGTCCTTTACTTCCCACTTCTGCATCCCTAGTACAAAAGCTGCATTGATCTCAGTTTGCAGTTTCTTGCCTCTTAGTTGTGAACCTGTGCTCCTTTTTTGCAGCTCTGTGCTGCTCCCATACTTAGCACCTGTCCCACATGCAGTTTGAACACTGTGCCAGTTCAAAATGTAGTTAGGGCTGCAGCCAAAGGTTGATTCCCCAGCCAGACCAAGCCTGGAACTCCTGAGGATCAGCTGCAGTCAGGTCATGTTGATCTGCGGCTGGGCAGATGTGTGAGTCAAGCAGACTTCTGTTTCTGTACCTCTTGCTGAGCTTAAATGAGTGTTGCTAAAAGGTATGCATTTGATACCGTAACCCACTGCCATGGGGCCTAATGCACTAGTGATTTGCTAGGGAGTGTACTGGACATACAGCTGATCTTTAATATAGCTTAATACAAACTTATAGGTTAATGTCACGAAGATCTGTGATCATATTAAATATATTAGTCATCCTTGTCACTGAGGAAAACTGACCTGCAGCTCTCAGTCTTACAGAGAACCGAGTCCTCCAGAGGGCTAAGACTTGTATAATTTTGCTTGAGCTTGCTCAGGTCTTGCATGTTCTGTGTTAAACAGATTTAGTTAGCTGATTTCATGGGGTATTTCTGCAATTGGGTATTTCCTAAATATTACCTGCAATAGCAGTTAAGCTTAGGATTTTTTTATTATCTGGAATAATTCCGTGTTTGAGATTTAATGAAGAGCTGACTCTGTAATTTAACTGTCTCAGTTTGACTGCAAAATATTGTTTGGGGTGGTTGTCCTTTCTCCCCAGTCATATAACCGTCCCTGTTTGCAGGTTCTGGGCAAGATGTGATTAGAATTGGAGTGCTTTTGCTTTCTTGTAATCTTTGAAAGCTTCTTGTAACATTTGCAGTTGTGTCTACTTGATAAGCATATTGTGAAGAAGGTATAAATAAACATAGAATCATAGAATAGTTAGGGTTGGAAAGGACCTTAAGATCATCTAGTTCCAACTCCCCTGCCATGGGCAGGGACACCTCCCACTAAGCCATGCCATCCAAGGCTATGTCCAAGCCGGCCTTGAACACTGCCAGCGATGGAGCATTCACAATTTCCCTGGGCAATGTCTTAGCCCAGGCTGCTTAAATACTGTCTGATAAGGTTCCATGTGAAAGCTGTATTGTTACCCATTGACTGTACTGTGTTGTGTTTACTAGAGTGCATGATCATTCCCTATGTACTGGATTTTATTTTTTTTCTGCCTTTTTCCCAGAGAAAACAGCAGAGCTCTTCCTCCAGCATGTGGACAGTGCATGTGTTTTCTGGAATGCCAGCACCCGATTCTCTGATGGCTATAGATTTGGACTTGGTAAGGGAGAAAATACTGCAGGGATGTGACTGCAGGATTTGCTGTTGTATGGAAAGCGTAGCAGTCTGAATACTGGAAGATATAATTAGTCTCTGATCTTATTGTCTAATACAAGGTTTTCAGGAAAGGTACCATAGGAAAAATTGAAGCTTAGACATTTCATCCATCTGGAAGGACAGACAGTTTAGTATCTCTTTCCTGTCAGCACCACCTAATACTGCTACACAGACTATATAGATTAATTTAGCAAAGGAAGCAAAGATATTTTGGATCCTTTGAAGTTCTGTCCAATCAGAATAAAGTATGCTGTATGCACGTAATGCAAGAACAATGCAACAGAGGATCTGAAACTAGTGAACAGTTTTTCTTTTGCTTATCTTTCTAATGATGCTGTAAGGAATGCTGTATTTCATTCCTGCTGGGCCGACTGAGCTGCTGTCCGGTGTGCCAGCCCTGCAGTGTTGAAGGACGAAAGGCGGGAACAAATTGAGTATCTGTTGCTTAAATAAAGAAGTGCTCCTACTGTGATTGCAAAATACAAGGGAAACATTCTTTCCTGAGGCAGAAACTCGGGACTCTCCATATCAGGCTATTACTGTGTCAGCTGGAACATTTAGTGTTCTATTGGATTAAAAAAATTCTAGCTAGGGTCTTGCAGTACCTCCTCAACATGATTAAAAAGGACAGAAGATGAGATTACAGTCGTGACTAATGTAGTGTTTAAAAATAATAAAAAAAAAAAGATTAAACCCTCAGGAAATAAGTCTAAGATCCATATAAGAGGTACCTTTTCTTTCACATCTTTCTCTCTAAAAGTAACACTGTACCAGCCAGAAGTATAAACATTACAAGTTATAATGTAACAGTTAAGCTCTTCTAACTTTCAAATCAGGTAAACATAACTTCTGGCGTTTGGAGGGGAGCAGGGACAGGCAGGTCACTGAGAGGCAGCTGGTTTTACATAAAGGTGCAAAACTCCGAAGTATGAAGTGAACATCTTCTGAAGATTAACTACCTTTTATCTTGTGTGTTTCCTGCAGGTGCTGAAGTGGGAATTAGTACTTCTCGTATCCATGCACGTGGACCAGTGGGAATTGAAGGACTCTTAACCACAAAGTGGTTGCTGAGGGGGAACAATCATGTTGTTTCTGACTTCTCGGAGCATGGGAGCATGAAGTATCTTCATGAGAGCCTCCCTCTCCCTCAGAGAAATACTAGCTGAGAACATGAGGGCAGCGGAAAACCCCAGGGCTATAAATAGTTCCTGGAGATGTTCAGACTTCAGGGCACTCTGGGGATGGAGCTTGGTTTTCATCCTCAGGAACATTGTTCTCGGTCACTCCACAGTACAACAAATACCAAATTATCTCATCTGTGAGATTATTTTTATATTTCTGTTTCTTAGTGTTTGCAAACTGACCTTACTTCTCACAGAGATAGATTTCTTCAGAACACAGGTAACTAAGGAAAGATTTCAGTACCTGCTGCGTTCTTTTTTTATCCCGTTACTCGTAGCAAATATGCTTAGTGGCAGAGCATCAGTTTCTTCTAAGTCTTTGTGCTGTTCAGCTGTTATCTGTTCTGAGAACAAGCCAGATAGCTGCTGGAGTTTTGGTTGGTTGGTTGGTTTTTGTTTTGTTTTGTTTTTCTCCTTTCTGTCTTAGGATCAAGGCAGCTCTCGAAAGTTAGAAAGCTTTACACTTTCATTCTTTGTATTTGATTACTCTTGTGATAAGGGCGTAGGTGTATCAAATGTATAAGCTTTTGACCAAGAAATCTTTTATATCTCATTTCTTTGTATTGTTTACCATTGTAGATAAATAACGCAACTGTCTCCCATGTGAACTTTGATACCTATTTGTACCGAAGGTTTATTTTTCTTTGGTTTCATATGAAACTTGACCTTCTGCAACCCCTCCTCCAAGAACAGTGCTGCTTCGTCAGTGTTTCAGCATGCGTAACCTCTGCAGACTCGCTTCTTCCTCCGCGTGCTGCAGCGAGGGCCGGATCTCTCGCCGGGGCAGAGAGGCCCAGGGTTGGAGGAACAGCTCTGCCTCCTCTCCCGCCCCATTCCCCTGTGGCAACACCTCACTTCAGGTCAGCGCATGCACTGACATCTGTGAAACTGTGGCCGCGGGTGGTTGAAGACCTCTGGAGGCGGCGCGGTGCGGTGCGGTAGCTCAGCCTGGCTGTGCCAGGAGCGCGATGAGTGGGGTGCTGTTCCCAGCCTTGTTCTGCCGTGAGGGCCGTGAGGGCCGTGGTGTCTCGGCGCTTGGGACACGGACAGCCGGGAGCGGTGCTGCCGGTGCACTCCTATCCAACATGGCTGTCCCAGCAAAAAGAAGTTTAAGGCTGAACGATTGGGCAGATTAGAGAATGGTTGATCGAGGTTGATCAACTGCAACCCTGAGAGAATTACCAGAGAACTGCTACTGGGAAGCAAGAAGACGGAGTAAAAACCATCTCCCCTGTGCCGGGTACCCTTCGGTGCTCTTAAGGAAGTAAAGCTTTCCCTGAGCCTGGCCCCAGGCACTGAGGCCTGCATTTCCTCTGCTCTCTACAGGCACGCAGACAACCGTAGGACCCACATAGCCCTCAGCATCTCTCTGGGGTAGGACTCCCGTGCTGACCCCCTGAGGCAACTCTCTTCTGTCCACCTTTATATGCTTCTCCCCCCCCACCACTCAAACAGCCCTAAAAGTTCTGAAATCATCCATAAATCCTGTACAAAGCCCCCCAGTACTCCTGTGATTCACTCAGACCCAGCACCATAAATACTTCATACTGTGCACCAGCATTTTCACCTTCCATTTTTCTCCTTCCATTGCTCTATTGCACTATTGTTCATCCCTCCCTTCTTATAGCTCTGCATTCCTCTGGCTATCGCTTTACCTCTTCCTACTGAAGTCCCTCTTTATCCCTTCCCAGTCCCTCTTAGCCGGCTCTCCATCCTGCTGCTTGTGCCTCTTTCCTGTTCTAATTCGAGAGGTTCATGTGCAGTGCCCAGCAGCAGTGTGGCAGCATAGTGGCCTTGGGTGCTGTCAGTGGCATGTGAGGGCTGAAGCCGCTGGTGAGGCAAGGGAGACCCGTTGGCAGGTGCTGTTTGCTCCCAAAAAGCTTTTCACATTGGCCCAGGCCTCCCCCAAGTCCTGAGGTGGCAGCAGCCAGATAGACCCCAAGTGTGCTGTTAGAAGCACCAGCAGGAGGAGGGTCTCCAGCCAGAGGTGATCTATGGTAATACCAGTTACTGCTGCTTCTCCTCTCCCAGGGGCCACGCTGAAGATGCTGGTGTCTGTTCCACCCCTGGGCATGTTGCTTGACTGCATCCACCTCAGGCTTGCATGAACTGTCTCTGCCTGGTTTCACTCTCCTCACTTTGTGGGGGTGAAAAGGACAGGGGAGCGCTTATTCTGGCTGTGGATGCAAGCTGTCACAGCTGAAGCTGGAGAGGCGAAAGAAAATTAAAGATGAAATCAGAGGCCACCCAGCCAGTAGGTGCTTCCCGCTGTAGGCAAGAGAGAACCTATCTCTCTATGAGGAAGGATCAGTCATCCTTTGCAGCAGCTCAGACCACTGACGTGCACCATGGGGTCCATATGCATCACCAACATTGCCATGTAGCTCACGGACATGTGAGGCAACATGTCTAGGAAACTTTGTCTCCTAATACATGTGAGACACGTACATTTTCTCTGAGGTGGAAGACAGCCTGGTGACCAGAGTTAGAGAAGGGGAAGGGAAGAGACAAGGAGAAAGAGGTGTCTGACCTGTCAAATTTTCCCAGCAGTGGCGAGAGCTGTGGTGAGCTCCAGGCCCTTGGGACCCTCTCACCCCTCTTGTGTGTCCTGGGCCTTCCCTGCCTCACCTTCCCATGCTGCTGCGATTTATATAACCCCCATTTTCAAGAAGGGGAAAATGGATGAACCGGGGAACTACAGAGCAGTCAGTCTCACCTCTGTGCCTGGCAAAGTCTCGGAGCAGATTCTCTTGGAAGGCATGCTAAAGCACATGAAAAACAACAAGGTGGTTGGTGACAGCCAGCATGGCTTCCCTAAGGGGAAATCCTGTCTGACCAATTTGGTGGCCTTCTAGGATGGGGCTACGGAACTTATGGACGGGGTAGAGCAGTTGTTGTCATCTACCTGGACTTGTGCAAGGCGTTCAGCACTGTCCCACATGACATCCTTGTATCTAAGTTGGAGAGACATGAATTTGCTAGGTGGACCACTGGGTGGATAAAGAACTGGCTGGCTGGCCGCACGCAAAGAGTTGTGCTCAATGGCTCAATGTCCAGCTGGAGACCAGTAACAAGTGGTGTCCCTCAGGGATCGGAGTTGGGACCGGTCTTGTTCAACATTGTCAATGACATGGACAGTGGGATTGAGTGTGCCCTCAGCAAGTTTGCTGATGACACCAAGCTGCATGGTTCGGTTGATACACTGGAGGGAAGGAATGGCATCCAGAGGGACCTTGACATGCTTGAGAGGTGGGCTGATGCCAACCTGATGAAGTTTAACCATGCCAAGTGCAAGGTCCTACACCTGGGTGGGAGCAATCTCAAGCACAGCTCCAGGTTGGGCAGGGAAGAGATTCAGAGCAGCCCTGCGCAGAAGGACTTGGGGGTGTTGGTTGATGAGAAAATGAACATGAGGCGGCTGCAGTGTGCGCTCACAGCCCAGAAAGCCAATGGTATCCTGGGCTGCATCAAAAGGAGCGTGACCAGCAGGTCGATGGAGGGGATCCTGCCCCTCTGCTCTGCTCTCCTGAGACCTCACTTGGAGTACTGTGTGCAGTTCTGGTGTCCTCAACATCAAAAGGACATGGAACTGTTGGAACAAGTGCAGAGGAGGGCCACCAGGATGATCAGGGGACTGGAGCATCTCCTGTATGGAGATAGGCTGAGAAAGTTGGGGCTGTTCAGCCTGGAGAAGAGAAGGCTGTGTGGAGACCTCATAGCAGTCTTCCAGTATCTGTAGGGGGCCTATAGGGATGCTGGGGAGGGACTCTTCATTAGAGACTGTAGTGATAGAACAAGGAGTAACGGGTTCAAACTGAAACAGGGGATGTTTAGATTGGATATAAGGAAGAAGTTCTGTACTGTGAGGGTGGTGAGGCGCTAGAATGGGTTGTCCAGGGAAGTTGTGAATGCTCCATCACTGGCAGTGTTCAAGGCCAGGCTGGACAGAGCTAGTGGGAGGTGTCCCTGCATCTGAAAGGGGAGCTGGAACTAGATGATCTTAAGGTCCTTTCCAACCTTAACTATTCTATGATTCTAGTTTTTGTTGCTCCCCTGTACCTCTGTCCCATTCCCTCCCCCATCCTGTCTATGCACCTGTCCAGCTAGTTGTCCCCTCTTTCCTTTCTCTCTTCCTCAGTATTTTTCTCTCTCTCTCTTTCTTTCCATATGTCTCCCACTGCTCATTACACTTGCTTTTTCCCTCCAGTGCTGTTCTTTGTCTAATTCACTCTGTTTTCCTCCCTGTGTCCATCCTGCAGCCTATCACTATTTTTTCTCTCTTCCACCCCTTAGTCCTGCTCCTTGTTCTCGTCTCTCTCTTTTCCGCCTCCCATTTCCTCTTTTTTCGCTTCATCTCTCTGTCCAGCTCCCTGACTCTGGCTCCCTCCTCCCCCATTTCTCTCCCCTTCTCCCTATCATCCTCCCAGTTCTCTGTCCTGTTTCCTCTTTGGTTTTTTTACTCTTTCATTTTGTCCTGCTGCCTGTCACTGCTTTTCCTCAGTCCATCCCTGTCCTGCACCCAGTGCGTTTTTGTTCTCCGTTTATGTCTCCTCATGCCCATAGTAGTCTTTATGCTATCTTTGTCCTGCTCCTTATCTGTCACTTTGTCCTGCCTCCCTGTTCCTTTTTTCCTCTTTCTGTATCACCTTGTCTTACTCCTTGTCCCTGTCTGACAATGTGTCCTGCTCCATGTCCTTCTTCCCCTCACCTCTATCTCCCATCATTCTTTGTCTCTTTTTCTCTTTCTGTCCTTCCCAAATGCTTCTTTCTTCACCTCTGTCCTGCTCACTGTCCCTCTGTCCTGCTTCCTGTCCCTGTTACTTCTGCCTCTTTCTCTTCCTGCTGCTTATCCGTTCATTCCTTGCTGTGCCTCCCTGTACAGGTGGCTCTCTCTTGTTCCCTTTCTCTCCTCCTCTGTCCTACTCCCTGGCACCTTTCTCCTTGTCGTACGTCTCTGTCCTCTGGCCCATTTCTGGGTTTAGTTTTTCTCTTTTTGGTCTCTTCATACAGGTCTGACCCTTTCTTTATTTCTCAATCCCTTTCTCGTATTCCCTCTCCTTTTTCTCTCTCTGTTCCTGTGTCCTGTGCCCTTCTACTGTCCTTCTCTCTCCCTTCTTTTTCCTCTCTTTCTTTTCCCCACCTCTTTTATTTATTTTTTTTTTACTACACTGTGATGTAATTTATATAATTTGGGATTTCTGTTTTTCAGGTGACTTGTTGCAGATGTCTTGTGATGCTCAACAGATACCCCCTAGCTGACAGGGCTAGGGAGTATGGGGACAGGGGCCATGGTGCCCTGGAACAGCTGTCCCAGCATGAGAATGGAGGGGGAACATCGTGGAGCAGAGCCTGAGCATCAGACATGGCACCATCCTCCACAGCCTGTGGAACAGGGTCTGTGGGTGCTGTCCCTCTTGTCTCTTCCTAGCTGAGCCCCCCCCCCCCCTTTTCTTAGAGGTGCGTGTATCTGTAAATAGCAGTTATTAAAGGAATGAAGTAACGAGCTTTGGGACAGTTTTTCCTCCTTTTTTGGAGGTGTTTTATGGGGTGGGGTTTGAAATAAAAAGGGGGATGTGGGGGAATCTGGGGATGGATGGTGTCATTTGGGGCACCCCAGTGTCACTGGGCAAGGGGGCGATGATTCGGCAGAGGAGCAGGTGAGGATGGGGTGCGTCCCCTGAAAAAAGGGGGGTAACAGCTTGATTTGGGTCCGATTCCTCCAAACAGAGACCTTCTGTGACAGGCTGTGCTTGTGGAGCCCAGAAGTCCTCCCACTCCTGCGATTCTGGGTGTGCAGGGCGGTGGGGAATACCCACACCGAGTTTGGGAGAGATAAACCATCCCGTTTGGGATCTGTGTGGTTGGTGGTTGTTAAACGTTTGATCTCATGCCAACAGTGTTCTCTCTCTCACCTTTTGGTTCTCTTGCCCATCCCAGGCTGCCCTGGGAGCTCCTTTCTCTCGGCATCCATGTATATCCTGGGTAGGATTTCGCCCCTGCATCTTCATGCTTGTAGGTCTTGAAGAGTACTCAAGCTTCTGCCCTTGGGGCCTGGCCCTTCATAAACCTAATGCTAACACCTAACCCCCTAACCCTAACCCCCTAACCCTAACCCCCTAACCCCCTAACCCTAACCCCCTAACCCTAACTGTATCCTTAACGCTAACCCACCTAGATATAACCCTAACGATAACCCGTAGAGACTCCATAGAAACTCTTTAGGGACACGTTTGGGAGGTGGGGTGGTTTGGACATAGATATATTTAGGGACCCATAGAGAGACCCTGGGGGGGGCTGGGACCCCTTCGAGCCGCCATAGAATCCTTATAGGAAAAAAATGGGGGTGGGGGGTATGGACATAGAGACACATAGGGACCTGTAGAGAAACAATGGGGGGGGTCTGCGATCCATAGAGACCCCATAGAAACTCCATATGGAGACGCTGGGTGGGGGTATTGACAAAGAGACACATAGGGACCCGTAGAGAGACACTGGGGGGGGGCTGCGACCCAGAGATACCCCATAGTAACTCTATAGAGACACACTTGGGGGGATGGATATAGAGACACATAGGGAGCCATAGAGAGACATTGGGGGGGTCTGGGACCCATAGAGACCCTGTAAAAACTACATAGGGACACATGGGGGGGGATTTGGACATAGCGACGCACAGGGACCCATTGAGAGACATGGGGGGGAGGGGGCTGGGACCCATAGAGACCCTGTAAAAACTACATAGGGACACATGGCAGGGGGGGGGGTAGTGTCATAGAGTCACTCAGGGACCCGTGGGGAGACAGTATGGGCTTTAAGGTTGACATCAAGTCTGCGCCAGCTCTCCTTCTCTGTTTCTGATAGGAGCTATTTTTGAGACAACTATTTAAAACAAGGTCTGTTGCGGAGCACGGGATGCTACGTGAAGCTTACTCCTCTCTGTTTGTGGTCTCCTCCTGTCAGCACAATCTTCTGGTTTTGTGCAGTTACAATTAAATGATACCGTGAAAAATATTGCAGTGCTGAAAGAGCAAAGAAAGCGTTTGTAAGAGTTCAGGTGTTGACAGTCAAAGCTTTCTGCTTTTTCAGTCCGTAAGCTTTGAAAAGAGCTCGCGGTAGTACTTGAGAAGCTCGCTCGGAGGCCCTGGCAGCTGTGCTGGAAGCAACCAAGGTAGAAGAGGAGACATGGACCCAAGGGGAGAATCCGGCATCGCTTCGGTGTGTGTGTTTTCCAGGCTTTCCTGAGAAGCGTTGGCAGCCTTGTAAGCAGGGATGGTGACTCCGGCTGTGGTTTTGGTGAGTTGTTGCTTCAGTGGTGTCCTTTTTCCTTACCCGAGGATGTGTAAATTTTTACTTCAGTTGGAAAGAGAGTTCTGGAAGAGAAATCTTTCTCAAAGAAATTGCATTTGTGAAACTCTCCATCAGAGGGGATCTTCAGATCGCTTCTGCTGTACCTGGCATGGCTTCTGCTGTACCTGGCACGGCTTCTGCTGTACCTGGCACGGCTTCTGCTGTACCTGGCATGGCTTCTGCTGTTCCAGGCAGTCAACTCGTCAGCCAGAGGACGTTTCACCTTCTACAAAGAAAGGCCACTTCTTTCCAAAGACCCAAGCCCAGCACATCTCCCGGAAGTTGATGGCGTCACCGATTTTCGGGGTTTCAGTTTTTTCACTTGAGACAGCACAGAAATGTGTTCCCCTCTGCATGCTTTGGGACAGCCCAAAGCCCTGGCAGATCTGCCAGTCCTTTTTGGCAGGTTGGTGGATTCCGGCCCTGGGGATTTGATCTCCCTCCCTTCCACTCCTCCTGCCAAGTAAAACCCTTAGGGCATCTCTAACCTCACCAATTGTTGTATCCTCTCCCTGTCTCTGACTGCATTCTTCTGTGCTCTTCTTTAACAGGCTGAAACCTAATTTGGCATTTGTGTTTTCCAGGTGACTTGTTGCAGACATCTCGTGATGTGATGCTCAACAGGTAGCACCCGGACGATGGGGCCATCAGAGACCAGGGCCGTGGTGCCCTGCGGCACCCATCCCAGCACGGGAATGGAGGGGGAACATTGCGGAGCAGAGCCTGAGCAGGAGCCGTGGCACCATCCTCTGCAGCCTGCAGGACAGGGACTGGGGGTGCTGTCCCCACCTTGTCTCCTTCTAGCAGAGCGCCCCCGTTTTTCTCTGGGGTGCGTGTACCTGTGTAAATGGCACTTATTAAAGCAATGAAGTAATGAGCTGCTCCTTGGGGCAGTTTTTATCTTTTTTTTTTGATTGTTGTTGGTCTTTTTCGTCTGCTTTTGCTTTGGGAGTGGAATATAAAGGGGGGGGGGGGAATCTGGGGACAGATGGTGTCATTTGGGGCACCCCAGTGTAACTGCGGTGGACGGTGGTTTGGCAGAAGAGCAGCGGTGAGCTGCGAAGGCCGGGACTGGTTTTTCGGCAGGGAGGCGCCGGGGGCAGAGAAGAGTCAGCCCTGTTCACAGTGAGTAGCTCGTGACCCCCGGGGGACATAAACTGGGCGGAGGAGCTGGCGTTGCTCAGGCCGATTCCCATGAGGCGCTGAGTAATGGAGTGGGTGCTGCCGTCATGTGGCCGAAACGTGGTATTGCAGGTGGTGGAGATGGGGGGGGGGAATGGCTCCTGGCGCCGCTCGCTGCTGCCGCCTTGTGTCCGATATTCGGTACTGCGGTCTCCACACCCCCACAGAACCCCATGGGTGAGACTCCAGACCCTCCAATCCCGCTATATCCTCCCATATTCCCCCATAGAACCCCAAGAAGGGTCTCCGGAGCACCATAGACCCCCATGTCCTTCTTAATCCCCCCATAGGCACCCCATGTCTCCCCATAGACTCCCGTAAAGGGTCTGCAGACCACCATTAGAAACCCCGTGTAGGGACTCCAGTCCGCCATATACCTCCTAATCTGGCGCTTCCAGCCTCACGCCGCCCGCCGCCATAGGGCGGCCATGGGGGAGGCTAAGAGGGAGCTGCGGGTGGAGGAGACGTGAGGGGAGGCGGAGAGAAGCGTCCCGGGGGGAGTTCCGGATGGTGGGCGCCATATTGAGTGCGGCTGTGCGCCGCCATGTTGGGAGTGGGAGGTTGAGGGCGGCCATATTGATGAGGAACATTTGTCGCGACGGAAGCGTCGCCATCTTGAGTACGGCACTTGGGGGCGGCCATATTGGTGAGGCGCCATTGTCGCCAATGGAGAGGCGCCATCTTGAGTACGGCACCTGGGGGCGGCCATATTGATGAGGTACATTTGTCGCGACGGAAGCGTCGCCATCTTGAGTACGGCACCTGGGGGCGGCCATATTGGTGAGGCGCCATTGTCGCCAATGGAGAGTCGCCATCTTGAGTACGGCACTTGGGAACGGCCATATTGGTGAGGTACAATTGCCGCGACGGAAGCGTCGCCATCTTGAGTACGGCACCTGGGGACGGCCATATTGGTGAGGTGCCACTGGCGCCATTGTTTACCCGCCATTTTTCCATATTGAGGCCAGCCTCTCCCTCCTGCCGAGTCATGCCCTCCCCCATCATGGCGGCCGCGTTGCCGTGGTTACGACAGCCCCTCACCTGTGCCGCCGCCATTTTGCTTTCCAAGATGGCGCTGACGAAGGCTCTGCTCCCGTCCCGTTCCCTCCAGCCGGGGTTTGCCGCCCTCGGGACTCAGGCGTGCCCCCGCTCGGCATCGCCGCCCCCCTCCTCCGGGAGCCGGCGCCGCTGCTGCCCGGGGCCGGCACCCATCTCCAGCGTGGCACCACCGTCCTGGCATTCAAGGTACGGACACTGGGGGGGGGGGGGGTTAGGGAGACAGAGAGGGAGGCATCGAGAGACACTGGGGGGTGCTGTGATCCACAGAGACCCCATAGAAACTGCATAGGGACACACACGGGGGTGGTGGGGTGGTGGACGTAGAGACATATAGGGACCAGTAGAGAGACACTGGGGGGGCTGCGACCCATGGAGACTCCGTAGAAGCTCCTTAGGGACACATTTGGGCGATGAGGTGGTTTGGACAAAGGTACAATTAGGGACTCATAGAGAGACATTGGCTGGGAGAGAGAGAGGGGGCTGGGACCTCTTCGAGCCTCCATAGAATCCTTATAGGGAAACGCTGGGGGTGGGGGGTATTGTCATAGAGACAGATAGGGACCCTTAGAGAAACACTGGGGGGGTTTGCGATCCATAGGCGCTGGAGGATGGGGTCTGGGACACCTTAGAGACCTCAACGGGACTCCGTAGGGACATACAGGGGGGATAATGGACATGGAGACGCGTAGGGACCCATAGTGAGACACTGGGGGGGCTGCAACCCAGAGATACCCCACAGAAACTCTATAGGGACACATTGAGGGGGATGGATATAGAGACACATATGGACCCATAGGGAGACATTGGGGGATGCTGGTACCCCTTACCCCATAGAAACTTCATAGGGACACACTGGGTGAGGGGGTTGGACGTAGAGATACTTAGGGACCCATAGAGAGGCACTGTGGGGGGCTGGAACTCGTTAGAGACCCCATAGAAACTCCATAGGGACACACTGTGGAGGGGTGTGGACATAGAGACACATAGGGGCCCATAGAAGGACACTGGGAGGGGCTGGGACCCTTAGAGACCCTATAGAAACTCCATAGGTACACACTGGGGGAGGGGGTATGGATATAGAGACACATAGGGACCCGCAGAAAGACATTGGGGGGGTTGTGACCCGCAGAGCCCCCATAGAAACTCCATAGGTGCACACTGTGTGGGGGTGTATGGACATAGAGACACATAGGGACCCATGGAGAGACATTGTGAGGGGGCTGGGACCTATAGAGCCCCCGTAGAAACTCCATAGGGACACACTGGGTAGGGGTATTGACATAGAGACGCATAGGGACCTGTAAAGAGACACTGGGGGGTGTTGGGACACCTTAGAGACCCCATGGAAACTCCATAGGGACACACTGGGGTGGTATATGAACATAGAGAAACATAGGGAGCAATAGAAGGGCATGGGGGGGCTGGGACCCACAGAGACCTCATAGACACTCCTTAGGGACACTCGGGGGGGGGGGGGGGTGTGGACATAGAGACACATGGGGACCCATAGAGTAACATTGGGGGGGTCTGCGATCCATAGAGACCCCATAGAAACTCCATATGGAGACGCTGGGTGGGGGTATTGACAAAGAGACACATAGGGACCCGTAGAGAGACGCTGGGGGGGGCTGCGACCCAGAGATACCCCATAGTACCTCCATAGGGACACACTTGGGAGAAGGGATATAGAGACACATAGGGAGCCATAGAGAGATATTGGGGGGGGGGGTCTGGGACCCATAGAGACCCTGTAAAAACTACATAGGGACGCGTGGGGGGGGGGGGGTAGTGTCATAGAGTCACTCGGGGACCCATGGGGAGGCACTGGGGGGTCTGCGATCCATAGTGTTTCCATAGAAACTGCATAGGGACGCAGTTGGGAGGGGGGTGTTGTCATAGAGACACATAGGGGACCCATAGGGAGACACTGGGGGGGGGCTGGGACCCGTAGTGACGCCATAGAAAGTCGATAGGGATACACTGAGGGGGGGGTGTTGTCATAGAGACACATAGGGGACCCATAGAGAGACATTGGGAGGGCTGGGACCCCTTAGAGACCCCATAGAAACTCCATAGGGACACCCTGGGGGGTTGTTTGGGCATAGGGACCCAGGAAAATAATTTCTCATCACGTTCTTCTCTTTTGCTTTTTATTTTCTGCCCGTGTTTTTATTTATTTCTTTTTCATTCATTCTTTTCTTCGGCTGCCCCTGCTCTTTAGTCTCTTTTAGTAATTTTTCTCGTAGGTGTCCCATAGCGACCCAGAGAAAGTCCTAGAGCCCCACAGACCCTATAGACATCCCCTGGAGAGGCACAGCAATGGACAGAGCCTCGGAGAGACTCGGTAGTGATCCCATGGTGATGGGTCTGGGCTGGGGGCGGGCCCAAGGCGGGATAATGAAGTCCTGGGGCTGTAGTCTGTGCTGTGGGAGGGGCCAATTTAGGAGTGTGGGCGCGGTCTAGGCTGTGGGTGGGTGCTGGAGTGGAGGCAGGATTGGGGGGGCCGGTGTGCGGGTGGGGCTGGGGCCCCCCCTTTTTTTCGGGGTGCGTGTACCGGTGTGAGTGCCGATTATTAAAGCAGTGAAGTAACGAGCTGCTCCTTGGAGCAGTTTCTCTTCGATTTTGCTGAGGTTTTGGTTTTAGTTTTTGTTTCTTTTTGCTTCGGGGTGGGGGGCGGAATGAAAACGGGGGTGTGGGGAATCTGGGGACGGATGGTGTCGTTTGGGGCACCCCAGTATCGCCGGATGAGCCCTGGTGCCCCCAAAATACTCCAAAACCCAGAGAATGGGTCTGCAAGGGTTGGGGCGGGGGGGGGCGTTGGTGGGAGGGGATACCCCCGCGACACTGGATAGAGCCGGTGGGGGGGGAGCGGTGCTCCTGGCTGCTGCCATCTGTGTCCAGAGCTCGGTACTGCAGCCCGGGCTCCGCGCATGAGCCGTGGGGCCCTCTTTGTTCCCGCGGCTGTCCCCGGAAGTGGCCGGTGTCACGCGGTGGTTGCCGGCTTCCGGTGAGCAATGGCCGCCGCGGCTCTGCGCTCGGGTGCGGGCGGGCGCGCGCGCGGGGTGCTCGTGGCCGCAGCCCGGTGTTGGCGCAGCGGCTCCGGTCCCTCCGGCACGGCGTTTCGGTGCAGCATGGCGGCGGGCAGTTTCCGGGTCCCGGTACCGGCAGCGGCGACAGCAGGTGAGATCCGAGCCCCCCGGGGGTCCGGGGTTACCGGGGAGGCGAGCGAGCCCGCCCGCCCGCCCGTCCGTCCGTCCGTCCCTCGGGTGGGCGCAGGGGGGTGTCTCCTGCCCGCTGCCGCCCGGCGCGGGAAGCTTCAGAGCGCCCGGAGCGTCAGGGTTGCGGTCTGCCGGGGACGAGCCGGGTGAGGGGCCCCGAGTGCGCTTGCTTCTGCCTTAATGTCCCTCGCTGAATCTCAGGCGCCTCGGAGGTTCCTGCCCGGCACCCTGCGCCCTGGCACTGTGCTTGTCTCTCTCCTTTTGCCCTGGTTTCAGCTGTAGCAGAGTTGAATCTTTTCCTAGGATCTGGTGCAGGGCTGTGTTTCGCCTTTACTCTGAGAATAACGCTGGTAACGCACCGATGTTTCAGTGGTTGCTCGGTCCCGCTTACCCTGGTCAAGGACTTGTCACTTCCTTGTGCTGTGCCAGTGAGGAGGGGCAGAGGAAGCCGGGAGGGAGCAGAGAGAGGATACTGGACCTGGGCCGGCAGAAGGCGCATTCCATACGTGCTACAGCACTGCGAGGAGTTCCTCGTAGAGTCCTTAATTCACACTGTATCTCCATTGGTAGGGAAAGGGGTGAAGACGGAAATACCCGTTTAGAAACCAGCCAAGGAATTCCCTGTTTATTTTCTCTGATCTAAAATGGCAGTTAGTTTGGCAATGAGACTGTTCGCTGTCGCTTTAAGATGCCAAAAGGTCTGGAGGCTGAAATTCTCTGTCCCTGAAATGAGTGAGGTCTGCAGCAGCAGCAGCAGCGGGGGCAGGGCTAATTGCCCTCCTTTTGTTCTGCAAATAGACGTTGCTGTGCTGTGCCCTGGGGGAGCCCAGGTCATCCCAGCTTTTCTGGTGAGACAGTCAGGGAGGCTTTCAGTTGCTGCTGCTGCTCTCCTGGTTTCCCCCGGTTTGAATGCCTGCCTTGCTCCAATACAGTCATTAGGCTTCTGCAGAAAGGCTTAGTATTCTTGATGCAGAGACAGCGTTGTGAGGGAGCTGGTGCGGATCTCGACCTGTGTTGCAAGGCGCTTGTAGCAGGAGTCTCATGGAGTTACCAGACTGGGTGGCCTTAGGGCTTCTCTAGTTTATGCCAAGTCATTTCAAGTCTCAGTGTGTTGAGAAGGGGCAGAGCCTTTATGTGCTCTGCTGCTGATTTGCCCTGGCCATCCAGCTAAAGGCTTTAGTTGTGGGAGCAGTTGGCCTAAGGCTTGCTCATGGAATTTTCTGCCATCTAAAAATTATGCCTTTTAGGAATGAAACGGAGTTTCTCTCATGAAAGCTTTACAAATGCCCTTTAAATCCTAGTGCTCTTAATGGGTGAGACAGCTGTGGATGGCCCAGTGTGCAGCCTACGCGTCCAGCACCCTACAGGACAAAATATGCGTGAGCTTACTGGTCCCCGCGTGGGGCTGAAGATGAGAGCAGTGTTACAGGAGGTTATTTGAGGATGAATTGAAAACATTCCAGGTCTTGTTTCTGGGGAAGTCTCTCGTTTCCAGATTGTCCTGGTGCACTGTGGGCAGGCTCCTGGCTGTGTGTTGTTTGTGCAGGTGTCCATCAGGCCCCTTCCTCTTCTTTCTTTCTTTATGTCCTTTTAGGGTTCGATTTCATAACTTTCTGGCAGGCATGTGGTACCCCAACTTGCTGTTTAACTACAGCAGCAGTTTGCAGTGGCTTAGTTTTGTACCTTGTATAAAGATAGCATTCTTCTGAACGGCAGGGCGTGTCTGTCGCCCAAAGGTGATATTGTCTTTAAGCACAGAGTGTGCCTGTTTAAGTCATGGTATTTCACACCCTTCTTTTCTTGCAGCTTTGTGCCCAGGCAGGTGTGTGACCTACACTGCTGTTCAGGCTTCCCACAGCTACAAACCCGATCAGCGGCATTGCTTCAAGCAGTTCCGCAAGCCTGGTGTTAACAGTCCTCGCAAGGTCTGTATGTATCAGGAGGTGATGGAATACTTCCATGTGGTTGCGGTACTGTGGCAAGCGTCCTTTAGTACTTAAGTTCTCCACAGCAGTAGAGCAGAGTGTCTCAAACCAGTTCTTAAGGCTCCTGAGTTATGAGAGCTCCTCAGTAATTCGGCTAGGGAAAGAAGTCTGCCTTTCACAGGAGTGATTTTGGTCTCAAATGTACGGTGTTATTTCTCCCATCTCTGAACCACCTTGCAATTCAGCTATGTTAGTTGTGTTCAATTCTTCCTCTTCTTTAAGAGAAAAGCAGGGGGGAAGCAAGCAACGGTCGCCCAGTCCTTACTGCCTCACCTGCCGATCCAAAGTGAACAGGTCTCTTCTTTTTTTGTCACTGGAGCAGTAAAGAGTAGTCTTCTCCCAAATCACATTGAGAGGTTGGATTCTCACATCATGAATGTGCCTTGCAGCTCCACCCGTCAAGTTTGGGGAGGAGGCTGCAGAGTCCAGTTTGGGGCGTTTTCTCAGAGTGGGTGAGAAACAAAACTCCGTTTTTCTGCTGTGTATTCAGCATTCCTGTTTTTCCCCTTTTTAGCCTGCTGCTCAAGTCCTCTGTGATGAAGATTGTCCTTCGATGATCAGTCCAAGCAGGCCTCGTGAGTGGTTCTATTTCTTACACATGTCTTAGAAGATTGGAAGCGTTCACATGAAAGCACAGCTCTGGTCTGTTTTACGTCCTTCACTGAGGTGACTCTCTGTTACTGTTGTAGCTCAAGCACAGGCCCTCGCTAATGGCTGCAGTTGCTGTGAGTGCTGGTTTTCGCACACACCTTTTTTTGCAGGGGATTGTCTCTTCTTTGAAACTCTTGCGTGGGATTTCCACATTAAAAAAATACACAACTGCTGTGTTTTCCCCTTTGCTTGCCTGTGATGACCAGGAAGAAGGAGAGTGACTGGTGGAGACAGGTAAAGAACAGAAAGGCGAAGAGGCAAGGCCAGAAAGCAGTGCGGAAGATGCCAGCGAAGAGCAGGGAAAAGAGAAGCAGCAGTCTCCAGGTGGGGCAGAAACTGCCCCTCCCAGAGCAGAGTCCCAGAAGGCGAGAAGTTGAAGTCTTGGGTGAGCATCGCACTGAGGGAATGTGTCTTGGATTTTGATGTCTGAGAAGGTGAATGGTGAGAAATGGTCCCTAGGTTCAGGCAGGCCTCGATCAGAGGCGGCAGTGAAGCCGCTATTTATTTAAGGTTTGTGCAAAACTGGGTGTATTAGTTTAATTAGTATCTAATGATAGTAATACGCCATCTTGAGTGCGGCTCCTGGGGACGGCCGTATTGGTGAGGTGCCATTGTCGCCAATGGAGAGGCACCAGCTTGAGTGGGGCTCCTGGGGGCGGCCATATTGGTGGGGTGCCACTGTCGCCATTGTTTACCCACCATTTTTCCATATTCAGGCCAGCCCCTCCCTCCTGCCGAGTCATGCCCTCCCCCATCATGGCGGCCGCGTTGCCGTGGTAACGACAGCCCCTTACCTGCGCCGCTGCCATTTTGTGTTCCAAGATGGCGCTGACGAAGGCTCTGCTCCCGTCCCGTTCCCTCCTGCCGGGGTTTGCCGCCCTCGGGACTCAGGCGTGCCCCCGCTCGGCATCGCCGCCCCCCTCCTCCGGGAGCCGGCGCCGCTGCTGCCCGGGGCCGGCACCCATCTCCAGCGTGGCACCACCGTCCTGGCATTCAAGGTACGGACACTGGGGGGGGTAGGGAGACACAGAGGGAGACATCGAGAGACACTGGGGGGTGCTGTGATCCACAGAGACCCCATAGAAACTGCATAGGGACACACACGGGGGTGGTGGGGTGGTGGACATAGAGACATATAGGGACCAGTAGAGAGACACTGGGGGAGGCTGCGACCCATAGAGACTCCATGTAAAAGACAGAAAAAGCCACTAAAGATATATAACGATCTCACATTAACTCATACCCTCATTTTTGAATCTCTAATTGTATCCAGTTTTTCAAACTTAGTGTCTTATACATAGAGTTTTTACAGTGTTCAAGTGTGTTTTATTGGACAGAAGATGGAGAGGAAGGAAAGAGAGAGATCAAAGTGCTGGTGGGAGGGAGAAACTTGGGTTAAAGGTTTTCTTCCCTCCTAGTTATAATTGCAGGTATATCCTGAGATAGATGCCAGTAATGCAGTTCTTGTATGCCTCTGAAAAATGCTGTATTTCCACTAAAAGGCTACAGATATAACAGCAGCTGTACATCCTGCCCTGGCATGGCTGCAATGGCTTGTTCCTGGTCAATATAAGCATTTATAGCTGCCAGCGTGTGAGATGTGAGGGGTGAGAAACTGTCTACAGACCGTGGCATCCACTGAATTCTGGGGACTACCAAACTCAGTCCCCAAGGAACCCATGCTTTGAATAGCAACAGCATGCAGTCCTGAGGCACCTGAGTGCCCAAGAAGGGTGACAAGTCTCCTCTGCAGCCACTCAACCCCTCTCAGCCCACTGACTATGCAGCTTACACTGCAACTCCAAGTAAGACAA
>CM029927.1:0-27500 GCA_017639245.1 Myiopsitta monachus
CTGTTTGCAGAAGAGGTCCAGCAGCACCTTTCAGTCCTGGCTCTTTGTCTGTAGGAGCAGAGGTCAATAATTCTTGCTCTACATACTTGGCTTCAGGACGGCATTGAGCGGGCACCACAGGTGTATTGAAATGGCTGTGAGAAGAGAAAGCAAGGAGCGAGTGCAATGTAGGTGACGCTGTTGCAAAGCTTACTGTGTGCAAAAGAGGCCCAGCAGCACCTTTCAGTCCTGGCATATTGTCTGAGGGAGCAGAGGCCAATCATTCCTGTTCTACATACTCGGCTTCAGGACGGCTGTGAGCGGGCACCACAGGTGGATTCAAATGGCTGTGGGAAGAGAAAAAAAGGAGCTAGTGCAATGTAGTTGGTGCTGCTGCAAAGCTTACTGTTTGCAGAAGAGGACCAGCAACTCCTTTCAGTCCTGGCTCTTCGTCTGTGGGAGCAGAGGTCAATAATTCTTGCGCTACATACTCGGCTTCAGGATGCCTGGGAGCAGGCAACACAGGTGTATTCAAATGGCTGTGGGAAAAGAAAGCAAGGAGTGACTGCAATGTAGGTGACGCTGTTGCAAAGCTTACTGTTTGCAGAAGAGGTCCAGCAGCACCTTTCAGTCCTGGCTCTTCATCTGTGGGAGCAGAGGACAATAATTCGTGCGCTACATACTCAGATTCTGAATGGCAGGGAGCGGGCACCACAGGTGTATTCAAATGCCTGTGAGAAGAGAAAGCAAGAAGCGAGTGCAATGTAGGTGGCGCTCTTGCAAAGCTTACTGTTTGCAGAAGAGGTCCAGCAGCACCTTTCAGTCCTGGCTTTTCGTCTGTGGGAGCAGAGGCCAATCATTCCTGTGCTACAGAATCGGCTTCAGGACGGCATTGAGAGGGCACCACAGGTGTATTTAAATGCCTGTGGGAAGAGAAAGCAAGGAGCGAGTGCAATGTAGGTGGTGCTGTTGCAAAGCTTACTGTTTGCAGAAGAGGTCCAGCAGCACCTTTCAGTCCTGGCTCTTCGTTTGTGGGAGCAGAGGTCAGTAATTCTTGCGCTACATACTCAGCCTCTGAATGGCAGGGAGCGGACACCACAGCTGTATTCAAATGCCTGTGAGAAGAGAAAGCAAGGAGTGACTGCAATGTAGGTGGCGCTGTTGCAAAGCTTACTGTTTGCAGAAGAGGTCCAGCAGCACTTTTCAGTCCTGGCTTTTCTTACGTGGAAGCAGAGGTCAATAATTCTTGCGGTACATGCTCGGCTTCAGGACGGGTGAGTACGGGCACCACAGGTGTATTCAAATGGCTGTGGGAAAAGAAAGCAAGGAGTGACTGCAATGTAGGTGGCGCTGTTGCAAAGCTTACTGTTTGCAGAAGAGGTCCAGCAGCACCTTTCAGTCCTGGCTCTTCTCTGTGAGAGCACAGGTCAGTAATTCTTGCGCTGCATACTCGGCTTCAGATACGACTGGGAGCGGGCACCACAGCTGTATTCAAATGGCTGTGGGAAGAGAAAGCAAGGAGCGAGTGCAATGTAGGTGGCGCTGTTGCAAAGCTTACTGTTTGCAGGAGAGGTCCAGCAGCACCTTTCAGTCCTGGCTCTTCGTCTGTGGGAGCAGAGGTCCATCATTCCTGTTCTGCACACTCGGCTTCAGGACGGCTGGGAGCGGGCACCACAGGTGTATTCAAATGTCTGTGGAAAGAGAAAAAAAGGAGCTAGTGCAATGTAGGTGGTGCTGCTGCAAAGCTTACTGTTTGCAGAAGAGGCCCAGCAACCGCTTTCAGTCCTGGCTCTTCGTCTGTGGAAGCAGAGGTCAATAATTCTTGCGCTACAGAATTGGCTTCAGGATGTCTCGGAGCGGGCACCACAGGTGTATTCAAATGCCTGTGGGAAGAGAAAGCAAGGAGCGAGTGCAATGTAGGTGGCGCTGTTGCAAAGCTTACTGTTTGCAGAAGAGGTCCAGCAGCACCTTTCAGTCCTGGCTCTTCGTCTGTGGGAGCAGAGGTCAATAATTCTGTGCGCTACATACTCGGCTTCAGGACTGGCAGGGAGCGGGCACCACAGGTGTATTCAAATGCCTGTGAGAAGAGAAAGCAAGGAGCGAGTGCAATGTAGGTGGCGCTGTTGCAAAGCTTACTGTTTGCAGAAGAGGTCCAGCAGCACCTTTCAGTCCTGGCTCTTCGTCTGTGGGAGCAGAGGTCAATAATTCTTGCGCTACATACTCAGGCTTCAGGAAGGCAGGGAGCGGGCACCACAGTGTATTCAAATGGCTGTGAGAAGAGAAAGCAAGGAGCGAGTGCAATGTAGGTGGCGCTGTTGCAAAGCTTACTGTTTGCAGAAGAGGTCCAGCAGCACCTTTCAGTCCTGGCTCTTCGTCTGTGGGAGCAGAGGTCAATAATTCGTGCGCTACATACTCAGCCTCTGAATGGCATTGAGCGGGCACCGCTGGTGGATTCATATGGCTGTGAGAAGAGAAAGCAAGGAGCGAGTGCAATGTAGGTGGTGCTGTTGCAAAGCTTACTGTGTGCAAAAGAGGCCCAGCAGCACCTTTCAGTCCTGGCATATTGTCTGAGGGAGCAGAGGCCAATCATTCCTGTTCTACATACTCGGCTTCAGGACGGCTGTGAGCGGGCACCACAGGTGGATTCAAATGGCTGTGGGAAGAGAAAAAAAGGAGCTAGTGCAATGTAGTTGGTGCTGCTGCAAAGCTTACTGTTTGCAGAAGAGGACCAGCAGACCATTTCAGTCCTGGCTCTTCGTCTGTGGGAGCAGAGGTCAATAATTCTTGCGCTACATACTCGGCTTCAGGATGCCTGGGAGCAGGCAACACAGGTGTATTCAAATGGCTGTGGGAAAAGAAAGCAAGGAGTGACTGCAATGTAGGTGACGCTGTTGCAAAGCTTACTGTTTGCAGAAGAGGTCCAGCAGCACCTTTCAGTCCTGGCTCTTCATCTGTGGGAGCAGAGGACAATAATTCGTGCGCTACATACTCAGATTCTGAATGGCAGGGAGCGGGCACCACAGGTGTATTCAAATGCCTGTGAGAAGAGAAAGCAAGGAAGCGAGTGCAATGTAGGTGGCGCTCTTGCAAAGCTTACTGTTTGCAGAAGAGGTCCAGCAGCACCTTTCAGTCCTGGCTTTTCGTCTGTGGGAGCAGAGGCCAATCATTCCTGTGCTACAGAATCGGCTTCAGGACGGCATTGAGAGGGCACCACAGGTGTATTTAAATGCCTGTGGGAAGAGAAAGCAAGGAGCGAGTGCAATGTAGGTGGTGCTGTTGCAAAGCTTACTGTTTGCAGAAGAGGTCCAGCAGCACCTTTCAGTCCTGGCTCTTCGTTTGTGGGAGCAGAGGTCAGTAATTCTTGCGCTACATACTCAGCCTCTGAATGGCAGGGAGCGGACACCACAGCTGTATTCAAATGCCTGTGAGAAGAGAAAGCAAGGAGTGACTGCAATGTAGGTGGCGCTGTTGCAAAGCTTACTGTTTGCAGAAGAGGTCCAGCAGCACTTTCAGTCCTGGCTTTCTTACTGTGGAAGCAGAGGTCAATAATTCTTGCGGTACATGCTCGGCTTCAGGACGGGTGAGTACGGGCACCACAGGTGTATTCAAATGGCTGTGGGAAAAGAAAGCAAGGAGTGACTGCAATGTAGGTGGCGCTGTTGCAAAGCTTACTGTTTGCAGAAGAGGTCCAGCAGCACCTTTCAGTCCTGGCTCTTTCTCTGTGAGAGCACAGGTCAGTAATTCTTGCGCTGCATACTCGGCTTCAGATACGACTGGGAGCGGGCACCACAGCTGTATTCAAATGGCTGTGGGAAGAGAAAGCAAGGAGCGAGTGCAATGTAGGTGGCGCTGTTGCAAAGCTTACTGTTTGCAGGAGAGGTCCAGCAGCACCTTTCAGTCCTGGCTCTTCGTCTGTGGGAGCAGAGGTCCATCATTCCTGTTCTGCACACTCGGCTTCAGGACGGCTGGGAGCGGGCACCACAGGTGTATTCAAATGTCTGTGGAAAGAGAAAAAAAGGAGCTAGTGCAATGTAGGTGGTGCTGCTGCAAAGCTTACTGTTTGCAGAAGAGGCCCAGCAACCGCTTTCAGTCCTGGCTCTTCGTCTGTGGAAACAGAGGTCAATAATTCTTGCGCTACAGAATTGGCTTCAGGATGTCTCGGAGCGGGCACCACAGGTGTATTCAAATGCCTGTGGGAAGAGAAAGCAAGGAGCGAGTGCAATGTAGGTGGCGCTGTTGCAAAGCTTACTGTGTGCAAAAGAGGCCCAGCACCACCTTTCAGTCCTGGCATATTGTCTGCGGGAGCAGAGGCCAATCATTCCTGTTCTACATACTCGGCTTCAGGACGGCTGTGAGCGGGCACCACAGGTGGATTCAAATGCCTGTGAGAAGAGAAAAAAAGGAGCTAGTGCAATGTAGGTGGTGCTGCTGCAAAGCTTACTGTTTGCAGAAGAGGACCAGCAGACCATTTCAGTCCTGGCTCTTCGTCTGTGGAAGCAGAGGTCAATAATTCCTGCGCTACATACTCAGCCTCTGAATGGCAGGGAGCGGGCACCACAGGTGTATTCAAATGCTTGTGAGAAGAGAAATAAAAAGCGAGTGCAATGTAGGTGGTGCTGTTGCAAAGCTTACTGTTTGCAGAAGAGGTCCAGCAGCAACTTTCAGTTATTGCACATCGTCTGTGGGAGCAGAGGTCAATAATTCGTGCACTACATACTCAGTCTCTGAATGGCATTGAGCGGGCACCGCTGGTGGATTCATATGGCTGTGAGAAGAGAAAGCAAGGAGCGAGTGCAATGTAGGTGGTGCTGTTGCAAAGCTTACTGTGTGCAAAAGAGGCCCAGCAGCACCTTTCAGTCCTGGCATATTGTCTGAGGGAGCAGAGGCCAATCATTCCTGTTCTACAAACTCGGCTTCAGGACGGCTGGGAGCGGGCACCACAGGTGTATTCAAATGCCTGTGGGAAGAGAAAGCAAGGAGTGACTGCAATGTAGGTGGTGCTGCTGCAAAGCTTACTGTTTGCAGAAGAGGTAAAGCAACCCCTTTCAGTCCTGGCTCCTCGTCTGTGGAAGCAGAGGTCAATAATTCTTGCGCTACATATTCCGCTTCAGGACGGCTGGGAGCGGGCACCACAGGTGTATTCAAATGGCTGTGGGAAGAGAAAGCAAGGAGTGACTGCAATGTAGGTTGCGCTGTTGCAAAGCTTACTGTTTGCAGAAGAGGTAAAGCAACCCCTTTCAGTCCTGGCTCCTCGTCTGTGGGAGCAGAGGCCAATCATTCCTGTTCTGCACACTCGGCTTCCGGACGGCTGGGAGCGGGCACCACAGGTGTATTCAAATGTCTGTGGAAAGAGAAAAAAAGGAGCTAGTGCAATGTAGGTGGTGCTGCTGCTAAGCTTACTGTTTGCAGAAGAGGCCCAGCAACCCCTTTCAGTCCTGGCTCTTCGTCTGTGGAAGCAGAGGCCAATGCTTCGCATACCACTTACTCGGCTTCAGGACAGCTGGGAGCGGGCACCACAGGTGTATTCAAATGGCTGTGGGAAGAGAAAGCAAGGAGTGACTGCAATGTAGGTGGCGCTGTTGCAAAGCTTACTGTTTGCAGAAGAGGTATAGCAACCCCTTTCAGTCCTGGCTCTTCTTATGTAGAAGCGGAGGTCAATAATTCTTGCGCTACATACTCGGCTTCAGGACGGCTGAGTACGGGCACCACAGGTGTATTCAAAAGGCTGTGGGAAGAGAAAGCAAGGAGTGAGTGCAATGTAGGTGGCGCTGTTGCGAAGCTTACTGTTTGCAGAAGAGGTCCAGCAGCACCTTTCAGTCCTGGCTCTTCATCTGTGGGAGCAGATGTCAATAATTCTTGCGCTACAAACTCGGATTCAGGATGGCTGGGAGCTGGCACCACAGGTGTATTCAAAAGGCTGTGGGAAGAGAAAGCAAGGAGTGACTGCAATGTAGGTGGCGCTGTTGCAAAGCTTACTGTTTGCAGAAGAGGTCCAGCAGCACCTTTCAGTCCTGGCTCTTCGTCTGTAGGTGCAGAGGTCGATAAATCGTGCGCTACATATTCAGCCTCTGAATGGCAGGGAGCAGGCACCACAGCTGTATTCAAATGCCTGTGAGAAGAGAAAGCAAGGAGCGAGTGCAATGTAGGTGGCGCTGTTGCAAAGCTTACTGTTTGCAGAAGAGGTCCAGCAGCACTTTTCAGTCCTGGCTTTTCGTCTGTGGGAGCAGAGGCTAATCATTCCTGTGCTACAGAATCGGATTCAGGACAGCTGGGAGCGGGCAGCACAGGTGTATTCAAATGCCTGTGGGAAGAGAAAGCAAGGAGCGAGTGCAATGTAGGCGGCGCTAATGCAAAGCTTACTGTTTGCAGAAGAGGTCCAGCAGCACCTTTCAGTCCTGGCTCTTCGTCTGTGGGAGCAGAGGAAAATCATTCCTGCGCTGCAGAATCTGCTTCAGGACTTCATTGAGAGGGCACCAGAGCTGTAGTCAAACGGCTGTGAGAAGAGAAAGCAAGGAGCGAGTGCAATGTAGGTGGTGCTGTTGCAAAGCTTACTATTTGCAGAAGAGGTCCAGCAGCACCTTTCAGTCCTGGCTCTTCTTATGTGGAAGCAGAGGTCAATAATTCTTGCGCTACATACTCGGCTTCAGGACGGCTGGGAGCGGGCACCACAGCTGTATTCAAATGGCTGTGGGAAGAGAAAGCAAGGAGCGAATGCAATGTAGGTGGCGCTATTGCAAAGCTTACTGATTGCAGAAGAGGTCCAGCAGCACCTTTCAGTCCTGGCTCTTAGTCTGTGGGAGCAGAGGAAAATCATTTATGTGCTACAGAATCGGCTTCAGGGCAGCTGGGAGCGGGCACCACAGCTGTATTCAAACGGCTGTGAGAAGAGAAAGCAAGGAGCGAGTGCAATGTAGGTGGCGCTGTTGCAAAGCTTACTGTTTGCAGAAGAGGTATAGCAACACCTTTCAGTCCTGGCTCTTCTTATTTAGAAGCAGAGGTCAATAATTCTTGCGCTACATACTCGGCTTCAGGACGGCTGAGAGCGGGCACCACAGGTGTATTCAAATGGCTGTGGGAAGAGAAAGCAAGGAGTGACTGCAATGTAGGTGGTGCTGTTGCAAAGCTTACTGTTTGCAAAGAGGTCCAGCAGCAACTTTCAGTTATTTCACATCGTCTGTGGGAGCAGAGGTCAATAATTCGTGCACTACATACTCAGTCTCTGAATGGCATTGAGCGGGCACCGCTGGTGGATTCATATGGCTGTGAGAAGAGAAAGCAAGGAGCGAGTGCAATGTAGGTGGTGCTGTTGCAAAGCTTACTGTTTGCAGAAGAGGCCCAGCAACCCCTTTCAGTCCTGGCTCTTCGTCTGTGGAAGCAGAGGTCAATAATTCTTGCGCTACATATTCCGCTTCAGGACGGCTGTGAGCGGGCACCACAGGTGTATTCAAATGTCTGTGGGAAGAGAAAGCAAGGAGCGAGTGCAATGTAGGTGGCGCTGTTGCAAAGCTTACTGTTTGCAGAAGAGGTCCAGCAGCACCTTTCAGTCCTGGCTCTCTGTCTGTGGAAGCAGAGGTCAATAATTCTTGCTCTACATACTAGGCTTCAGGACGGCATTGAGCGGGCACCACAGGTGGATTCAAATGCCTGTGGAAAGAGAAAGCAAGGAGCGAGTGCAATGTAGGTGGCGCTGTTGCAAAGCTTACTGTGTGCAAAAGAGGCCCAGCAGCTCCTTTCAGTCCTGGCATATTGTCTGCGGGAGCAGAGGTCAATCATTCCTGTTCTACATACTCGGATTCAGGACGGCTGGGTGTATCACAGGTGTATTCAAATTGCTGTGGGAAGAGAAAGCAAGGAGTGACTGCAATGTAGGTGGTGCTGCTGCAAAGCTTACTGTTTGCAGAAGAGGCCCAGCAACCCCTTTCAGTCCTGGCTCTTCGTCAGTGGAAGCAGAGGTCAGTAATTCCTGCGCTACAGAATCGGCTTCAGGACGGCTGGGAGCAGGCGTCACAGGTGGATTCAAACGGCTGTGGGAAGAGAAAAAAAGGAGCGAGTGCAATGTACGTGGTGCTGTTGCAAAGCTTACTGTGTGCAAAAGAGGCCCAGCAGCTCCTTTCAGTCCTGGCATATTGTCTGCGGGAGCAGAGGCCAATCATTCCTGTTCTACATACTCGGCTTCAGGACGGCTGGGAGCGGGCACCACAGGGGAATTCAAATGGCTGTGGGAAGAGAAAGCAAGGAGCGAGTGCAATCTACGTGGTGCTGTTGCAAAGCTTACTGTTTGCAAAAGAGGCCCAGCAATCCCTTTCAGTCCTGGCTCTTCGTCTGTGGAAGCAGAGGTCAATAATTCTTGTGCTACATACTCGGCTTCAGGACAACATTGAGCGGGCACCTCAGGTGTATTCAAATGGCTGTGGGAAGAGAAAGCAAGGAGTGACTGCAATGTAGGTGGTGCTTTTGCAAAGCTTACTGTTTGCAGAAGAGGTCCAGCAGCACCTTTCAGTTCTGGCTCTTCGTCTGTGGGAGCAGAGGTCAATAATTCGTGCGCTACATACTCAGCCTCTGATTGGCAGGGAGCGGGCACCACAGCTGGATTCAAATGCCTGTGGGAAGAGAAAGCAAGGAGTGACTGCAATATAGGTGGCGCTGTTGCAAAGCTTACTGTTTCCAGAAGAGGTTCAGCAGCACCTTTCAGTCCTGGCTCTTCGTCTGTGGGAGCAGAGGTCAATAATTCGTGTGCTACATACTCAGCCTCTGATTGGCAGGGAGCGGGCACCACAGGTGTATTCAAATGGCTGTGGGAAGAGAAAGCATGGAGTGACTGCAATGTACATGGCGCTGTTACAAAGATTACTGTTTGCAGAAGAGGTCCAGCAGCACCTTTCAGTCCTGGCTCTTCTCATGTGGAAGCAGAGGTCAATAATTCTTGCGCTACATACTCGGCTTCAGGACGGGTGAGTACGGGCACCACAGGTGTATTCAAATGGCTGTGGGAAGAGAAAGCAAGGAGTGACTGCAATGTAGGTGGCGCTGTTGCAAAGCTTACTGTTTGCAGAAGAGGTCCAGCAGCACCTTTCAGTCCTGGCTCTTTGTCTGTAGGAGCAGAGGTCAATAATTCTTGCTCTACATACTTGGCTTCAGGACGGCATTGAGCGGGCACCACAGTGTATTGAAATGGCTGTGAGAAGAGAAAGCAAGGAGCGAGTGCAATGTAGGTGACGCTGTTGCAAAGCTTACTGTGTGCAAAAGAGGCCCAGCAGCACCTTTCAGTCCTGGCATATTGTCTGAGGGAGCAGAGGCCAATCATTCCTGTTCTACATACTCGGCTTCAGGACGGCTGTGAGCGGGCACCACAGGTGGATTCAAATGGCTGTGGGAAGAGAAAAAAAGGAGCTAGTGCAATGTAGTTGGTGCTGCTGCAAAGCTTACTGTTTGCAGAAGAGGACCAGCAACTCCTTTCAGTCCTGGCTCTTCGTCTGTGGGAGCAGAGGTCAATAATTCTTGCGCTACATACTCGGCTTCAGGATGCCTGGGAGCAGGCAACACAGGTGTATTCAAATGGCTGTGGGAAAAGAAAGCAAGGAGTGACTGCAATGTAGGTGACGCTGTTGCAAAGCTTACTGTTTGCAGAAGAGGTCCAGCAGCACCTTTCAGTCCTGGCTCTTCATCTGTGGGAGCAGAGGACAATAATTCGTGCGCTACATACTCAGATTCTGAATGGCAGGGAGCGGGCACCACAGGTGTATTCAAATGCCTGTGAGAAGAGAAAGCAAGAAGCGAGTGCAATGTAGGTGGCGCTCTTGCAAAGCTTACTGTTTGCAGAAGAGGTCCAGCAGCACCTTTCAGTCCTGGCTTTTCGTCTGTGGGAGCAGAGGCCAATCATTCCTGTGCTACAGAATCGGCTTCAGGACGGCATTGAGAGGGCACCACAGGTGTATTTAAATGCCTGTGGGAAGAGAAAGCAAGGAGCGAGTGCAATGTAGGTGGTGCTGTTGCAAAGCTTACTGTTTGCAGAAGAGGTCCAGCAGCACCTTTCAGTCCTGGCTCTTCGTCTGTGGGAGCAGAGGTCAATAATTCGTGTGCTACATATTCAGACTAAGAATGGCATTGAGTGGGCTCCGCAGGTGGATTCATATGGCTGTGAGAAGAGAAAGCAAGGAGCGAGTGCAATGTAGGTGTCGCTGTTGGATATCTTACTGTTTGCAGAAGAGGTCCAGCAGCACCTTTCAGTTCCGGCTCTTCTTATGTGGAAGCAGAGGTCAATCATTCTTGCGCTACATACTCGGCTTCAGGACATCATTGAGCGGGCACCACAGGTGTATTCAAATGGTGTGGGAAGAGAAAGCAAGGAGTGACTGCAATGTAGGTGGCGCTGTTGCAAAGCTTACTGTTTGCATAAGAGGTCCAGCAGCACCTTTCAGTCCTGGCTCTTCATCTGTGGGAGCAGAGGCCAATCATTCTCATGCTACATACTCAGCCTCTGAATGGCAGGGAGCAGGCACCACAGCTGTATTCAAATGGCTGTGAGAAGAGAAAGGAAGGAGCGAGTGCAATGTAGGTGGCGCTGTTGCAAAGCTTACTGTTTGCAGAAGAGGTCCAGCAGCACCTTTCAGTCCTGGCTCTTCTTCTGTGGGAGCACAGGTCAGTAATTCTTGCGCTACATACACAGCCTCTGAACAGCATTGAGTGGGCACCGCAGGTGGATTCATATGGCTGTGAGAAGAGAAAGCAAGGAGCGAGTGCAATGTAGGTGGCGCTGTTGCAAATCTTAATGTGTGCAAAAGAGGCCCAGCAGCACCTTTCAGTCCTTGCATATTGTCTGCGGGAGCAGAGGCCAATCATTCCTGTTCTACAGAATTGGCTTCAGGATGGCTGTGAGCGGGCACCACAGCAGTATTCAAATGCCTGTGAGAAGAGAAAAAAAGGAGCTAGTGCAATGTAGGTGGTGCTGCTGCAAAGCTTACTGTTTGCAGAAGAGGACCAGCAACCCCTTTCAGTCCTGGCTCTTCGTCTGTGGAAGCAGAGGTCAGTAATTCTTGCGCTACATACTCGGCTTCAGGACGGCTGGGTGAGGGCACCACAGGTGGATTCAAATGGCTGTGGGAAGAGAAAGCAAGGAGTGACTGCAATGTAGGTGGCGCTGTTGCAAAGCTTAGTGTTTGCAGAAGAAGTCAAGAAGCACCTTTCAGTCCTGGCTCTTCTTATGTGGAAGCAGAGGTCAATAATTCTTGCTCTACATACTCAGCCTCTGAATGGCAGGGAGCGGGCACCACAGGTGTATTCAAATGCCTATGAGAAGAGAAAGCAAGGAGCGACTGCAATGTAGGTGGCTCTGTTGCAAAGCTGTCAGGTACAGACTTGACTAGACAAAATATTCCCTGGTACCTTCTGGACCAGAATAAAAACCTCCAGGCACAGACTAGACCAGTATAAAAACCTCCAGGCACAGAATAGACCAGAAATAAAACCTCAAGTCACTATCTAGACCAGAATAAAAACATCCGGGCACAGACCAGACTAGACTAGACTAAAAAAATGTCCAGGCACAGACAAGATGACAGTAATACCCCCCAGGCACAGACTAGATATGAATAAAATACTCAAGGGAAAGACTAGACGAGACTAAAAACCTCCAGGCACAGACTAGATAAGACTAAAAACCTCCAGGCACAGACTAGACGAGACTAAAAACCTCCAGGCACAGACTAGACATGTCTAAACACCTCCAGACACAGACTAGCATAGAAAAAATATCTCCTAGCACAGACTGGACAAGAATACAGAACTCCGGGCACAGACTGGACCATAATAATAACCTGCAGGCACAGACTAGACGAGACTAAGAACCCCCAGGCAAAGACAAGATAAGACTAAAAACCTCCAGGCACAGACTAGACGAGACTAAAAACCTCCAGGCACAGACTAGATAAGAATAAAAACCTCCAGGCACAGACTAGACCAGAATAAAAACCTCCAGGCACAGACTAGCCAAGACAAAATATCTCCTGGCACCTTCTGGACCAGAATAAAAACCTCCAGTCACAGCTTAGACCAGAATAAAAACGTCCAGGCACAGACTAGACAAGAATAAAAACCCTCCAGGCACAAACTAGACCAGAATTAAAGCCTCCAGGCACAGACAAGATGAGACTTAAAACCCCCAGGCACAGACTAGATTAGAATAAAATCCTAAAGGCACAGACTAGACCAGAATAAAAACCTCTAGGCACAGACTAGACCAGAATAAAACCCTCCAGGCACAGACTTGACTTGACTAGACTAAAAACCTCCAGGCACAGACTAGATGAGACTAAAAACCTCCAGGCACAGACGAGACGAGACTAAAAACCTCCAGGCACAGACGAGACGTGTGTAGAAACCTACAGGCACTGAGTAGCCTAGACAAAATATCTCCCGGCACAGACTGGACCAGAATACAGACATCCACGCACAGACTAGACCAGAATAAAAACCTCCAGGCACAGACTACACTAGACTAGACTAAAAAACTCCAGCCACAGACAAGATGTGACTAAAAACCCCCAGGCACAGACTAGACCAGAATAAAAACCTCCAGGCACAAACTAGACGAGAATAAATACCTCCAGGCACAGACTAGATGTGGCTAGAAACCTACAGGCACAGACTAGACTAGACAAAATATCCCCTGGCACAGACTGGACCAGAATAAAGACCTCCAGGCACAAACTAGATAAGAATAAAAACCTCCGGGCACAGACTAGACCAGAATAAAAACCTCCAGTCACAGACTAGACCAGAATAAAAACCTCCAGGCACACACTACACTAGACTAGACTAAAACCTCCAGGCAAAGACTAGATGAGACTAAGAAAACCCAGGCACAGACTAAATAAGAATAAAAACCTCCAGGCACAGACTAGACCAGAATAAAGACCTCCAGGCACAGACTAGACCAGAATAAAGACCTCCAGGCACAAACTAGACCAGAATAAAATCCTCCAGGCACAGATTTGACTTGACTAGGCGACAAACCTCCAGGCACAGACTAGATGAGACTAAGAACCCCCAGGCACAGACTAGACCAGAATAAAAACCTCCAGTCACAGACTAGATGTGTCTAGAAACCTACAGGCACAGACTAGCCAAGACAAAATATATCCTGGCACAGACTGGACCAGAATAAAAACGTCCAGGAACAGAGTAGACGAGAATAAGTACCTCCAGGCACAGACTAGACCAGAATAAAAACCTCCAGGCACAGACTACACTGGACTAGACTAAAAAACTCCAGCCACAGACAAGATGTGACTAAAAACCCCCAGGCACAGACTAGACCAGAATAAAAACCTCCAGGCACAGACATGACTAGACTAGAATAAAAACCTCCAGGCACAGAAAAGATGTGACTAAAAACCTCCAGGCACAGACTAGATGAGACTATAAACCTCCAGGCACAAACTAGACGAGAATAAATACCTCCAGGCACAGACTAGATGTGGCTAGAAACCTACAGGCACAGACTAGACTAGACAAAATATCCCCTGGCACAGACTGGACCAGAATAAAGACCTCCAGGCACAAACTAGATAAGAATAAAAACCTCCGGGCAGAGACTACACTAGACTAGACTAAAAAACTCCAGGAACAGACAAGATGAAAGTAAAAACCCCCAGGCACAGACTAGATATGAATAAAATCCTCCAGGCAAAGACTAGACCAGAATAAAAACCTCCAGGCACAGATTAGACGTGTCTAAAAACCTCCAGGCACAGACTAGCCTAGACAAAATATTTCCTGGCACAGACTGGACCAGAATAAAGACCTCCAGGCACAGACTAGGCCAGAATAAAAAAATCCAGGCACAGACTAGACCAGAATAAAAACCTCAAGGCACAAACTAGACCAGAATAAAAACCTCCAGGCACAGACTTGACAAGACTAGAATAAAAACATCCAGGCACAGATTAGATGAGACTATAAACCTCCAGGCTCAGACTAGACGAGACTTAAAACCTCCAGGCTAAGAGTATGTGAGACTTAAAACCCTCTGGGATAGTCTAGACCAGACTTAAAACCTCCAGGCACAGACTAGTCAAGAATAAAACCCTCCAGGCACAAACTAGACCAGAATAAAAACCTCCAGGCACAGACTTGACTTGACTAGACTAAAAACATCCAGGCACAGACAAAATGAGACTAAAAACCCCCAGGCATAGACTAGATTAGAATAAAATCCTAAAGGTACCATCTAGACCAGAATAAAAACCTCCAGGCACTGACTAGACCAGAATAAAAACCTCTAGGCACGGACTAGACTAGAATAAAACCCTCCAGGCACAGACTTGACTTGACTAGACTAAAAACCTCCAGGCACAGACTAGATGAGACTAAAAACCTCCAGGCACAGACTAGATGAGACTATAAACTTCCAGGCACAGACTAGACGAGACAAAAATCATCCAGGCACAGACTAGATGTGTCTAGAAACCTACAGGCACAGACTAGCCAAGACAAAATATGTCCTGGCACAGACTGGACCAGAGTAAAGACCTCCAGGCGCAGAGAAGAGGAGACTAAAAACCTCCAGGCACAGACTAGATGAGACTAAAAACCTCCAGGCACAGACTAGACCAGAATAAAAACCTCCAGGCACAGACTTGACTTCACTAGACTAAAAACATCCAGGCACAGACACAATGAGACTAAAAACCCCAGGCATAGACTAGATTAGAATAAAATCCTAAAGGCAACATCTAGACCAGAATAAAAACCTTCAGGCACTGACTAGACCAGAATAAAAACCTCTAGGCACAGACTAGACCAGAATAAAACCCTCCAGGCACAGACTTGACTTGACTAGACTAAAAACCTCCAGGCACAGACTAGATGAGACTAAAAACCTCCAGGTACAGACTAGATGAGACTAAAAAACTCCAGGTACAGACTAGATGAGATAAGAGCCCCCAGGCACAGACAAGATAAGAATAAAAACCTCCAGGCACAGACGAGACGTGTCTAAAAACCTACAGGCACAGACTAGACAAGACAAAATATCTCCTAGCACCTTCTGGACCAGAATAAAGACCTCCAGGCACAGACTTGACTTGACTAGACTAAAAGCCTCCAGGCACAGACTAGATAAGAATAAAAACTTAAGGCACAGACTAGACGAGACTAAAAACCTCCAGGCACAGACTAGCTAAGACAAAATATCTCCTGGCACAGACTGGACCAGAATAAAGACCTCCAGGCACAGACTAGACCAGAATAAAAACTTCCAGGCACAGACTAGACAAGAATAAAAACCCTCCAGGCACAAACTAGACCAGAATAAAAACCTCCAGACACAGACTTGACTTGACTAGACTAAAAACCTCCAGGCACAGACTAGATGAGACTAAAAACCTCCAGGCACAGACTAGACGAGACTAAAAACCTCCAGGCACAGACTAGACGAGACTAAAAACCTCCAGGCACAGACTAGACGAGACTAAAAACCTCCAGGCACAGACTAGAAGAGACTAAAAACCTCCAGGCACAGACTAGACGAGACTAAAAACCCCCAGGCACAGACTAGAGGAGACTAAAAACCTCCAGGCACAGAGTAGAGGAGACTAAAAACCTCCAGGCACAGACTAGACGAGACTAAAAACCTCCAGGCACAGACTAGACGAGACTAAAAACCTCCAGGCACAGACTAGGCGAGACTGAAATCCTCCATGCACAGACTAGATGTGTCTAGAAACCTACAGACACAAACTAGCCGAGACAAAATATCTCCTGGCACAGGCTGGACCAGAATTAAGACCTATAGGCACAAACTAGACCAGAATAAAAACCTCCAGTCACAGCCTAGACCAGAATAAAAACCTCCAGGCACAGACTAGATTTGACTAGACTAAAAACCTCCAGGCACAGACTAGATGAGACTAAAAACCTCCAGGTACAGACTAGACGAGACTAAGAACCCCCAGGCACAGACTACATAAGAATAAAAACCTCCAGGCACAGACGAGAGGTGTCTAAAAACCGACAGGCACAGACTAGCCAAGACAAAATATCTCCTGGCACCTTCTGGACCAGAATAAAGACCTCCAGGCACAGACTAGACCAGAATAAAAACCTCCAGGCACAGACTAGTCAAGAATAAAAACCCTCCAGGCACAAACTAGACCAGAATAAAAACCTCCAGGCACAGACTAGATTTGACTAGACTAAAAACCTCCAGGCACAGACTAGATGAGACTAAAAACCTCCAGGTACAGACTAGATGAGACTAAGAACCCTCAGGCACAGACTAGATAAGAATAAAAACCTCCAGGCACAGACGAGACGTTCCTAAAAACCTACACGCACAGACTAGCCAAGACAAAATATCTCCAGGCACCTTCTGGACCAGAATAAAGACCTCCAGGCACAGACTAGACCAGAATAAAAACCTCCAGGCACAGACTAGTCAAGAATAAAAACCCTACAGGCACAAACTAGACCAGAATAAAAACCTCCAGGCACAGACTTGATTTGACTAGACTTAAAACCTCCAGGCACAGACTAGATGAGTCTAAAAACCTCCAGGTACAGACTAGATGAGACTAAGAACCCCCAGGCACAGATTAGATAAGAATAAAAACCTCCAGGCACAGACTAGACGTGTCTAAAAACCTACAGGCACAGACTAGCCAAGACAAAATATCTCCTGGCACCTTCTGGACCAGAATAAAGACCTCCAGGCACAGACTAGACCAGAATAAAAACCTCCAGGCACAGACTTGACTTGACTAGACTAAAAACATCCAGGCACAGACAAAATGAGACTAAAAACCCCCAGGCATAGACTAGATTAGAATAAAATCCTAAAGGTACCATCTAGACCAGAATAAAAACCTCCAGGCACTGACTAGACCAGAATAAAAACCTCTAGGCACGGACTAGACTAGAATAAAACCCTCCAGGCACAGACTTGACTTGACTAGACTAAAAACCTCCAGGCACAGACTAGATGAGACTAAAAACCTCCAGGCACAGACTAGATGAGACTATAAACTTCCAGGCACAGACTAGACGAGACAAAAATCATCCAGGCACAGACTAGATGTGTCTAGAAACCTACAGGCACAGACTAGCCAAGACAAAATATGTCCTGGCACAGACTGGACCAGAGTAAAGACCTCCAGGCACAGAGTAGAGGAGACTAAAAACCTCCAGGCACAGACTAGATGAGACTAAAAACCTCCAGGCACAGACTAGACCAGAATAAAAACCTCCAGGCACAGACTTGACTTCACTAGACTAAAAACATCCAGGCACAGACACAATGAGACTAAAAACCCCCAGGCATAGACTAGATTAGAATAAAATCCTAAAGGTAACATCTAGACCAGAATAAAAACCTTCAGGCACTGACTAGACCAGAATAAAAACCTCTAGGCACAGACTAGACCAGAATAAAACCCTCCAGGCACAGACTTGACTTGACTAGAATAAAAACCTCCAGGCACAGACTAGATGAGACTAAAAACCTCCAGGTACAGACTAGATGAGACTAAGAGCCCCCAGGCACAGACAAGATAAGAATAAAAACCTCCAGGCACAGACTAGACGTCTCTAAAAACCTACAGGCACAGACTAGACAAGACAAAATATCTCCTAGCACCTTCTGGACCAGAATAAAGACCTCCATGCACAGACTTGACTTGACTAGACTAAAAACCTCCAGGCACAGACTAGATGAGACTAAAAACCTCCAGGCACAGACTAGACGAGACTTAAAACCTCCAGGCACAGACTAGACGAGACTAAAAACCTCCAGGCACAGACTAGATGAGACTAAAAACCTCCAGGCACAGACTAGACGAGACTAAAAACCTCCAGGCACAGACTAGACGAGACTAAAAACCTCCAGGCACAGACTAGACGAGACTAAAAACCCCCAGGCACAGACTAGAGGAGACTAAAAACCTCCAGGCACAGAGTAGAGGAGACTAAAAACCTCCAGGCACAGACTAGACGAGACTAAAAACCTCCAGGCACAGACTAGACGAGACTAAAAACCTCCAGGCACAGACTAGACGAGACTAAAATCCTCCATGCACAGACTAGATGTGTCTAGAAACCTACAGGCACAAACTAGCCGAGACAAAATATCTCCTGGCATAGGCTGGACCAGAATTAAGACCTATAGGCACAAACTAGACCAGAATAAAAAAATCCAGTCACAGCCTAGACCAGAATAAAAACCTCCAGGCACAGACTAGATGAGACTAAAAACCTCCAGGTACAGACTAGATGAGACTAAGAACCCCCAGGCACAGACTACATAAGAATAAAAACCTCCAGGCACAGACGAGAGGTGTCTAAAAACCTACAGGCACAGACTAGCCAAGACAAAATATCTCCTGGCACCTTCTGGACCAGAATAAGGACCTCCAGGCACAGACTAGACCAGAATAAGGACCTCCAGGCACAGACTAGACCAGAATAAAAACCTCCAGGCACAGACTAGACTTGACTAGACTAAAAACCTCCAGGCACAGACTAGATGAGACTAAAAACCTCCAGGTACAGACTAGATGAGACTAAGAACCCCCAGGCACAGATTAGATAAGAATAAAAACCTCCAGGCACAGACTAGACGTGTCTAAAAACCTACAGGCACAGACTAGCCAAGACAAAATATCTCCTGGCACCTTCTGGACCAGAATAAAGACCTCCAGGCACAGACTAGACCAGAATAAAAACCTCCAGGCACAGACTAGTCAAGAATAAAACCCTCCAGGCACTAACTAGACCAGAATAAAAACATCCAGACACAGACTAGATGAGACTAAAAACCTCCAGGCTCAGACTAGATGAGACTATAAACTTCCAGGCAAATACTAGACTAGAGAAAAATCCTCCAGGCACAGACTAGATGCGTCTAGAAACCTACAGGCACAGACTAGCCTAGACAAAATATGTCCGGTCACAGACTAGACCAGAATAAAGACCTCCAGGCACAGACTAGACCAGAATAAAAACCTCAGGGCACAGACTAGACCAGAATAAAAACCTCCAGGCACAGACTACACTAGACTAGACTAAAAACCTCCAGGCACAGACAAGATGTGACTAAAAACCCCCAGGCACAGACTAGATAAGAATAAAAAACTCCAGGCACAGACTAGACCAGAATAAAAGCCTCCAGGCACAAACTAGACCAGAATAAAACCTCCAGGCACTGACTTGACTTGAGTAGACTAAAAACCTGAAGGCACAGACTAGATATGACTAAAAACCTCCAGGCACAGACTAGATGAGACTATAAACCTCCAGGCACAAACAAGACGAGAATAAAAACCACCAAGCACAGACTAGATGAGTCTCGAAACCTACAGGCACAGACTAGACTAGACAAAATATCCCCTGGCACAGACTAGACCAGAATAAAGACCTCCAGGCACAGACTTGATATGAATAAAATCCTCAAGGCACAGACTAGACATGAATATAATCCTCAAGGCAAAGACTAGATGTGTCTAAAAACCCACAGGCACACACCTGCCTCGACAAAATATCCCCTGGCACAGACTGGACCAGAATAAAGACCTCAAGGCACAAACTAGACCAGAATAAAAACCTCCGGGCACAGACTACACTAGACTAGACTAAAAACCTCCAGGCACAGACAAGATGACAGTAAAAACCCCGAGGCACAGACTAGATATGAATAAAATCCTCAAGGCAAAGACTAGACGAGACTAAAAACCTCCGAGCACAGACTAGACGTGTCTAAAAACCCACAGGCACACACCTGCCTCGACAAAATATCCCCAGGCACTGACTGGACTAGAGTAAAGACCTCCAGGCACAGAATAGATGAGACTAAAAACCTCAAGGCACAAACAAGACCAGACGAAAAACCTCCAGGCACAGGCTTGACAAGAAGAGACTAAAAACCTCCAGGCACAGACTAGACGAGACTAAAAACCTCCAGGCACAGACTAGACGAGACTAAAAAACCCCAGGCACAAACTAGAGGAGACTAAAAACCACCAGGCACAGAGTAGAGGAGACTAAAAACCTCCAGGCACAGAGTAGATGAGACTAAAAACCTCCAGGCACAGATTAGACATGACTAAAAACCTCCATTCACAGACTAGACCAGAATAAAACCCTCCAGGCACAGACTTCACTTGACTAGACTAAAAACCTCCAGGCACAGACTAGATGAGACTAAAAACCTCCAGGCACAGACTAGACAAGACTAAAATCCTCCAGGCACAGACTAGATGTGTCTAGAAACCTACAGGCACAGACTAGCCTAGACAAAATATGTCCTGGCACAGACTGGACCAGAATAAAAACCTCCAGGCACAGACTTGACTTGACTAGACTAAAAACCTCCAGGCACAGACTAGATATGAGTAAAAACCTCCAGGCACAGACTAGATGTGTCTAGAAACCTACAGGCACAGACTAGACTAGACAAAATATCCCCTGGCACAGACTGGACCAGAATAAAGACCTCAAGGCACAAACTAGACCAGAATAAAAACCTCCAGGCACAGACTTGACTTGACTAGACTAAAAACATAAAGGCACAGACAAAAAGAGACTAAAAACCCCCACGCATAGACTAGATTAGAATAAAATCCTAAAGGTACCGTCTAGACCAGAATAAAATCCTCCAAGCACTGACTAGACCAGAATATAAACCTCTAGGCACAGACTAGAGCAGAATAAAAACCTCCAGGCACAGACTAGACAAGAATAAAAACCCTCCAGGCACAAACTAGACCAGAATAAAAACCTCCAGGGACAGACTTGACTTGACTAGACTAAAAACCTCCAGGCACAGACTAGATGAGACTAAAAACCTCCAGGCACAGACTAGATGAGACTAAAAACCTCCAGGCACAGACTAGATGAGACTATAAACTTCCAGGCACAGACTAGATGAGACTAAAATCTTCCTGGCACAGACTAGATGTGTCTAGAAACCTACAGGCACAGACTAGCCTAGACAAAATATGTCCTGGCACAGACTGGACGAGAATAAAGACCTCCAGGCACAGACTAGACCAGAATAAAAACCTCCAGGCACAGACTAGACAAGAATAAAAACCCTCCAGGCACAAAATAGACCAGAATAAAACCCTCCAGGCACAGACTTGACTTGACTAGACTAAAAACCTCCAGGCACAGACTAGATGAGACTAAAAACCTCCAGGCACAGACTAGATGAGACTAAAAACCTCCAGGCACAGACTAGATGAGACTAAAAACCTCCAGGCACAGACTAGATGAGACTATAAACTTCCAGGCACAGACTAGACGAGACTAAAATCTTCCTGGCACAGACTAGATGTGTCTAGAAACCTACAGGCACAGACTAGCCTAGACAAAATATGTCCTGGCACAGACTGGACGAGAATAAATACCTCCAGGCACAGACTAGACCAGAATAAAAACCTCCAGGCACAGACTAGACAAGAATAAAAACCCTCCAGGCACAAACTAGACCAGAATAAAACCCTCCAGGCACAGACTTGACTTGACTAGACTAAAAACCTCCAGGCACAGACTAGATGAGACTATAAACTTCCAGGCACAGACTAGACGAGACTTAAATCCTCCAGGCACAAACTAGATGTTTCTAGAACCCTACAGGCACAGACTAGCCTAGACAAAATATGTCCTGGCACAGACTGGACCAGAATAAAGACCTCCAGGCACAGACTAGACCAGAATAAAAACCTCAGGGCACAGACTAGACCAGAATAAAAACCTCCAGACACATACTTGACTTGACTAGATTAAAAACCTCCAGGCACAGACTAGATATGACTAAAAACCTCCAGGCACAGACTAGATGAGACTATAAACCTCCAGGCACAAACTAGACCAGAATAAAACCCTCCAGGCACAGACTTGACAAGACTAGAATAAAAACATCCAGGCATAGATTAGATGAGACTATAAACCTCCAGGCTCAGACTAGACGAGACTTAAAACCTCCACTCAAAGAATATGTGAGAGTTAAAACCCTCTGGGATAGTCTAGACCAGACTTAAAACCTCCAGGCACAGACTAGATCAGAATTAAAGTTCCAGGCTAACACTAGACTAGGCTAAAAACATCCAGGCAGAGACTACATGAGGCTAAAAACCTACAGGCACAGACAAGTCAAGATTATATACCTCCAGACCGAGACTAGACCAGGCAAGAATTAAAACCTCCAGGTTGAGATTAGGAGAGACTAAAAACATCCAGGCACAGACTACACTAGAGGAGACTAAAAACATCCCAGCACAGACTAGAGTAGACTTAAAAGCCCCAGGCACAGACCAGCTTCCCCGGGCACAGATTGATTTCTCCAACCACAGATTCTGCAGGCACAGACTAAATTCCCCAGGCACAGAATACATTTTCCTGTCACAGATTAAATTCTCCAGGTATAGTTTAAATTCCCGAGGCACATATTAAGTTCTCCAATCACATACAGCACTGACTGCAGCTGAACACACTGCACTACCATCTTACACACAACCTCGAGAGTCCGAGGCACGAGCCACAGCTGTGCTTTAGCTTCGTTCACTGATAAAAGCTGACACTGAGCACCAACTGCCTCCCTTTCCCTGCCCAAAGAGAGCCCCTCTTCAACAACCTTTCTCCCACTCTGACCTTACGACTGTTTCCTGACTCTCTCCGGGCCTGTTCCATTTGCTTACCTTTTACGAGAGCAGAGGTCCTAAACCACCCTTGAGAACAACCTCTTGTCGATAGCCGCTGTGTTCCTTCTCTGCCCACACACCTCTTCATCATCTGCAAAGTAAAACAGGACTGATACACAATAATGGGGACATGGAGCACAGATTACCTTTACCACAACTTCTCCCCCTGAGTCCTCCCACACAGTTCACTTTCCCTCATCACCACCTACAAATACAACACCTAAAAAACTCTCTACACAGTGATACTTCATAATGCATGCACTAGTAAGTCTTAACGTGGCCAGAAGGTCTTAAATGAGACAAGACCCTTGCAAAAGCCCCCCCAAAATCACACCTCAAATAACCCACAAAGCTCCCAGGCCACAAAACCTGAGCCAACACAGAGAACTTTGCCTGATGAGAGCTGAACCTCAAATGAGCTCACTGAGCAGAGGCTGTGCCTCATATACCACAGGCCCCACCCGCAACCCCTCCCTCAATGGGATGGGGGGGGCAAACCACCGGCTAGGATACAAGCACCCTGATGAGCCACAGCTGGGTCTTTGGCTAACTTGGATCTGGCTCTGTGGCTGCTCCCTATCTGCACCAAAGTTGCTGCCTGGCTGCTCGGAAAGTGTCCTGGCTCTTCCATATCTGCTCACTGGTTTTGCTCCATGAGCCCTCCGTGGCTTACATTTTCTGCTTGTCTTTCTCTGGCTCAGATGGGTGAGACTCAGAGATTCAGACTTTGAGGCTGAGACTCAGGGACTGAGACTCTAGGGCTCAGACTAGGGCTGACAATCTGGGACTCCGACTCTGTGCCTGACTACAGCTGAGACTGTGTCTGAAACTTTGTGGCTGAGACAGTCCCTGAGACTCTGGGCCTGAGACTTTGGAACTGATACTCTCAGACTCAGACTCTGTGCCTAAAAATGTTGCCGAGACTCTGGCTAAGACTATGGAATTAAGACTGTTGGCCTCAAATGCAGGAGCTGGTACTTTCAGACTCTAAGTGACAGAGACTGTTGCTGAGACTCTACGTCTAAGACTCTGGGATTCCGAAAATCTGTGGCAGAGACCGTGCCTGAAGCAGTGGCTGAGACTCCGGGCCTCACACTTTTGAGCTGATACTTTCAAGCTCGGTCTCGTTGGCTGAGATTGTTGCTGAGACTATATCTAAGACTGTGGGGTTGATACTCTGGAGCTCAGGTTTTGGAGCTGATACTCTGGCTGAGACTCTCAGGCTCAGACTCGGTGACAGATACGCTGGGGCTGAGACTCTCAGACTCAGACTCGGTGGCAGACACTCCGGGACTGAGACTGTGGCCCTCAAAATCTGGGCCTGAGACTATGGGGCTGAGACTCTCAGACTCTCACTATGTGGCTGAAACTGCTGCTGAAATTCTATGGCTAAGGCACCGCAGTTCAGACTTAGGGACTGATATGTGCCTGAGACTCTGTGGCTCAGACTCTGCACCTCACACTTCGAATCATAAACACCATGATCAAGAACGTAACTTAGACTCTGGGGTTGAGACTCTACGGCTGAGACTCTTTCACAGACACTGGCATTTATACTTTCTCGCTGAGACTCAGGGGCAAGGACTCTCGGGCTTAGACTCAGCTTGCTGAGACTCTCCACTCATAGACTACAATCTCCACTCAGAAACTAAAATCCCCACTCAGGCAAGTAGTTCTCTGCTGAAACAATAAGCTATGCAGGCATACAGTTAGTTCTACACTGAGACATAAAGTTCTCCACTCCGACAATAATATCTCCAACCCTAACCCTAACACTGTCTAAGCCTAACCCTAACCGCCCCCCCACCCATACTGCCCCCAATCCTAACCCTAACTGGTCCCCCACCCTTACTGCCTCCCCAACCCTAACCCTAACTGCCTCCCAACCATAACTACCCCCTGAACCCTAACTAGGGGTTAATCGAGTCCGTGACTGGAGATTTTAGTTCGTGACTGGAGATTTTAGTCCATGACTGGAGATTTTAGTCCGTGACTGGAGATTTTAGTCTGTGACTGGAGAATCTAGTCTGTAATCCTAGAATTTAGTCTGTGATTGGAGAATATAGTTTGTGACTGCAGAAATTAGAATTTGACAGCAGAGTTTAGTCAGTGTCAGAAGAATTCAGTCTGTGATTGGAGAATAAATTATGCTCCTTTAAAATTTAGTCTGTACCAGGAGAATTTATTGAGTGAAAAGATTATTTAGCCTGTGATGGTGGAGCTCATTCTGTGTCTGGAGAGATTAGTCTGTGCCTGGAGAATTTAGTCTGTGCCTGGAGAGTTTAGTCTGTGCCTGGAGAATCTAGTCAGTGATCCAAGAACTTAGTCTTTGATTGGACAATATATTCTGTGACTGGGGAATTCAGTCTGTGATCACAAAATAAATAATGTGCCTGGGGACCTTCGTCTGCGCCTGGGGACCTTCGTCTGCACGTAGAGAAATTATTGTGGGATTAGAGTATTTAGCCTGTGACGGTGGAAATCATTCCGTTACTGGAGATTATAATCTGTGACTGGAGAATTCAGTCTGTGACTGGAGATTTTAGTATCTGACAGGAGAATTTACTTTGAGACTGGAGAATTTTTTCTGTGATTAGAGAATTTATTCTGTGACTAGAGATTTCTTCTGTGTCAGAATTAAGACAGACTGCACCCCCACTCTTACTACCCCCAACCCTAACTACCCCCAACCTAAATACCAACTAAACCTTACCCAAACGCTACCCTCTAACCATAACCCTAACCCCCTACCCCTGACCCCTAACCTGTACCCTCACCCTAACCCCTAACGCTATCCCCTCTTACCCCTAAACCTAACCTAATCCTTGACCCCTGCCAACTGACCCCTAACCCTAATCCCCAAACACAACCTCAACCCTAACACCTAATTCTAACCCTAACACTAACCCTAACCCTCACCCCCTAACCCCAATCCCAATCCCAATCCTAATCTCAATCTCAATCCTAATACTAATATCAATCTCAATTCTAATCCTAACCTCAATCCCAATTTCAATCCTAATCCTAATCCCAGCAAGGGATCAAAGTAAGGAGGTAGTAAGCGTGGGGGCGCAGTTAGTCTTAATTCTGACTCAGAAGAAATCCTCAGTCACAGACTAAATTCTCCAAAGAGTGAGTTCTTCCATCACAGAATAGATTTCCAGATCACAAAATATATAATCGGATCACAGTCTAAATTCTTCAAGTCACAGACGAAATTCTCCAGTCACATACCGAATTCTCCACCCACAGAATAAATTACACAGACAGACTAAATTCTAACATCACACACTAAATTCTCCAGTCACAGAATGAGTTCTACTAACACTGAAAAAATTCGCAGGATCCCACAGTAAATTCTCCAAGCACAGATTAAATTCTCTCGTCACATACCAAATTCTCCAGACACAGACTAAATTATCCACGCACAGAATGAGTTCTACCATCACAGATTAAATTCTCTAATGACACAATAAATACTCCAGGAACAAAGTTCTCCAGGAACAGACTAAATTCACCAGATCAGAGACTAAACTCTCCTGTCACAGATTAAATTCCCCTGTCACAGCATATAATCTCCAGGCAGGGGCTAAACCCTCCAAGCAGGGGCTAAACCCTCCAGGCAGGGGCTAAACCCTCCAGGCGGGGGCTAAACCCTCCAGGCAGGGGCTAAACCCTCCAGGCTCCAACCAAAAGCTCTAATCAGAGAATAAATTCACCAGACACAGACTACGTTCTCCAGTCACAGAGTAAACTCTCCAGTCACAGAGTAAACTCTCCAGTCACAGAGTAAACTCTCCAGTCAAAGAGTAAACTCTCCAGTCAAAGAGTAAACTCTCCAGTCACATCTAACGTGCCTCAGGCACAAACTAATTACTCCAAACACACACTGAATTCTCCCGGCACAGGCTAAGGTTCTCCAGGCACAGGCTAAGGTTCTCCAGGCACAGGCTAAGGTTCTCCAGGCACAGGCTAAGGTGCAATGTAGGTGGCGCTGTTGCAAAGCTTACTGTTTGCAGAAGAGGTCCAGCAGCACCTTTCAGTCCTGGCTCTTCGTCTGTGGGAGCAGAGGTCAATAATTCTTGCACTACATACTCGGCTTCAGGACGGCACTGAGCGGGCAACACAGGTGTATTCAAATGGCTGTGGGAAGAGAAAGCAAGGAGTGACTGCAATCTAGGTGGCACTGTTGCAAAGCTTACTGTTTGCAGAACAGGTCCAGCAGCACCTTTCAGTCCTGGCTCTTCGTCTGTGGGAGCAGATGTCAATAATTCGTGCGCTACATACTCAGGCTCTGAATGACATTGAGCGGGCACCACAGCTGTATTCAAATGCCTGTGAGAAGAGAAAGCAAGGAGCGAGTGCAATGTAGGTGGCGCTGTTGCAAAGCTTACTGTTTGCAGAAGAGGTGCAGATGCACCTTTCAGTCCTGGCTCTTCTTATGTGGAAGCAGAGGTCAATAATTCTCGCACTACATACTCGGCTTCAGGACGGCACTGAGCGGGCACCACAGGCGTATTCAAATGGCTGTGGGAAGAGAAAGCAAGGAGTGACTGCAATGTAGGTGGCGCTGTTGCAAAGCTTACTGTTTGCAGAAGAGGTCCAGCAGCACCTTTCAGTCCTGGCTCTTCTTATGTGGAAGCAGAGGTCAATAATTCTTGCACTACATACTCGGCTTCAAGATGGCTGGGAGCGGGCACCACAGGTGTATTCAAATGGCTGTGAGAAGAGAAAGCAAGGAGTGACTGCAATGTAGGTGGCGCTGTTGCAAAGCTTACTGTTTGCAGAAGAGGCCCAGCAACCCCTTTCAGTCCTGGCTCTTCATCTGTG